>JAMPIV010017453.1:600000-920000 GCA_024509875.1 Oreohelix idahoensis
TTTAAGGAGAATTAGGGACTTTGCACCAATTTGCAGTGGTAGTCCAAGAAATGGGCGATGCACTTTATAGCTCATGATTAAGGCATAATATAATAATAATATATATTTATAAAATAATTTGACTTTTTAGTCTGTCCTGCATATAAAGGACATAGTGTATATTATTTGGTACATTTTTTCCATTACTAAATGATTTACTTAGCACATATCACTGACTGAATGATATAATACTTGAGGAATAATACTATTTATTATTAGGTGCATGATAGTAATTCAGCACCCGAAATAGATAAATATCATAACTATTTATGATATATTAACGAGTATATATGTAATATTTTCCCAACATAGTATGTCTATGTATGGAATCTACAAATAATAGTTAGATAATATTACAATTAATTAAATTGAACATTCCCAGATTAAGTTCAATAATATTATGATTGTTTATATCGACTATTCATAAATTGAATAAGTATAATAATTACTTAAAATTTATTGGTGATTATTACATAACCATTACGTACAATATTAACGTCAAGATGCTTAACTTAGACTATTTTATTAAAAATGGTAAAGATTTTGGGAAAAAAGGAGAACTTCTCGAGGCTTATGCATTGGCTGAATTTGCAAAATATAAAGCAGAGATGGAAGAACTTGAAAGAAAACAGGCGGAAAAGAAGGCAGAATTAAGACAAGAAGAAGAAAGAAAGATAGCAAGAGATGAAATCCTACGGATTGAAGAAGAGAATAAATTGAAACGACAAGAAATCATACTGCAGCAAGAAATGGAATTGCAACGACTTAAATTAGAAACAGCAAAACTTAATTCACAGGGTTGCTGCAGCGCCCAAAATGATACTGCTCAATCTGGATCTTCATCCACACGACTTAAAGGTAATTATTACTTTAAGCTGCCTCCATTCAAGTTACACGTAGATGACCTTTCATCGTGGCTCGCGCGCTTTGAGGACATATGTAAGGTGAATAACCTTGACAAAGCGGCATGGGCACTGAAACTTAAGGAATTTCTAGATGGCGAACCTGCAAGTGCAGCACAAAATATAGATCCAACACTATCAACAGACTATGAGGCCATTAAGACGTTGTTACTACGTCGTTTCCACTTGAACGAAGAGGCATGTAGATTGCGTTTTTAAAAGTTTGTTGCCAGATAACAATAGAGATTTCACAGGTTTTATTGCTAACATACGCAATACTTTTAACAGATGGGTTGAACTGGCAGGTGTCAACAAATCCTACGACAAGTTAGTCGATTTGTTATTGAGGGATAAAGTATTATCGTCTGTCAGCCCACCATTCTTTGCTTATCTGCAAGAAAGAAAACCAGAATCTATTGATGAGTTAGAAAAAATTTCCTTAAATTACTGCACAGCTCATCCGAATGCTAATATTTCTGGCACATTGATAAGAGAACCACTTCCTGTAGCCTCCAATATGGCATATCATAATCATAACAAACCTAGAACACACAGTGTAGACAGGGGTAGGTTCAAAGGAAACTATGACATTAATTTTCATAAGGGACAGAATAACTTTAACAATAACTTTAATAGAGGACGACAACAAACCAGAAACTATTCACCTCAGTCAAGAAATAACAGTAATCCACGTAACTCAAGTTATAATCGATCATATAACTATAATAATGATTACAAGTGGAACAATAGCGATAATTATAACTCGAGACATCGAGATAACAGTTACAATAGAGGACAACGGGATAATTCATCTAATTATTCTCGTCATCGTTCTCATTCTCGTAGATCGACAACTTATAACCATAATACAGGGGCAGCTGTTACTACTGCTACAACCCCTAGGGTTCAGAGTTCAACTACTGATAACAAAATACAGTCATCGTCTACTTGTTTTGCAATGAATTATAACGTGGCAAATAGTTGCCCAACATGTAATCTTATATTTCAGAAAGCAAAAGAGACAGTTCTGAACTGCGGTCATATTCTACCAGAAGTCAGTCTAGCAGTCAATGACGGAACAGGATCACTGATCTTCAACAGAGGAAAAGTTAATGGATCCATCGTCTCAGTCTTAAGAGATTCGGGATCGACCACGATCGGAATCCGTCAGACACTTGTTCATCCAAATTGTGCAACTGGAGAACATGTCAGGTGCATGACTTTTGGGGGAACCATAGAATATTATCCAACAGCTATTATTTACATTGACACACCTTTCTTCACAGGCAATGTTAAAGCATGCATGTTAAGAAACCCAATTGCCGACCTTATGGTGGGATGCATACACGGGAGTAAAGATTGCACACCAGATGAGATTATTCAATGGGAAAAAAATAATCTATACATCGGAAATGCAGCAATAACCAGAGCACATACAAAACAATTAGAGACTATAGACACGGAAAACAAGGAAACAAATGATCATGAAAATATCGAGATTCATTCTGCTATTGACCGAGTATCATTTGCTGCAAAACAGAGGGAAGACAGGTCACTAACAAAATTTTTTACGCTGGTCAACAAAGATGACAATCTTTCTAGGAACATAAATTATAGTCAGTGGTTTAGTATTAAAAATGACATTTTATTAAGATGTTTTATGGATAAAACTCAGATAAGACAACAAGTCATGGTACCTTTTGCTTTTAGGCGGTACATACTTCAACATGCACATGATTCTAAGTGTGCAGGTCACATGGGTTATACTCGTACACGTTCACGAGTATTATCTTCTTTTTTTTGGCCGGGAGTATCACGAGATATTTCACAGTACGTACGCTCCTGTACGATATGCCAAGAAGTGAAAGCACGGGGAGCCTTTCACACGGCGCCTATTCAGGCTTGTGATATATCGGTGAGACCTTTCGACAAAATGGCCATTGATATCATTGGCCCACTTTTACCATCAGCCAGAGGACATAGGTTTATTCTCACTTGCATCGATTTATGCACACGATGGCCAGAAGCCATCCCATTAAAAACAACCACCACAACAGATGTAGCTGATGCACTACACTTGATCTTTTCTAGAGTAGGTTTTCCTAGAAAACTTTTGTCAGATCATGGTTCTCAATTTATATCTGAGACTATGACGGAGGTAATGAAGACTTGGCAAATAGATAGAAACCTCAGCAGCATTTATCACCCAATGAGTAATGGTGCTGTAGAAAGACTTAACCGTACACTCAAACAAATGCTACATAAAGTTACAGTTAACCATCCACAGGACTGGGACAGAGTGCTACCAGCGGTGTTATTCGCTTATCGAGAGGTGCCAAATGAACAAACTGGCTTCTCTCCGTTTCATTTAGTCTTTGGCGCTCCTCCAAGAGGTCCTATGGGACTGATAAAAGATTTATTAATCGATTCTGAGATGACTCAGGACACTCAGTCATCCTATGAATATGTAATTAATCTCCGGAATAACATTATTGATGCCTGTCAAATGGCAACAGCTTCATCTGAGGCTGCGAAAGAGAAAGCTAGAACTTTCCAAAACAGTAATAGACGATTACGTCAATTATTTCCAGGAGATCAAGCTTATGTGTTATTGCCACATAACAATAATAGACTACTAATCTCGTGGAATGGTCCTTACCAGGTTATCAATAAGATTTCTGATGTTGATTATGTCCTGGACATTAAGGGACATCACAAAATATTTCACATAAATATGCTCAAGCAATTTCATACTCGACCTGAACATCTACAAGCTATTTTTCATGAATTAGATGACACTTTCAGACCTACATGTCACTATTCTAATTTATCCGTTATCCAGGAAGAAGAATCTTCTTTTCCTGAGGTACAGTTAGCTTTACCTGTACCTGTAGTACAATCTAGCGAATCTTGGCGGGACGTAACCATCTCTTCGTCGGTTACACCGCAACAGCATCAAAAGATTGCTGATCTGCTACAATCTTATCCAGATGTGTTGACCGATGTTCCAGGTCGCACATCAGTCATTAATCATGACATCACTCTTAACGAGGATACTCCAATTCGGGTACATCCTTATTCTGTTCCTATACACTTTCTTACTAAAACTACTAAGGAACTTGAACAGATGTTATCTTTAGGAATTATCGAAACTAGTAATTCCCCATTTTCTTCTCCATTAGTTATTGTCCGAAAGAAGGACAATAACATTAGACTATGCGTCGACTATAGAAAATTAAATGCACAAACGATAGTTGATAGCGAACCACATCCACTTCTCGATGACTTACTGCCACGTCTATCGACAGCAACTATATTTACTAAGATAGACTTAACTAAAGGTTATTGGCAGATACCACTAACCGAAAAAGCAAAATACTACACAGCGTTTTCAACTCCGCTAGGTCTATACCAGTGGAACGTGATGCCTTTTGGGCTGGTTAACGCTCCAGCTACCTTTGTTCGCATGATGCGACACATTTTTTCAGGTAGACCAGACATTATTACATATATAGATGACATATGCTTGTTTAGTTCATCTTTTGAGGAACATTTTTTGGGTCTTGGATACGTTTTTGATACCTTGAGAAGGTACAAGTTAACTGCTAAACCTACAAAATTACAGGTAGCATTTCATGAGATCACTTTTTTGGGTCACATTATTGGAGCTGGATATATCCGAACATTACCCAGTACAGTTTCAAAAATTTTAAACATTTCCGTTCCTCAAACGAAGAAACAAGTGAGAAGCTTGTTAGGTCTAGTCCAATATTACAGTAGATTCGTACCTAACTTGTCATCCATCACTGCTGTATTGTCCTCATTACTAAAGAAGAACATGCCAGTGAAAGTGACATGGACTGACGAATGTGACAGAATTTTTCGGCAAATAATTTCTATATTTTCAAATCCACCTATTTTGAGATTAATTGATGCTTCTAAAAAGTTCATTCTTCGTACAGATGCGAGTAACTACGGAATTGGCGCATGTTTGCTCCAATACCATGACGACATCCTCCATCCAAACTTGTACGTGTCACGAAAACTGAAACCACCAGAAGTGAAGTACTCTACGGTTGATCGCGAACTCTTAGCCGTCGTGTGGGCGATAACCAAACTAGAAAAATTCCTACTGGGAGCCCCTTTTGTAGTACAAACCGATCAAAGGGCTGTAGCATCACTACAACGAGCAAATCACAAGAGTCCAAAATTGACCAGATTTGCTATACTCCTCCAACCCTTCGAGTTTTCAATCGAGTACATCACAGGATCCGACAACATCTTGGCAGATACATTATCTCGAAATCCTAATGATGTCGATTCCTAATTTACGTTGTTTGTCGCAAAGACAATACCATGTACAGAGAAACTTAATCAAAGACATAGCACCATCGTTGCTTTTTGACACATGAATGAACCATTTACTCAGCTGCTTTCTATAGGCAAATTATACGCAAAGTGACTGCAATCAATTGACACTATATTCGTCTTTACACCGGGACTTTCCTGGTTTACATTTGTCACAACATTGTTTCAAAACACTTCGGAGAAAATAAATGACATTCCAGTCGAACTAATTCGTTATATAACGTGATTCAGAATACTTGAACATTTTGTCTAATGGAAATTCAAGGATCAAGACTACGAATGGATCTTCATATCCAATGTTAATTACTTTAATTTATTCTTTAAAACTAATCCACATTAAAATGACAAGTGAGTTGAATTTAAAAAAAATGAATGAAACTTAAAAAAATGAAAGAAAGAAAAGAAAACTCACATAATTCTTTGATTATATTCTTAGAATTACATGATTATATTGCATACTATTGTTTAAATTAGTTAGAAAGGTATTAATAACTTAATACTACACTTACTTGATGTTTCACAAACATAATTTAGTTAAATTTATACATCATTTTTTTTTTTCTTTCTCTAATTTATTCTTTATTCGTTATTATGTCTTTCTTTAACAGATCCTCTCATTTTTCTTACATTAGATTTTCAACAACTTATTCTTATTCCATACCTAGTATAGTTATTTAGTTTAATTTTAACACTTTAAATTAGTCTGACATGACATTTTATCACGACATATTTTAAGTTAATTAATTATTTAATTAGAGATCGACATTACCATTCTCTTTTAGTTCTTATTACCATTTATATTTATTTATGATATAAATAATGAATATATTACATGACTATTGGTTAGTCGACATGACCACGACATTGGTTCTAGACAGAACGTCGTAGGCCATATGCCGCAATCTCGTTAAATTTTTTTTTTTTGATATTGTTAACATATTGGTATTTTTTCAGATGGGTTTTTTGTTAAAAAAAAATCTATCTAATAGATTTTTTTTTCCCCCAGTGGACAGGGAATTGTTAAGGTATTTTATTGGCATGGTCTGCTAGAGGTTAACAGCATAAGATTAATAGGTGACTACGTTTAATATAATGTAAATAATTGTTAGTTAGTGTACGCGATACACACGATTGATTATGACGTGTATGCGTTGGTATGTCACGCACCGTGACTAGGTTACCACACCCTTTTCTTAGATGACCGTCAAACGGATAAGACGTGTCCTATAATCCTTCCAGTGGTAGGCATGATATTGCCGCACATATGTTATTGCAGTACGGACATGGGTCAGTCCGATATTCTTATGAAGAGAGGAATGTATCGAGGTTAGTAATTTTAACTAAAGTCAAGGAAGGATGAAATTATGGTCCATATTCGTTTTATATCGCCAGACGTCTAATCTCATTGTCGGCCGTTGGATGTCCCAACCGCGCGTACATATAGTTACGACGTTCTGACTATAGTGTTGCATATTATTGGACCAGGACTATAATGCATGGATAGCATTTATGATGTATGATTCAATTCTAATATATAATGTTTTCATAATCAACCTCCATGGACTGTCTACTGTTTGAAATGTATATTAAAAATTGTGTGGACTCGAGAAGAGACTTATCACGTTCATTGAAGTTACAAATTCAACAATTATGATACTGAGTTCAAACCTTGTGACAGACAGAAAGTATTAACTCACATTCGCGTAACTATTCCAACAATAGCACGATCAAGAATTAATGAATCAAATGACCAGAACTAAGAAGCTTATTGAATCAATGAGAACGGTGGCTTTCCACAACGACCACTGAAATAGAAGACGGGGCCGCAACAACAATAAAAGAAGTGAATCGTATAAAGCCCCGCAACACGCAGGCAGTCAAGCTATGGGTCGCTGACTGCATTCTCTATTGCTGCATCTTTGGGTCCCCTTTACTTGATTTGTCTATATTGCTTGTTGAAGTTTTTGTGTCTTAAAGTGTCTACATGACAGAGTAGCCGGTGCCATGCCCAACCCACCATAGATGGTTTTTTATGACCTACAAGATAGGTTTAATTATAACTATTCTTATTCTATAAAGTATTAGGTAGGGGCTAAGAGGTATAGCGAATGCCTCAAATTCTAACAGTACCAGGTTAAATTCTCAGTAGAGGGTATATAATTTATGGAAATTCTTTTGTCAGAACCAGTGGTCCTAATGATGTCATACTCCCCCTGGTCTCCTGGGTAGTGAGATTGGATGCCTAGTCTCAACATTTTATGGATTCTGATGACGACCTTGTAAAATCTATGACCAATTTATGTATTTTCATATAACATACATGTTTCAACACAAAAATGATGCAGCTCATCTCATGAAGGATGCTGCATATACATACCTTCTTTTATGATTGACTTGTTCAAGATAGGATTAAGTGAGGGATCCAACTTTTCCAGCACATTTGTTAGAATTACAGGTGTACCCAGCTGTATGGCCTGCGCAATATCGATCAGGTATTTAGACTTTTTTATGTCAATCACCTTAAGACCCTGGTTACATCATAGATAAAGAAACAAAAAAATATCAACTACAATGTCAAGAACTACCAGGCAATGATGGGCTGTGATGATGTCCTGACAAAATGAAGGGCTGTCTGTAGTATGATATACTGAGAGACAGGCGTTAAAAGGATAACCATTTCATAACATCTGCATCATCATCATGATCATTATCATTACCCTCCAGGTCCTAGTGGAATATACGCCAACAATCAATCAGTTCACACAAAGCCTTCTTGCCTTTGTGCTGTCTGCTCAAGTTCTTTTCACACGTTTTTAAAAATAATTTTTAAGTCTGTCCAAAATTCTCATACATGTTTTTTTTTTAACCTTTAGGATTCCAGATGAATGACAGCATTTGTAATGCCATCAGCTGGTTGCCCAAATGTTTGTTCTATCCACAGTAGAATTCTATGTCTAACCTTGTTCCACTGTTGTTTGTCTAATTCTTTCCATCAGTTCCACACTGGTATCCTTGCCACACCATTTCAATTTGTCTTCACAAACACCCATTTAAGTACCTTTAACACATTAACTACCGAATTGAAAAACACACTGTGGCCGAATTAAATTTTTTTCCCATTTTCATCCTGTAGGTGTTTGCACAAAGTAAGCTGTAGTTTTCGTAATTGTTTACAGATTTTTATGAATTACACATCATTTTAAAGATAAATGAATGTACTATTACAATAAATACCGGTTGTAACTCTAATAGAGGTTGTTGCTATTTAACGGCCCTCCGTTGGCCGAGGACTTGCAATATTTTCACAATTATAACTGCTTGCGCCCCATCTCTATCAAAATCACAATTTCAATTAATGTGCACACTGTTTTCACTCTTGTCCTCGTCGCTAGATTTATCAGTCAAATGTTGAAACACGTTTCTATCCTATTCAGCCGTTAGACGAGATGTATACGCATTTTTTGTAGTCCTATCACTAGTTGCCACAGTAAACAGTTTTACACAATTTGGTAACTAACCCAAAACGCTGAAAAATATGAACATAATATAATTTTTCCAGTTTTCTACAACAACCATGCTTTGGGAATTTGTTTTCCGGTGGCAACTTAAAATCTCGAACCAGATCAGAGAGTGTTTCAGTTCATTTTTCATTCGTTTTATTACTAAAATTAGATTGGCGCTCTGAGCGGCTTGCGGTCCAAATGTGATTATTTTGTGAGCCGCTGGCAGCGGCTTGTGGTAGTTAATGTGTTAAGGTCATTTTCGACACTCTGTCCTACACCATCTGAAGTTCTATTTGATTTTTATTGACATTTTAGAATTAAAATTTCTGAACCTAAAAGTCCATACATGCCATACCCTGGAGTTGAAAAACCTGAACAAAAAATCAGAAATACATGTAAAAAAAATCCAGAAACCTTCTGAAAAACCTGTTGCCTACAAAAAATATTTAAAAAGAACCATACAAAGATCCACATATTGACCATTTTGTTCTTTGAGAAATCATAAGAGCGTTTTTTTCACACAGGTAAAAAGCGTAAAGTTACTGTTTATGGCATTTTCCTTGTTTGTCCTTTTTTATACAATTCTTCACGTTGGATCTAATAGGAAACTTAATACAGAGCGTTACAACTGACGGCGGTCTGATCATCATAAGGGTTCCCCCTTTCTGTCAAGTGTTTAGGCCCTTTCATAATCTCCACTATGACTTTAGCTGTGAACCCGTCAAGTCTCAAGTCCGGACCAGATAAACTAGATCTAGTGTGTGTTTAGGTCATGGTTTTCCTACAAAGTCACAAATTGTATCAAAAGTATGCTGTATTGACTACCTCCTATGTTTGATCTGTCATCAATATTATTAGACTTAAGTTTTTCCCTAGATTCACTTTCGTCATTGTTGGATTCTAAATTAGGCCCGCATTGTCATCTTCCTCATCAAATACAAGTCACCTGTCAGCTCCGAAAAGCCATGACTTAAAATAAAAATCTTGAAAAATCACAATTTCAGAAAATGGAAGCTTGTCTCGTACTGGAAATTCTCAGGTCTCGCTAAAGTGTTTCCACACTCAATGTTGTTTAACTACGTTAATGTTGATGAATCAGTACCCTTTAGCTCCCCAAGAAGCATAGTCTTCAACAAACACATGCCAAGTCCTCCTCTGTATTTGACCTCTCCATGATGCTTGTTGAAGTTTTTGTGGTTTAACATCTTTTAAAGGATGGGGTAAGCAGATCCATGCCCAAACCTCCTTAGTTGCTTTTTTACAACATGCTAGGTAGGGTACAGTCTTACTATAATTTATTCCCCTTCTGGGTCCTGGTTACAAGCAGATGATGTTTGCATAACAGAGCTTCAATATCTGCTGACTTTTATACATGTTATGGTAGTTTTATTGATGGCATCTGCTAGAATTGGCAGTGCGCATGTTTAGGGTCAATGGAATTAATATAAATTGATCTTTATACTTTACGGAGTTATGAACGCGAAATGCACAGTCAAGTCATGACGTGTTAGCGTCGATATGGTCACGCTTGGTGACTAGGTTACCGTACCCCTTTTGTATTGACCATCAAGCAGTGAAGACGGATTTTGTTACCCTTCCAGGGTTGTGAATGATGCTACTGCACATATATATATTTTAGTCAAGTACGGACACGGGTCAGTCCATTGTAATTGATGAAGAGATAAATGATTAAGTAGTTGATTCATTCTCATCAAGACACATGCGCTCACTACCGGTTGTCTGAAACCCAGCACCGCGAGTATATAGCCATGATGTTCGTTTGACAGTTTTTCAAGTACGACATGGACCCATAATAGGATGTTTGCAAGTATTCAATTTGTCATATATGCTTACCATGAACTATATTAATGATCTCGTCAAATATGTGTGTTCTTCCGTAATAAACTGTTTTCTCGTGGACTCTAACAAGGCGGACTTATTAAGTTGATCATTGAGCGATTCACTTGTTAGTTATCCTTTTCACACATTCGCGTTTCAAATAATTACAGCACGATAATAATCAATGAATGAGAACCAGAACAATCCAGTCATGGACAGCGATTTTGAACATTATTTATTCATTCGATATTCCACTGTCTAAAGCAGCTTCCATGATACTTTGATCACAGACATGCTATGCTAACCGGATCGTCTGTATCAAAGAACTGGTAGGCCAGTGTGGGGATACGAAAATCTTCTCCTTCATCAGGTTAGATTTAGCGACAAATTTCTTCGCAACACGATTGTTTACGTTTACAATACGTTCACATGACTTTATGACACATTGCGCATGACTAGAGGTCAAATATACGTCATCACCCTTTTCGACCGAGTCAATGACAACCATTGGCAGCTTTATGAAAGTCAAATCTAATGTCCTGCTACAAGTATCGATGCAAGGAGAATATCAAGTCAGTAGATCTAAAAACTGTTCTAATAGGGATTCGTTGAGTAATTCCATTAGCGAAACATCTGCTGAGATCTACCAGCAGCATACTGTGTTTGCTTCTGAAGTTATTCGACTTTAGATGTTTTAGTTGTAAAGTAACGTTATATTTGTAGTAATTTTGCTGTATTGAGTTTCATTTTATTCATTTCGTAACTTGTTCGTAAACTTTCCCGTTCATTCTAATCTGCCTGTCATTTATTTTATAATTGTAAAATATTTGTCAGTTATGAGTCCTGTGACGTCATCATTTAATGTGTATGTGTTGTAACCTAGATTTAGTTTTTCTTCTTAACATTTACTTCCGATTTTTGCTTGTTTCAATATAATCATTTTTTCGTTTGCATTTGTCAATTGTGATGTGCTAATGTCTTGTAACATTTTAGTTGACTAATTGTCTTGTATTTATTAACTTATAAATTGAGTATGTAATAATAATAGTGTAAATTAATTAGGTAATAATACAATATAAATATTTTGATTAATTTTCAAAAAAAAGAAAATGGACTTGATAAATTAATTGCAACAATTTGCAGTATTAGTCCAATTCACGATTGCTTATGCATTTTATGCATCATGACTAGGGCATGATAGCATTATAAAAGGATGAATACTTATAAAGTGAGGGTTTGCCTTGAATATAATAGGCATAGTGGATAATACTTGGTACATTAATCTATTCATAATACTACGTTGGCCACTGGGCACACATAGGTAATTGATGGTAATATATATTGTTGATTAACTCTTAGTATACGAGCGGCCTTTTAGAAAGGCCGATGATCGATCCCCGTCAATAGCGAAAATGTATAGTTGAATGCATGTTTAAAACCACTGAACAATTTAGTTACATGCATGATATAGGGGTTTCATTTCTTCACATTTTGATATATAACACTTTATGTTATCTTTATAAATAAATTATTCAGTGCAGATCAATCATCGGCCTTTCTAAAAGGCAGCTTCTTCTCTCTGTCATCTTACATACCTTATCCATTCAATCGCACATGTATTTTGAGCACTATTTAAGCATACAACATTATCAAGGTAAAATAATAACATACATTTGCAACATCCAGTCATAATCAAATTTAAGTATGTAAAAAAAAAAATAAAAATAAAAAATAAATAAATAAATAAATTAAAAATAAATAAATAAATAAAAATAAAAAAATAAAAATAAAAGTAATTAAAAAAAAAATAGATTTAAAAATTTAAATTTAAAAAAAAAAAAAAAAAAAAAATTTAAACCATTCATACGGTAAATTAGACATAATTTGAAACGTAAACAGATTATGGTGGTATGTAATAAGAACTCGTGACATATTGGAAATCTGCTGCTGAATGACCTGGGACTTAGTGTGTTGTCAGCGCAGATAGATAGATATAAATAGATAGATAGATAGATAGATAGAAAGATAGAACGAACGAACGAACGAACTTTATTTTAAAAGGGTTTAGAATTGGGCACGCAGGCCCTTCTAACATTCTGCCCTTCCTTTCTCTCTTCTTCCATAGTTAATCCATTTATTCTCACACGTATCCTAAATGTTACTTAAATAATAAAATAACAAAAAAGTACAATAAAATAAAATCCCAACATTGTAACAGTACAATTACAGTTACACAGATTTACAGATGCGTATCATAATTTATACTAAACAGGACAAAATTAACTTTAAAACCTACATATGATGTTATGTAATTATTTAAGAGTTAATACAGATAGTTGATTAAATAAATAGATTATTAAATTACAAAATGCTTACGTTAGACCATTTTGTTAAAATTGGTAAAGATTTTGGAAAAAGAGGAGAAGCTCTAGAAGCATACGCAGTGGCGGAACTTGCGAAATATAAGGCAGAGGAACTTGAAAGAAAAGCGGAATTGAAGCATCAAGAAGAAGAACGTGAGGCCAAAGAAGCGAGAAGGATAGCAAAACAGGAAAGGGAAGAGATTGAAAAAGAAAACAGAATAAGAGAAATAGAGGAAAATAAAAGGAAGCAAGATGAAATTATAAGACAACAAGAAAAAGAGTTGGCACTTATCAGGTTGGAAACAGCGAAATTACAGGCACAAAATGCTACTGTTAGCCATAGTGATAATTCCCAAAATATGTCTGCACCTAACCAAACTAGAAGCAATTATCACTTCAAATTACCGACATTCAGATTGAATGTTGATGATTTATCGGCCTGGCTTTTACGTTTTGAGAAGATTTGTGAGGTTAATAAATTAGATAAAACTGCATGGGCACTAAAACTTAGTGAATTTTTAGATGGTGCACCTGCAAGCGCAGCTCAGAATGTTGATCCAACAATAGCTGGTGATTATGATGCCATTAAGGCTTTATTACTACGTCGATTTCATTTGGATGAGGAGGGATGTAGGATTAAATTTAAAACTCTCCTGCCAGAATCAAATAAAGACTTTACAGGGTTCGTTGCGAATATACGCAATACATTCAACAGATGGGTCGAACTTGCTGGTGTGGAAAAATCTTATGACAAGTTGGTTGATTTAATCCTTAGGGATAAGGTCCTATCTTCTGTAAGTTCACCATTCTTTTCTTTCTTACAGGAACGTAAACCTATGACTTTAGAGGAACTAGAAAAAATGGCAATAAATTACTGCACTGCTCATCCCAATATTAGCATATCCAATACACAAGTAAGGGAACCACTTCCAGTTGCCTCCAATATGGCATATCATGGTTTTGAAAGATCAAGAACTCAGAGCCTTGACAGAAATTTTTCAAATAGAAGAAATAATTACAATGATTATCAAGGACTAAATAATTCTTACAATAATGGGAATTTTAACCGGGGTAGACAACAGTTTAGAAACCAGTCACCTCAGTTTAGATATAACAATAGTTATCAAAACAAATCAAATTGGAATAAATCATTTAATGGTAATGCCAATAATAGTAATAACAAGTGGCATAATAATAGTAATAACAATTACAGACTAAGAAATAAGAGTTTTAATGGCAGAATTAATAATAATAATAATGATCATTCAGGTAGTCATAACAGACAACGTCCTACCTCCAGAAATCAAAATAAATTTGATCATACTGCAGGGGCAGCATTGACTAACAATGCAACCCCAATTGTTCATAATAGTGATATTCCAACGCATTCATCTTCGTCATGTTGTGTTGTTGATAATAATGTGGCAAATGTTTGTCCACAATGCCATGCTATTTTTCAGAAGTCCAGCCAATTGCCTATGAGAATTACACAGACTATTCCTGCAATTAGTCTCACTGCAAATGATGGAACTGGGACACTGATTTTTAATAAAGAACTGTTCAATGGAAACATAATTTCAGTTTTAAGAGATTCCGGGTCAACCACGATCGGCATCCGGCAATCACTAGTACATCCTCTCTATGCTACTAATGAGTTTGTACGTTGTATAACTTTTGGTGGGACCATTGAATATTATCCCACGGCAATTATAGATATTAACACCCCATTTTTTCCAGGTCAAGTTAAAGTGTGTTTACTTCCGAGTCCTATTGCTGATCTCACAATCGGACGTATCCACGGCAGCAAGGACTGCACACCTGAGGAAATCTCAGAATGGGAAAGAGTAAACTTGGCTACGGCCAATGCGGTAACAACACAAGCTCAGGCTCAGGAATTAATAAAAGAGAATACTCCAAGTATCAAAGTGGATGATTGTACTGACAATGAACCTAAATCGGTAATTGACAGAGACTCGTTTTCTCTCAAACAAAGGGAAGATATATCTTTAAAGAAATTTTTTACATTGGTAAACAAGTATGATGACATTGCTGTCAACAATAAGATTAAGCATTGGTTCACTATTAAAAACGGTATCTTATTTAGAAATTGTATGGACCAGGATAAATTGAAACAACAGGTCATGGTACCATCTCCTTTACGAACATACATATTACGGCATGCACATGACTCCCAATGCGCGGGTCATATGGGCTACACTCGCACACGGTCTCGAGTGTTGTTGTCTTTTTTCTGGCTGGGAATATCACGAGACGTATCATCGTATGTACGTTCCTGTGTAATTTGCCAGGAAGTCAAGTCTTGTGGAGCGTTCCATAATTCTCCCATTCAGGCATGTGATATATCGATGCGGCCTTTTGATAAAATGGCAATGGACATTATTGGTCCACTTCTACCAACTGCAAGAGGTCACAGATATATATTAACGTGTATCGACTTATGTACACGATGGCCAGAGGCCATACCTCTTAAAAATATAACCACATCGGACATAGCTGATGCTTTGTTCCTAATATTTTCTAGAATTGGGTTCCCAAGTAAATTACTTTCGGATCATGGGCCCCAATTTGTGTCTGACGCAATGGTCCTATGGGACTGATCAAAGACTTACTACTCGACTCTAAGATGACTCAGGAAACCCAGTCATCTTATGAATACATTATTAATTTACGTAGACAAATCATAGATGCTTGTCAAAGAGCAACAGCTTCCTCAGAAGCAGCAAAAGATAAATCTAGACAGTTCCAAAATAAAAATAGACGATTACGCCAGTTATTTCCTGGTGATGAAGCTTTCGTATTACTCCCAAAAAAGGACAATAGACTGTTAATCACTTGGAATGGTCCATATAAGGTTGTAAACAGAATTTCTGACGTCGACTACATACTGGACATTAAAGGTCAGAAAAAAATTTACCACATAAACATGCTGAAAGAGTTCTTCACTCGTCCTCAACATCTACAATCTATTTTTCAGAATTTAAACAATCAAGCTACTGGTTCTTGCCAATATTCTAATCTTTCGGTGATTCAGGAAGAGGAATCATACTTTCCTGAAATCCAAATGTCATTTCCTATACCTGAATTACAATCTTCTGAATCATGGAGAGATGTCACTATTTCTTCTTCATTAACATCTCAAGAACATACTACAGTTTGTAAAATCTTAGAGACATATTCTGATGTCTTGACTGATATACCGGGTCGTACATCAGTCATTTCTCATGACATTATACTGAAGGACGACACACCTATAAAACTCCGTCCTTATTCAGTTCTTATTCACTATCAAGATAAAACTTCACAGGAACTTAATCAGATGTTAGCATTACGAATAATAGAAAACAGTAACTCACCGTTTTCATCACTGTTAGTTATCGTTAGAAAAAAAGACAATAATATACGTCTTTGCGTTGACTACAGAAAACTTAATGCACAGACGGTCGCAGACAGTGAACCTCACCGTCTTATTGACGATCTACTTACTCGTCTTTCTACAGCAACATATTTTACAAAAATCGATTTAACCAAGGGATATTGGCAGATTCCCTTAACAGAACAAGCCAAATACTATACAGCATTCTCGACTCCACAAGGTCTTTACCAGTGGAATGTGATGCCTTTTGGGCTAATGAATGCACCAGCCATGTTCATTCGCATGTGAAAAATTTTGGCGGATAGATCTGACATTATCACATATATTGATGATATTTGTCTATTTAGTCCTTAATTTGATGAACACATGTTAGGATTAACTTCAGTATTAGACATTTTAAGATCTAACAACTTAACAGCTAGACCATGTAAAATGCAAATAGCTTTACACGAAATAACTTTTCTTGGACATATTATAGGGTCTGGATGTATCAAAACCATTCCTCACAATGTATCAAAAATTTTAAAGTTAACAGTCCCACAAAATAAAAAACAAGTTCGAAGTCTACTGGGTCTTGTCCAGTATTATAGCAGAT
This sequence comes from Oreohelix idahoensis, assembly GCA_024509875.1. NCBI lineage: Eukaryota > Metazoa > Mollusca > Gastropoda > Stylommatophora > Oreohelicidae > Oreohelix > Oreohelix idahoensis. The sequence goes on from JAMPIV010017453.1 coordinate 617,004, forward strand.
TTGTTCCCAATTTGTCTTCAATCACTGCTGTCTTGTCTTCATTATTGCAAAAAGACAAACCAAATAAAATTACGTGGACAACAGACTGTGACAGAACATTTAATAACATTTTGACAATCTTCTCTAGGCCACCAATTTTACGGTTGCCAGATGTTCACAAAAAGTTTTTTCTTCGAACAGATGCCAGTAATTACGGTATCAGAGCTTGCCTACTTCAATATCACAATGATATACTTCATCTGACTATGTATATTTCAAGAAAACTGAAATCGCCTGAAACGAAATACTCCACTGTTGACAAGGAGTTGCTGGCAGTTGTTTGGGCAATCACAAGGTTGGAAAAATTCTTGTTGGGAGCGCCTTTTACCATTCAAACCGACCAGAAGGCGGTTGCTTCATTACGATGCTCTAACCACAAAAGCCCCAAACTTGCCAGGTTTTCGATTCTACTTCAGCCATATGACTTTGTCATCGAAGCTATACCCGGAAAAGAAAACATTCTGGTGGATGCACTTTCAAGACACCCAACTGAAGTCGAATAATTATTGTCTACAAGTTAAAAGATTAACGGCTAAACAAGAGCGATTTTGGAACTCTAACTGATTCCTGTGACAAAATTGATATGAACCACTTCTATATGGAAAAACATTTCAAATAAATCAAATTCAATCATTCAAGATATTCAGTTTCCAAAAGAAAATTCGTGATAGCAAGAAACAAATTTCGATGGTCTTTTCTAACGTTTGGACTTTGGTTAGTGTCCAATCGTTCTCTAACTCATTATGATATGGTCTTGAATACGATATGAATCCAAGCTGGACATATAACGTTAGGTTACAGACATTGACAAACTCAAAACGATCAAGTTTATATTCAATCAGGAACGAAGTTTAGTTGAACAGTATTAAATTTCTAAGGAACTTTCCATAGATTCGCAAGGGACATAACGACGGATGGATCATCACATCCAACATTAAGTTTAATAGTTATTAAATTAATGAAGAGTATAATAAAATTGAAGTGTGATTAAAAATAATTTGAAAAAAAAGAGAAGAAAATATGTCAAAGAAAGAAATGATGAAAAAGAAAAAAAAAAATCACACAAGCAAATACTCTAAATATTTTATGTATAAATGAGATAGCTTTTATATGCATTTAGTTAAGATGTTCACATGAAATGTATTAATATGTTATTTTCTCTCATTATATCATTAAGTTAATTATGTTGTAATTACACGACACTAATAATTAATTGTAAACACACATAACTAAACTAATTTATATATTTTTTTTTTTCTCTTTCTTTACTTTATTTGTCCTTACTTCTCATGTCTTTTATTATGACACTATCTATCAGGTTCTTTGAATAGATGTTAATTAATTAATACATTACATACTTACTATCATTGATTAGTTTAATTTTAATTAGTTAGAATAATTTTCTTTACATAACACTTCATTACTCACTCACAACAGTCTTCAATAGTTCAATAGCTAATTATTAGCAACAGTTGACACCCCTTTGTTTAATAATGTTATATGACTTATGTATTATCGACATGACCATGACACTGTTCTAGACAGAACATCGTAGGCCATATGTCGGGTTTTTATTAAATTTTTCATATAATTGAGTAAGGTAGTAAAAAAATCTATCTAATAGATTTTTTTTTTCCCACGGCGGGCAGGGAATTGTTACGGTAGTTTTATTGATGGCGTCTGCTAGAATTGGCAGTGCGCATGTTTAGGGTCAATGGAATTAATATAAATTGATCTTTATACTTTACGGAGTTATGAACGCGAAATGCACGGTCAAGTCATGACGTGTTAGCGTCGATATGGTCACGCTTGGTGACTAGGTTACCGTACCCCTTTTGTATTGACCATCAAGCAGTGAAGACGGATTTTGTTACCCTTCCAGGGTTGTGCATGATGCTACTGTACATATATATATTTTAGTCAAGTACGGACATGGGTCAGTCCATTGTAATTGATGAAGAGATAAATGATTAAGTAGTTGATTCATTCTCGTCAAGACACATGCGCTCACTACCGGTTGTCTGAAACCCAGCAGCGCGAGTATATAGCCATGATGTTCGTTTGACAGTTTTTCAAGTACGACATGGACCCATAATAGGATGTTTGCAAGTATTCAATTTGTCATATATGCTTACCATGAACTATATTAATGATCTCGTCAAATATGTGTGTTCTTCCGTAATAAACTGTTTTCTCGTGGACTCTAACAAGGCGGACTTATTAAGTTGATCATTGAGCGATTCACTTGTTAGTTATCCTTTTCACACATTCGCGTTTCAAATAATTACAGCACGATAATAATCAATGAATGAGAACCAGAACAATCCAGTCATGGACAGTGATTTTGAACATTATTTATTCATTCGATATTCCACTGTCTAAAGCAGCTTCCATGATACTTTGATCACAGACATGCTATGCTAACCGGATCGTCTGTATCAATACATACAACTTATGATCATCCTTATATGACCACCGGCTATGCACAATGCTACAATATATGTACGTGGAAGTGAACCTAAACTCCGCCTTTGCCGGTCCCAAGCCCGGATGAAAAAGGAGGAGGGCGGCCTGCATGGAAGCCGTAAGGAGGCAGCCCCTCCACCATGCAAAGGCACAACAGGCCAATCACCTGTTTGCTTTAAACCACGATTACGAGTAACACAAGAGAGAAAACCGGACTGATTCTAAAGGCGACGAACTGGAACGGACTACGGACTACGACTTATGGAACATGGAACACAAGAAGTATAAATGGGAAGGAAGAGGAGCTGGTGGAAGAGATGAGGAAAGCAAAACTAGAAATCCTGGCTATAACGGAAACAAAGAAAAAAGGACAAGGAGTCATGGATCTCAATGGCAACACGCTGCTCTACAGTGGTGTACCCATATCCGAAAAAGCTAAAGGGGGTGTGGGTTGCATTGTGGCCCAAAATCCAAAAGATAGTATCAAGGGGTGGAACTTTGTCTCAGAGCGCATTATGGTTGTGAAACTAAAAGAAGGAGAAACCATAGTCAACCTGGTCATAGTGTATGGGCCAAATGAGGATGAGAGAGCAGAGGTCAAGGAGGAATTCTTCGAGCTGCTTCAAAGGACAGTGGATGACTGCCTAGATGAAGTTATTATGCTCGGAGATTTTAATGCCAGAGTTGGAAATGACCATGCTAGATGGGGTGGAGTTATCGGAAGATATGGAGAAGATACTCTCAATGACAATGGAAAGCGACTCCTTAGATTCTGCAGTGAGCAGAATCTGATCATTACAAACACAAAGTTCCCCCATAAGCGCATACATGCATACACTAGATGTGAACCAACAAAGAATGAGAAGTCAGTGATCGACTATGCCATTGTTCGGAGAAGCTCATTCAAATATGTCCGAGATGCAAGAGTCTGGAGGGGGCCAGAGATTGGAAGTGATCACTACCTGCTAACAATCAAACGAACAACTGAAAGAGTTGCTCAGCCTAGGAACTGCTCAACATCACGCAAGAAACCAAGTAAACGAGCAGGAGAAAGGAGCATTAGGACCTACAAGCTGAGAGAGCCAGAAATTAAGACCAGATATCAGGGGCTTATTGCTGCAGCGGTGAGCAACACAGAAGAACAACCTGATGACTTGGAAACCCTCTGGATTAAATTCAAGGATATCATAAAGACAGCTGCTGCAGAAGCATGTGGTGAAGTCCGACTTGGGAACCAGAGAAAGAGGACACCTTGGTGGACAGAGGAAGTCAAAGAGAAAATAAGAGAGAAGAAAATGGCATGGAAACAATACTTAGGAGCTAAAAACACAACAGGACAAATGGAAAAATATAGAGAATATGTGACACTCAGAACAGAAGTAAAGAACAAAGTGCTAGCAGCAAAACAGAAGTCCTGGGAAGAATTTGGAGAAAAGCTAGAAAAAGATGCACAAGAAAACCAGAAATTGTTCTACAAGACACTAAAGAACATGAGGAAGGAAAAACAATGCCCTCTCAAATTTATAAAGGACAAGCAAGGCAAATTGCTTACTGCCATGAAGGAAGTAATGGAAAGATGGAAAGAATATTTCTCAGAACTCCTTGATGGTGAGCAAGGTCAAACATCAGAAATGATAACCACTAGCACAGAAGAGGAAACCGATGGTGATGAAGATGACATAAAGATGGAAGAACTGAGGGCAGCACTGGAGAAAATCAAGATGGGCAAAGCAGCAGGGCATGATGGTATAACACCAGAAATGGTTAAGTACATGGGAGCAGCAGGCGACCTGTTACTCTTAAGGGTCCTACAGGCAGCATGGTGCAACAAGACCATACCAAAGGATTGGGAGATCGCCATCATAACACCAATTTTCAAAAAGGGTGACAATCGACAGTGTGGAAACCATAGAGGCATATCCCTTCTCAGTGTCCCTGGAAAAATCTACTCTAGAATCCTAGAGCAGAGACTCCGACGCCTAGCTGAGCCACAATTGGATGAGGTCCAGTGCGGATTCCGAGCAAACCGAAATACTCAAGACCTAATCTTCACACTCAGACAGCTGAGTGAAAAGGCCCTTGAGTATAAGAGTGAGATCCATCTTTGTTTCATAGATCTGGAAAAGGCGTTTGACAGGGTCCCTTGGAGCAAACTTTGGGACTGTTTGGCAAGGAAGAATATTCCAGCACCTCTGATTCATGCTATACAGAGCTTCTACAAGTCTTGCAGAAATTATGTGAGGACAGCAAACCATAAGTCAGAAGAGTTCAGGACCACCACTGGTGTAAGACAAGGTGATATCCTATCACCTTACCTCTTCATACTCCTCATGGACGATGTTATCAAGGCATGTAAGGAGAGAACAAGAAAGTATTCAGTGGGGTACTGGAAGATGAGACAGGTCTATATTTCAGAGCTGGCATTTGCTGATGATGTTGCCCTGATTGCTAAATCAGAGGCACATCTCCAATCCAACCTGCAAGTCTGGAAGGAAGAGCTGGAGAAGAGAGGGATGGTCATAAGCAGCTCTAAAACAAAATCCATGGTGATATCACGAGAAGAAAGAAGACATCAGATTAAGCTGGGAGAACAGGTCCTGGAGCAGGTCGACCACTTTAAATACCTCGGAGCTATTATAGACCGAAAGGGAGGCATCAAAGAAGAGTTGGCCGCTCGAAAAGCAGCAGCTGGGAGACTTTTTCAGGCCATAAATCGAGGATTCCTCAGCAAGAGAGAGGTTGGTAAGAAAACGAAGATGGCTGTATACCGCTCCACCTATGTCCCAGTCTTGACATATGGATGCGAGTCATGGGCAATGACTACAACCCATAAAAGCCAGATCCAAACCTCAGAAATGAGGTATCTGAGGAAGGTGGTTGAAGTAACAAGAAGAGACATGGTACGCAACCAGACGATACGTCAAGGCCTAAAATGCCACCCCCTACAGACCCAAGTAGAACAGTCCCAACTAAGATGGTTTGGCCATGTCTGCAGAATGGGAGAAGATCGGCTACCACGACAAGCATGGGAAACAAAGAGCCAAGGATCCAGACCCCGAGGACGACCCAGAGTCCGCTGGGAGGACAACATTAGACAATCTTTGAAGGACCGAGGACTAGAATGGAACCAGGCCAGGAGGAAGACAGCCGATAGAATAGTCTGGCGCTCTCTCTTCCAAACCTCTACACCTCACGGTAGAAGGGGGACGACTAAGTAAGTAAGGAAGTGAACCTACGTCTGTGAGGCTATTTACATCCTCATCGACTCTTGAAATCATTCACACATTTCTAGGGATTCCCCCTGTGGTGAAACTTGTTGAGAACCCAGCAATGCACACTAAGCTTGGAGGAGTCACTTGAGCCAGGCGTAATTCTTTGGCTTTGACTTGGTTGACTGCGTGCAGAAGGATCTCACTATGGACACAGTGATAAGCAGGGGAAGCTGAGAAGTAGCTATGTGCAGGACGTGACAATTCCTTGGGAGAGCCCAGAATCAGGAACAGTATTTAACTCTGCATAATTGCAGAACCCCCTTGGATGGCGGGGAATGCACAGTATGCCACACACTTCTTACTACTAGCTTGGGACCAGATGTGATGATACTTTAAATGCAAGCCAAGCTAGAGAATCTGGAACTCATGACTTCAACTCAACATGTTTCGGAACGGCAGAAAAGCCACAGGAAAAGCCTAGATCTACAGTGTAGATAATACCAAGGAGTATTCAACTTGGTATTGGCTGCTAAAGAGCGAGAAGCTCAGCAGCCCTAGTTTAACAACAACAACAACAAAATACGTACGACTTTATCTTATCATTATAAATAAATACACTGACACAAAATTAGTAACGACAGTCATGTCTCACAGTTTACTCCTTAAAGTGAGCATGTACAAACATTGTAAACTAAGAGTTAAGCAGATATGTCTGAATGGCCTGAACAAACAAAAGCCAAGATAATGCTTTTTGTTCACTCTGAAAATGGACTGCACCCTTCAAGTTCAGTGTTAAGTTACTCAGGATATCTGTTCATTGAGCACTTGTAAACTAAGAGTTAAGCAGATATGTCTGAATGGCAAGGACGAACAAAAGCTAAGGTAATGCTTTCTGTTCACTCTGTAAATGGACTGCTCCATTAAAGTTACTCAGGACATCTGTTCATTCACTACCCTTCAGCTCCCCATGGAGTATAGGCTTTCAAAAAACACATGCCACCACCTCCTGTCTTGTGCCATCAGCTCCAGTTCTCTCCACGGTTTCCTCATCATTTTCACTTGTCTCCAGTTCTCTTCTCCATGTGTTTCTTAGTCTACCTCTGCCACTCTCACCCTGGGGGTTCCAGAACAAGGACTGCCTTGTAATGCTATCTACAGGTTTCCTCAGTGTGTGTCCTATCCATCGCCATCGTCTTATTCTCATCTCTTGTTCCGATGGCACTTGTTTAGTTCTTGTCAAGCCATTTTAATCCTTCTAAAATTTATGAAAAATCTGTAGCTTTTTGGTTGTTGTGTTTGTTGTTCACTTGATTTCTCATGATCTCCATATATTTTCCAATGCAGTGAAAGCCCCTTTTGCTTTTTGTATTCTTAGTTTGATATCACTGTATCTAGTCTGTTTATACTGCTGCCAAGACATTTGTATGATTCCACATTTTCCAGTGGTGTTTCTTGTTATCATTTCCTGCATTTATTCTCATTGTTTTGGTTTTTTTTTTTCCCCAGTGTATTTTCATTGTTAGCCACCTGTTTTGGATTAACTCATTTGCACTGCAAATTGTATAACTTTATTTAAATGCTCATATTTGTATAATGTCGATTATAATTATGGAGACTGTCGGAGCGTCTTGGAATTATTTCTTAAACGTGGTGTCTCTAAGAGGGTTTAAGTGTGTAACCTCTCACAGTACGCCATGAGCCTAGTTTTAAGACATCACATCATGAGCCTAGTTTTGAGACATTACGTCATGAGCCTAGTTTTGAGACATTACATCATGAGCCTAGTTTTGAGACATTATGTCATGTGCCTAGTATTGAGACATTTTGTCATGAGCCTATTTTTGAGACATTATATCATGAGCCTAGTTTTGAGACATTACGTCATGAGCCTAGTTTTTAGACATTACCTCATGAGCCTAGTTTTGAGACATTATGTCATGTGCCTAGTATTGAGACATTTTGTCATGAGCCTATTTTTGAGACATTATATCATGAGCCTAGTTTTGAGACATTACATCATGAGCCTAGTTTTGAGACATTATGTCATCAGCCTAGTTTTAAGACATTATGTCATGAGCCTAGTATTGAGACATTATGTCATGAGCCTAGTATTGAGACATTACATCATGAGCCTAGCTTTGAGACATTATGTCATGAGCCAAGTTTTGAGACATTACATCATGAGCCTAGTTTTGAGACATTACATCATCAGCCTAGTTTTAAGGCATTATGTCATCAGCCTAGTTTTGAGGACTTCATCATAGTGTTAGGTGGTCTTACTATATCCATTCATGCATATATTTGTTTCAGCTACCACAGTGTGACAATTACATGAACTTAGTTTACTGCTTTTAAAAAAATGCACTCAAAATACAGCATAATTGAAAATTTCGAAATGAATTTTAGCAATATTGGTAGTGATAATAACCTATTTTCGATTCCGATAAAAACGTTGAACAAACGTGATATTTTTAAATATTAAATTAATTAATTTGCATGGAACAGGAATGTGTAAGTGAGATTCCAGTTCAGCAATATGTGACTTCACAAAAAAAATTATATAAATTACAATTTTCATTTGTTTTTTATCAAACTTCTTGGATTAGTTGTCAGCTGGAGATATGTTTCAATTCCTGGTATTTTACTATCAAGGGATTAAGTATAGCTGAAATATTTACGTGTATGTGCATAATTTTTATTCATTTTTTATTTTTATTTTTTATTCACTTCACAAGATATAACAAACAATTATAGCATCACATAAGAACTCAACAGTATTTCACAACATTCTGCAGGCAAATTCCTAAAGTTTGATGCATAATACATATATCTACTAAATTAAGTTGGCGTGAAAAATATACTGAGTTAATAAAATGAAAAAATATAATGAGAGCACAAAATCTAAAAGTTATGTATGTGTGTGACTTAATTACTACCTACATTTTACTTGTTAACAGTTAATGGTAAGGCCACATTAAACAATGGAACACCTGCTTGATCGATATAATACTGGACACTTATTCTAATGAATTAATGTAACATAAACAAACAAATATGCCCACCTCTTCAGCTTCCATATTCTTGATCCATTTTATAGCCTGACCCTGGGGGTCGACCAAGAGTGGCCATCTCTGACATCGAGTAACAATGACTCCATTTTCTGTAGAAAAATCATCTCTAGGCAGGCCCTGAATATTCCAGTCTCGCAGTTGTGTAGGTTTTGTCATAAAGTTGCAGAATTTAAAATCATATGCACAGGGAATGTGAAGTTTTTTTATCTGAAACAAGGCAAAGTAAACCTGTGACATAACCAACACAAACTAGTCAACTCTTGACAAAAATAAAGTGCAGTGAAAGAAACAATAATTACTTTAACCCTGTCCATGTTCTTACTGCAAATGTCACATCAGTCCTGTTGTATGGCTGTGAAACATGGAGAAGAACAACCAAGAAGTTAGTCTTTCATAAATGGATGCCTGATGAATGGACAGATTGGAATAGTTTGGTTATGTTTTAAGGACTATCATCATTGCACATGGACAACTCCATCAGTGCTCCGATCTCCTCCCTTAGATCACACCAGGAGGATCTCAGCACAATGCACAAACTCCGTAGTACCAGCGAGAATCTCAATGTGTGTATATAGGACTCACACATTCTATAAATATTTTTGTGGTGGTGTGACGAGTTGCCCAATCTTCTCTTCATTTTTTTTTATTATTTACGTGACATCATTTTTTTCTCATCCTCAATGCATGATCGCAAAGTCCCGGGAATTGTCACTTGCGGATAATCTCCTAGCGTTCGGTGATTTTCTCCTCGCTATTTTTAGATACGATGTCATTGTTGACCCCTGACCTCGGTAGCGAGAAACCCGCTTTAATTTAGGACTGCTTAAACTTAGGGAGAACCAGTTTAGGCCACTTAGGAAAACATCACGTGACTTTTAACGTTATTGATTGGAGCGTCTATACGAGCTAAGGTCACATGATGCACGCTACGGATCACGTGTCCAAGCGGAAATGTCCCGCTAAAAGTGCGCCAAACACGGCCATTTTTCACTTACGCCCAGGTAACCAAGAAAGCTAGACCTAAGCCAGATCGTGCGAATTCATGCATTAAACGCACTGAAGCCACGTGTCTAAATTGCGGGTTAGCGTCCATCTTTGAGTAGTCTATGGTGGAGCCTTGCACAACAGTCCAATCTCAGAGCAGAATACGGAGTCGAGCACAGAGAAGGCAAATCCGAACCATTCAAGACCTACCTGGGGCAACGTCAGGAGACTGGAGAACTACCCACGCTTCACTATCAGCCGGGGGCTGAAAAGCTAAGTTCCTATAAAAAGGGAACTCACCAGATCAATGCATATTTTTGTCATCCATGATGAAACACACTTGATGTGAGACACATAGTACATACAGCAGACACTAATTCCATCGACAATACTATCATTCACCGTCTATTCGTTTTAATTGCAATAAACCAATTGGGTGTATATACTGTACCCCATGCTTTGTTCCTTCTATTAGATGTTACATATTGTCTGATGTTTATCTTCCTTTACAAGGGAGGGGGGGCTCGTAAAATATAATATAATTTAACACATTAACTACTGAATTAAAAAACACACTGTGGCCGAATTAAATTTTTTTTCCCATTTTCATCCTGTAGGTGTTTGCACAAAGTAAGTTGTAGTTTTCGTAATTGTTTACAGATTTTTATGAATTACACGTCATTTTAAAGATAAATGAATGTACTATTACAATAAATACCAGTTGTAACTCTCATAGAGGTTGTTGCTATTTAACGGCCCTCCGATGGCAGAGGACTTTCAATATTTTCACAATTATAACTGCTTGCGCCCCATCTCTATCAAAATCACAATTTCAATCAATGTGCACACCGTTTTCACTCTTGTCCTCGTCGCTAGATCTATCAGTCAATTGTTGAAACACGTTTCTATCCTATTCAGCCGTTAGACGAGATGTACACGCATTTTTGTAGTCCTATCACTAGTTGCCACGGTAAACAGTTTTACACGATTTGGTAACTAACCCAAAACGCTGAAAAATATGAACATAATATCAATTTTCCAGTGTTCAACAATAACCATGCTTTGGGAATTTGTTTTCCAGTGGCAACTTAAAATCTCGAACCAGATCAGAGAGTGTTTCAGTACATTTTTCATTCGCTTTATTACTAAAATTAGATTGGCTCTCTGAGCGGCTTGCAGTCCAAAAGTGATTATGTTGTGAGCCGCTGACAGCGGCTTGCGGTAGTTAATGTGTTAAAGAATAACAATAATAAATAACTGAGAAGGGGACGACGGTAGCGAGAGACCAAATATCTCCTTACAATCTTTTCCAGACCTGTCTAGTTAGGAGAATTTACCCTCTTTGTCTCCCTTCAGTGGTGGAAAACCTAGCAGGAATTCCTTGAGCCAAATCTTCCACATTCAGATCTATTATTTCCTCTAAATAATTCTTATCCTTCTAACGCTACGCGACAGGTGGGTCGGATTTTAATTTTTAAATTTTGCCAGGGCAGCGGCCTTTTGGCCTACTCTTTGCGATTTCAAACTGCTGTGGGATTTCTAACCTGCGCAACTTGCACATGGGACCTCCTATTTCTTTTTTTGCCCATATCTGAGAAGGCTAGGCATCCAATCTCACTACCCAGGAGACCGAGGGAAGTATGACAATGGTTCTGGAAAAAAAAATGTCCATAAATTATATCCCCTCTACTGGGAATCAAACCCGGTACGTTTAGAATTGGAGGCAGACGCCATACCTCTTAGCCACCCTGACCCCACTGACTTAGTACAAGACTCCTAATGCTAAACTGATGACAAGAACCAACTTTGAGGAGAAAATGGGAATAAAACTAAGCCCATTTTCAAAAAAAAAAAAAATTAAAACACTTGGTTTTCAGAACTTCTTGAATTTTGGATAAAAGGCGGCATATCTGTATCAGTCTTCTTCTCTTCTTCCGTCCTTAGCCGCTGACCGACAAAGCAGTCCGTGGCCAATACGCCTAGTGGCGCCTTAGGGCAACAAGAAATTAACTGTTGTTCCATTACGCCTAGTGGCGTTTATTGGTAAACAAAAAATTAATTGTTGTTTCCGTAATCAGAGTGACTGGCAAGCAGGTGATCAGCCCGCTGAATCTGTATCAGTATTCTGATATTATTGTAACAACATTCAGCGATGATGATAATGATAAACAACAGACATCTTTACCTCTGTCATCCAAAAATCCATAATCTCATTTCTGAAAATTGTCAGGAAAGGACCCATGTAGGACAAAAATGCAGCTGCAATAAGGACATCTCCTATCAAATACCCCATGCACTCTTCCAAGTCCTGAAAAAAAAAAAAAAAAAAAAGTAGGATAGATATAATTACTGCTGAAGGTCAAACTTGACATTTTTTTGGGTAAAAACTAACAATTGTGAAGCATTAAATACACAGCCCAAACATATGTCCAACACAATAATGACTAGCACTGATAACAATATGGCGTCTGGTGTAATCAACTGTATTTTCAATGTCCCCCCAGTCTAGCTCCCAAGGGTGTTTAGAGAAATAACAATGATGTAGGACTATGGTCCCACACTCAGGTATGAGGTTGTGAACATGAAGCTGGTACCTTCATCATGCTACACAAACGACCACTGTAAAAGCCAGCGAATGCTTTGTGCAGGTTTCCTGTAAGGAGATAGATGTAGTGGTGGCTACAAGAGGGCAGCTGCAGTGGTGCCTACAAGAGGATAGCTGTAGTGGTGGCTACAAGAGGATAGCTACAGTCGTGGCTACAAGAGGACAGCTGTAGTGGTGGCTACAAGAGGACAGCTACAGTGGTGGCTACAAGAGGACAGCTGTAGTGGTGGCTACAAGAGGACAGCTGTAGTGGTGGCTACAAGAGAACAGCTGTAGTGGTGGCTACAAGAGGACAGCTACAGTGGTGGCTACAAGAGGACAGCTACAGTAGTGGCTACAAGAGGGCAGCTGCAGTGGTGGCTACAAGAGGATAGCTGTAATGGTGGCTACAAGAGGACAGGTGTGGTGGCTACAAGAGGACAGCTACAGTGGTGGCTACAAGAGGACAGCTACAGTGGTGGCTACAAGAGGACAGCTGTAGTGGTGGCTACAAGAGGACAGCTACAGTGGTGGCTACAAGAGGACAGCTGCAGTGGTGGCTACAAGAGGACAGCTGTAGTGGTGGCTACAAGAGGACAGCTGTAGTGGTGGCTACAAGAGGACAGCTACAGTGGTGGCTACAAGAGGACAGCTGCAGTGGTGGCTACAAGAGGACAGCTGCAGTAGTGGGTATATGAGGACAGCTGTAGTGGTGCCTACAAGAAGACAGCTGTAGTGGTGGCTACAAGAGGACAGCTACAGTGGTGGCTACAAGAGGACAGCTACAGTGGTGGCGTCATGCTGGACAGGGAGCAAAAGGAAAAATAACTTTTTAAACATTATATATAGGACTCTGAATGTTTTCTTGACTGGATGTTTTTTAGGATAGTATTTCTTTTTAATAACTCAGAAGGGGGTAACTGCACTGTTTTTTTTTTTCTGTTTTTACCAAACTACGTATATGCACACAATCTGTCTGTCATATTCTTATTCTGGTTTCTATTGTTCATACTACAGTTGCTATTTAATAACAAAAATTAATAATAATGTACATGTCAGGAGAACACTGAGCACATTTTCCCCCACAAAAAAATTAGCTACCTACATTTTATGTTTTTATAGTTATTCATTACTGTAATCAGTCGTCACTTATCTGCAAATAGCTTTCTATTTATGTTTAAATCTTTTAATCTAGAACAATGCTCTGTTGATCAGCTCTGACACCCACGCTGAAACAACAGTCAGGGCATTGTTTTTAGTTTAACGATAATAAACTGCAAAATTCACCTGTTTAATTAAGTCTGTTTTAAGATGACTTCTTTTACTATTCAAGCAACTAATCTAAGTATAGTTATGCAGCGTTTGTATGTGTTTTGATGTTATTATTACAATTTGTGTGACTATTCATGTGTTTGCATTTTCTTTGTTGTTGCTATAGAAAGATGTCACATTTTGTATAAACACAAATTCTAAGCTTCCTAAGTGAATAATCATGTCAAACGTACTCAGAAACCTTGTTCTTTATATGAACCCACATACAAAGGGACTTGGCTATCAAAGACACATTGCCAATAATTTGTGGGTGGAAATCAGCCTGGGCAACATAAGTGCCAATTTTTTGTAGGACCTTGTCTGTGATGCTGTCTTTGTCATAATACATAAACTGTTTCAGGAAGTTCTGATCACCTATAAGTACAAATACAACTTTGTTCTGTATTCTCTACAGCAATGTTTCTCATCACACTACCCTGAGTATCAGTAAGGGGTCTGAACATTAACAACTTTGTACTGTATTCTCTACAGCAATGTTTCTCATCACACTACCCTGAGCATCAGTAAGGTGTCTGAACATCAATATCTTTGTTCTGTGTTCTCTACAGCTGTGTTTCTCATCACACTATCCTAAGTATCAGTAAGGGGTTTGAACATCAACATCTTTGTCACTCAGTTGGCCCTTTAAAGAAATAATGATGAATAACTGGCCTTCCACTACAAGGATTAGGAAAATCAGCCCTGAATACTGGACTCTTGTCCTTTAACTCTTACTATCCGGCAAGCCCCGTGAAGTGGCGCGGGTTTAGTACCAATTTTACGGCTCGCCAGTTCAACTGGCGCGCGATGGTAACGATAGCAAAACTAGTGCGTAAAAACACGGTTTTAGCTCACGTATAGTAAGAGTTAAGCATGTCAACCTGTACAAATTTTTCATACAATGTACATATTTTTGATACTGTTAGTAGTGTACAGCTGTACAGACTCGTTGTACGGATTTTTCCCCCCCTCCAAAAAAAAAAAAAAAAAAAAATTGAAAATGTTTTTATCAATTATTATTTTTTTAATAAAAAAAAAATTCTAAAAATATTTTCCAACCCAAGTTTAAAAAAAAAATTAAATCAGAAAATATTTTCTAGCCCAGGTTTTTTTTAAACCAATTTTTTTATTTTTTATTCCGGGAATCTCGGTGTCTGTTTTTAAACTGAGGTCTCTCCCAGCAACCAATCAATTCCTTTTATACCTAACAATTCGGCAAAAACTTTGAATTCGGCCTCAAACACTTTCGGTTTTCAGCGTGACATGACGTATTTTTAAAGTTACCTGTTATCAACAACCATGCTTGCTTGCCACCACACTTCGACGCCATTTTGTTTAAGGGGAGGAGCAGGCATTAAATTTATGTCAAAATACAAAAATGATGGATTTTGCGATTAGTCCATTTTCTGATACTTTAGCATCTCCTGAATCTAAATATAACAGAATTAAATGTCAAAATGCATTCTAACAATATGTACTTTGACTTTGAAAAAGGTATGGTATGGAGAGATTTTCTCAAACTCGAGAAAATATGTCTCATTAGACCTAGTTTCTTCCATAGCAACCAAGCTTACATCCCTACGTATTATACATCATTGGATTTGCCTAGATCTGGGGAATCCTGTGATGTAGTTCATTTATTTTGGTAACAAAATTATACCCGCCTAGGTCGAGAATTTATAGGTCGCATTTTTTACCGATTACTTCCATATATGGAAATCGTCAGGCGTTCGTTCACATCGGCCTTTTTCGTACACTATTCTAAACTGTTCATTGGCTGCGTGAATCCACGTGACTTGTAACGGCAGTGTTGACATTATGGCGTCGAATTCATAAATTCTGTATACACATTTAGTTAGTCTCATTTTTCAGAACTTTTTGTGTGAAAATGCCTCGAAAAAAGAATAGCTTTCATCATCTAAAACTGAAAGCGATGGAACCAAGATAGTGCAGGTAAAAGTCGCTAATTTTGATATGGTAATGGTACAAAATGAATCACTGTAGAAAGCCAGGCAGTCCACATGTGGTGAGGCCACGCACAAAAACCTTTAGGCTACACAAATTTAGTTTTGATTTACTCTGTTAGGACTGAGTGGAGGAGGGGGGGGGGGAGAAGGTACTATATTTGGATATTGGAAATCTGACTTAATTTTCTTGAATTAATACACAATATGTCCTAATTATAACCCATAAAGGGTTCAATGATATACTTTTTAAAAAAAGTCACATGTGAATAAGCAATTATTTTTTTAAATTTATATATTTGCAAGCTATTAGTAAATGTGTTGGCAGTAAAGAGTGATCACCTTTTTCTGGTTTGACAAAATAACATGATTCCACATTATACGATAAATTATCATGGTATTTATAAGCATGTGACATATGTTTCTTGAGCTGTGATTATTTCTTATGTACTTTTTTCAGAACTAAATGGTCCCCCTAATGAAGCTAGTCTGCCTGAGGTTATACTGTCAGCTTCAGCTGTAAATGAAGGAGCCAGCACAAGCTCCTCTACAACTCCGGGAAACTTCAGCGAATGGAAAGAGGAGCATTTGAAGCAAGGATGTGATATAAATTTTGAAGGTATTTACTTCTGAATCTTATTTTTGGTTTCTCCTTCTCCTTGTCTAAAAATTTAAACTGATGTAATTTTTATTTCTCCATAAGTATCAGTTTTAGTAACATAATTTATTACTTACATGTCTTTGCTTTGCTTCAATTGTACTACATTTGCTTCTACATTGTAAAGGAAAGTGTTCAATGTTTGCTTACATCATTATTTTAAGTGTTACTAATTCATACCTTTTCTTCTTTCTAGGCAGTTCAGGTGTGATGGAGACTGAGGCAGCTAGTGTTTTATGGAGCCAGTCTGTGACACGACACAAATTTCGCTACACCACCATGTTAAGTGATGGTGATAGCAAAGCATTCAATAAGATCATGGAAATTAAACCATATGGCCCTAATGTTGAAATCATCAAAGAAGAGTGTATCAATCATGTAGGAAAAAGAATGCATACAGCTCTTCGTAATTTAGCTGCTGATTGCTGCAAGCAAAAAGTTACGCTTGGAGGACGTGGCCGTCTGACAGATGCAGCCATCCGAAAGCTTGGCATTTATTATTCCAAGGCTATCAGGCAACATGCTACTGCAGCTGATATGAAGAATGCTATTATGGCTAGCCTACATCATTGCTATTCAACTGATGATTATCCCCAGCATCAGTTTTGTCCTACTGGCCAAGACTCTTGGTGTTTCTATAAAGCAGCCTTATCTAGGAATGAGTATGCTTTTGGGCATCAAAAACGTATACATACGCCCCTGGACTTTAAGCTGTTGAACAGACATTTGACACCAGTGTATGACAGGCTGACAAATCTGTTGAGTCGCTGTGAAAGAAAGGCTACCCAAAACTCCAATGAGAGCCTTCATTCAGTTATTTGGAGTAAAGTGCCAAAGCATTTCTTCCATTCACGAAAGCGCGTGGAATTCTGCCTTCTAAGTGCAGTTGCTGAATTTAATGAAGGACCTGAGGCTGCTATATTTTTCAAGAAAGTCCTGGGGCTGAACAGTGGAAAAGAGGCTTGTCGACTGGCAGGAGCAAGAAAGCGTAAACGTCTCGTGCTCAGCTTTAAAACAGCAGAAAACTGCACTAATAAAAGGAAGGAAATTAGGCACAAATCTCAACAGAAAGCCAGACAAGAAGCTGCAGAGGAAGCTGGATATATGGCTAGTATGTTCTAAATGACAAGTAAGTTATTTTTTTTGCTGTAGTATTACATACTTATTTAATTGTTGTCTACTTATGGAGAAAAATGTGATTTTCTCAAAATCTATTTTTCTCATCCTAATTTTCTTATAACTTCTACACTTATGTATTAATTGATGTAAGAATTGGAACATATACTGCCCATAATCTTTTAAAACTTTTTGTGTGATGGATTTTAAGTATCTGATCAAACTTTTGATTAATTTCAAAAAGTAATGTAAAATTTAGTAAAATTTGTTACTATTTTTAGACACTATTTTCAAAGTCCTACAACTTTTTTTGTATTAAAGTTATCAACAATATCACACAAAAAGTTTTAAAATGTAATGATAAACTTTGTGTTTAAGTTTGGTATTCATAGCTTTTTATATGTAAAGAACAGCATGAGACTATTAGCATGTTTTACTGTACATCACATTAATTCAAATGCCAATAGATTTGTATATGTCAATTCTCATTTTAAAACTGTATTATGTATAATTTATTAATATATTTTTTGCGTAAGGAGTTTTGGGTGTTTGTAAGGATTTTTTTGGGCCGGCGTTCCGGTTTTTGTCTCAGGAGGTTGACAGGTATGTTTAAGAGTTAATGGATCTATATTAGCTTTATTCACAATTGACAAACCAAAATAAATGCTGCAAGATTTTTACACACAGCTGTAACTTCTGGGAGCTATTTGTTAGTCACTTTCTTTTTGCTGACATAGAAGCAAACATACAGCTCACCACGACGTTCTCTTCCCAACGAACACGTTCAGAAGCCAGTCCTAACATGAGTCTCTGTGCCCTATCCAGCATCAACTCTGTAAACTCTGCCTTTCTCTTTAGCTCTTCTTTTTGGGCAAGTTTTTCATCATATAACAGTTTCAGTTCATTCAGTTTTGCTTCAACCTATACAAAAGCAAAGAGGGGGGGGGGGGGGTTAATAAAGTTTACAACTGTTTAAACAAGCAGTAAGTGCAACTTCCAATAAAAATAACCTAATGATAATCCAAGCCAACAAACTTGGTTATTGTATGAAAATACAAACAAATTTAAAAAGGCCAGTGAATCTCACAAAGTATGACTATAAATGCACTTCGGATAGAGTCAAATTGATCTTGACCTATCACCCTCACAGTACTGCAGTCAAACAGATCCTTTTCTGCCATCTCCCTATCCTCCAAGCAGAGTGTTGCTGTCACTTCCAATGGAGTTTCAAACATCGATCTATTGGTTGTATATTTTTTCATCCTAGTTAGGTGAATAATTGGGTCTTTGCTTGCGATGTCAGGTTGATTTGGGGTTATCTCCCTTTTGGGTCATTGTGTTAAGTTCAAAGGTAAGACAGTTCGGGTGTGCCATGCGCAGGTTTTTTAAGCGCGGGGTTGAGTTAGACTTCCGGCAAGCCGTGAGGTGTCCTGGTTTCTGAAGGGACGAGAGTCCATTGTGTTTTTCAGGGAAAAATCTTCGAAGTGACTGCGATGGCAGTTTTCCCCAGTGAATCTCTGTGCGTTGGAATGACAGCAGAGTTCCTTGTTATGTTCTGTGGATTCGGTTACAGGTAATACCGACTTTTTCCATTATTACGCTTTCGGTGGCAGAACATGTTAGAAGATTACCTAGTCTGTGAACTGCAGCTCACCGGTCCTACATTACAGAACTTATGTGTTGTGCTCAAGGTAGCCATCCAAGACTATTAGTCTTCATACCATCCAGAAATCCAGTGACGAAGTTATATTGTGGGAGCCGCAGATTGGCGGCATATTTATGTCCACATAAGCATTACTGCAGGGTTGATGGTAACCTGCTTATCAGCAGTACACAGCCGACGTCAGAACGAGGCCTGTGTTTTCGGCTATTATACTACAGCCTGATAATGTGCAATTGGCGGGGAATGCCAAGTTGTACCTATGTGTCAAGGTGATTAAGGTATCTGACGCGTTTAGTCAGAGATACCAAGGCGGCATTTTTGAACTGTCATTGAATAACATTATTATTGACCATGCACGAATATTGGAATGTTTACCAGCCCTTTTGAACGCCTGATGTATTATTATCGATTTCCGGTCAGCATGACCTTGTTTACAATGACTGTTCCTGTTGATGCTACTATGTGTGTTATCGTCAATAAATGTTTTGAAACGTGCCTGCAGTGTTCAAGCATCCTTGACTACTGCATGTGAGTGTAGGGGTTGCAGTGTCTACATATATACGAGCCTAAACACATTCGCGCCTTCATTCGCACCCACACTCAGTTCATCATACGCCAGCACTACACATCTAACAACATGTATACTGTCTTGGGCCAGTGATCACTTCAATAAGAGAAAAAGACAGTTACATTTCTGGTAGGCCAGCTGATGGGGCTATATAGATCATTGTACACAGCACGCCAGCCTTAAACAGACACCCCACCAGGCTACTTACACTTCTGGATGATGGGGCTATTTTCGTGAAAAGGACAAGTACACCTTACATTTGTGGGTTTAAGCTGGACAGAGCGAGAAATTAACATTTCCGTGGACTTATGCTACATTTATGATGCCTCCAGTGTTGTCCAGAAATTTACATTTCTACATGTGCTACATGTCATGAGGAACAAAGTGGACAACTGAGAATAACACACATACTCTATGCTTTCAAGTTTTGTCTACACAGGACAGAAATAGGTCATCAACTGTTGACCCAGATAAACAGTGCGAGCATTTATGTTATAATGCTACATAAACCACAACAGGACAAGTACTGAAGTTAACATCTAGGCATTTGCTACGTGGACCACAACTGCAAGTCGAGTCCCTTTTTGTGAACGGTACCGCTGGTCGTTTACACGTTTCAGTCAACAACAGACTTTTCTACGTCCGAGCATTCAAGTTACATTGCTCGAGGTCAAGTGTTTGTAAACAGTACGTGAAATCGTCAACATTCAATGTGCAAGTCCTAAGTCGAGAAGGTCATGGTAACTTTTGTTCGTGAATACCACTTTATGCTACAGTGGATTTGACATTCAGTGCGCGCTTGACATTTTGTTTCTGTGTTCGCAAGGAGCAAGTTAGTTACTGTAATATCATGTGTGACTTTTTTTTTTTTTTTTTGCAACACCTTCTATTTCTATTGATGTTTCTTGTACTATGGTTGTGTATTTTTTAGTGTTTTTCAGCGGGCTGGTTGGGTAAAGGTGACTCCTTTAGATATATACCACGTAATAGAGGTTATCTATTGAGAGCGTGTCATTAGGGACTGCAAATTTCCTTAATTGGGATTTGCGAGCGACAATTGTTGCTATTTACGTTAGCTGTGACGACATGAGTTAGTGTTGTTTTCGTTATTTTTTTTTCATTCTTTGATTTTCGATTTGTTTTGTTTGTATCTGTAGGTCTCTCCTTCCTTTCGTTTATTTCTTTACAACTTTTTGTTTATAACAGTGTTGCTATTTGTCTTGTTTACTTTTCGCGGTTATCATTACACATTTGTGTAACATTTTTTTTACTTTTTGCTGTATTGTTTATTTGACTTCCGCGAACGTTTTCGGTCATTGTTCTGTATTTTTGTCTTTGTATTTATGATTGTACTACATTATTGTCATACACAGTCTACATACATACACTTCTTCTTCTTCTTCTTCTGTCCTTAGCCACAGACCGTCAAAGCAGTCAGTGGCCATTACGCCTAGTGGCGTCTTAGGGCAACAGCAGATAGGTTTTCTTTGCCATTGTTTCCCATCACGCCTAGTGGCGTCTTTAGGGCAATGGCAAATCAATCCATTTGCTGTTGTTTCCGTAATCGAAGTGACTGGCAAACGGGTGATCAGCCCGTTGTTATACATACACTTGGTCATGTATTATTATTATTGATAAGGTATACTCTTCATATAGAGATTGTTAATAAAATATTATTATATGAGATATTTATACAAGTTCTTTGCTAAAAGACTTGTTGTCCACAAAGATTGAGACAAGGTAAAATATATATGCAAGTTCTTTTAAAAAAAAAAAAAAAAGACTTGTGCCCACAATGATTGGGATATAAAGGTAATTTAGTTAATTTTTTCAGGTTTCTGATCTCATTAGACAGAATGTCTACATTGGATTTCTTCATCCAGCAAGGGTTAACCCTTGGTAAGTCTGGTGATATATTGGAAGAATATGCAAATACTCAATATACCAAGGCATTGAAATCAGATGAGAAGAAACAGAAAATGGAAGCTGAGAATAGAAGATTAGAACTTGAAGAAAAAAGGTATCAAAGAGAGGCTGAGGAGAAAAAACTCCAACTTCAAGCCCAAGCTGATGAAAGAAAATTCCAGATGGAAATGGAGGAGAGAAAAGCTGCTGCTGAGGAGAGAAAAGCTCAAGCTGCTGCTGAGGAGAGAAAAGCTAAAGCTGCTGCTGAGGAGAGAAAACTTCAGGTTGAGGCTGAAATTAGAAAAATGGAACATGAGGAAAGACTCGCAACTTTGGAGTTAGAGAAATTGAAATTGGCGAGTCCAGGTGCTCATCAAACAACTTCGAGTACGACAAAAGAGTTTGTAAGTAGGATCAAACTACCTCATTTCAATCCTTTAAAGGATGACGTAGCAGATTATCTAGATAGATTCCAATTTTTATGCGATACGCATAACATAAAAAAGGAAAAATATGTTGAACAACTGATGGAATTTTTTTACAGGTGACACAGTGACTACTCTTATGACAATAGACGAACATGACAGGACTAATTATGATGTTGTCAGAGCAGCACTGCTAAAAAAAATATCAGCTGAAAGAGGAAGATTATCGTCTTCGTTTTAGGACAATGTTGCCAGAAAATGGAGTAGATTTCTCTGAGTTTGTTACAAAAATACGTCGTACATTCACACGATGGGTTGAGTTGTCTCACACTGAGAAAACATATGAAGGCCTAATGGACTTATTACTTAGAGACAAGGTTTTGTCATCAGTTAATGATTCTTTCCTTGCATTTCTTCATGAGCGTAAACCCAAAAACTTAAAAGACATGGAGGAATACTGTTGCCAGTACGCCACCGCGCATCCCCATGCTACAGTTAGCAATTCTAAAGTGAAAGAAGGGTTGCCAGCTGCTTCGGCAGCACCATATGGCCCTAATTTCAATAAAAAATTTTAGGGTGCTCAACAAAACTGGAATAGGAGAAGTAATCAGAATTACATTCATAAGCAGAGTAATCCAACACATGATGGTTCTTCGTCTAAGAACTGGAGACAAGATGGTAGTTCTCGTAATTTTAGTGGTAATAATCTTAGACACTTTCGCAAGGGTTATCGCAATAATAACCATTCGAGCTTTCGAGATAATCATTCTCGACGTCAAGATTATGACGATGGTGAATTTAGAAACCGGGATTCAAACCGGAATGATGATTACAATAGGCAATATGATAACAATTACAGGGGAAATGATAATCGAGGCAATTACAGGGGAAATGATAATCGAGGCAGACCTAGATTTAACAAAAAAAGACCTTTCCAACAGGCAAACTCTGCACAACAAGAGTTTGATGGAGCCTGTAATACAGTAAATGATAGTGGTAACTCTAGGGCTATCACTGGTTGTGCTTTCGATTTTGGGAGAGCAACTGAATGCCCCCAATGCTTAACATTGTTCGACTCATCGACTGTATCTACTCTAAGTTGTGGTCACCCTCTTCCTGCTCTACCTGCTACAGTTGCGCATGATGGGAGAGGATCTCTCATCTTACATAAAGGTCTAATAAATGATAGGCTAGTCTCAGTACTTTTCGATTCGGGATGTACTACCGTCGGGGTTAGGGAGTCTCTGATAGATCCTTGCTGTGCCACTGGAAAAACAATCAAATGTGTTACATTTGGTGGTACTATGGAAAGTTATCCTACTGCTATTATTAGGATTGACACTCCCTTCTTTATAGGAGATGTCCATGCATGTCTTCTTCCTAATCCTATTGCGGATCTTATAATCGGTCGTATTCATGGGGTTAAGGAATGCACCCCGCAACAAATTTCTAGTTGGGAAGAACGAAACATTCAAGCGGTCAATGCAGTGGTGACAAGAGCTCAAGCTCTTAATCCCCCAACTTCATCTGATGATAGTAATGGAGTTGATAGCCAAGACGAGCACTTGGTGATTTCCCATGACGCGTTTGTTAAACGTCAAGAAGAGGATCCGTCTTTGAAGAAATTCTTCCTTCTTGCAAAGAAAGGGGATCCCAATCAAAATACGAATCACAAATCGTATATTACTATGAAGAATGGTATATTGGTACGGATGGTACAACACTCGGACAAGTCTATGCACTCGCAAATTCTTGTGCCTAAGTGTATGAGAGCCTTAATTCTTCAGCATGCACACGATTCTCAGTGTGCTGGACATATGGGTTTTTCCAGAACTAAAACTAGAGTCCTTGCGTCTTTCTTTTGGCCATTTGTTAATAAAGACATACGAATTTATTGCCGATCTTGCAAAATTTGTCAAGAGGTCAAGTCTAGAGGTCCGAGACATGCTGCTCCTATTCAGGCTGCAGATATTCCGATTCGGCCGTTTCAGAAAATGGCTATAGACATCATTGGTCCGTTCAAGATTAAGTCAGCCAGAGGACACCAATTTATCCTCACTTGCGTGGACATGTGCACGCGTTGGCCAGAGGCTATTCCTCTGAAGAGCATATCAACTGTCGATATCGCTGATGCTCTTTGGCTCATATTTTCTCGTCTGGGATTCCCCGGAGAAATACTGTCGGACCACGGCACTCAGTTAATTTCGGACGTTATGTCTCAGGTAATGGCTACGCTGGACATTAAAAGGTCTCTCAGTAGTATTTATCATCCAATGTCCAATGGATTGGTAGAACGTCTTAACAGGACACTAAAGAACTTACTTGGCAAGATAACGGAGGATCATCCTGAAGATTGGGACAGGGTTTTACCTGCAGCTCTCTTTGCCTATAGAGAGGTTCCCAACGAGCATACAGGGTTTTCTCCTTTCGAACTTGTCTTTGGCGCGCAACCGCGCGGTCCGATGTCCTTGTTACACGATTTGATAACTTCCGATAATATTGACGATGATACACAATCGTCATATGAATATGTTATTGCTCTTAGGGAAAAAATTATCGAATCGTGCAGATTAGCAACTTCATCTTCCGAATTTGCGAAAGAAAAAGCTAGGCGATTTGCTAACAAGAAAAGGCGCCTACGTCAACTTTGTCCTAGAGACAAAGCGTTTGTCTTACTTCCCTCAAGAGAGAATAGACTTCTCATTTCATGGAAAGGTCTATACACTATAGTCTCCAAAATTTCAGATGTCGACTATATTGTCGATGTGGATGGAAGGCATAAAACCTTCCATATAAATATGCTAACAGAGTTTATTGAACGTCCAGACTATTTGCAGCCTATTTTCCAGGCGACGGACGACTCTCCAGTCCAACATGGTCACATCTCATCCCTGTCCGTTATACAGGATGAGGAAACTATTTTTTCTGACGTTAACTTACCTCTTCCTGCGATTCCACTTACTTCTACGGAATCATGGAAAAACGTTACCGTTTCTTCGAACTTGTCTTTTGAGGAGCAACGTCAAGTATCCTCTACGCTACAATCATATCAGGATGTCCTTACCGACATTCCTGGACACACAGATGTCATAGAACATGACATCATACTTACTGATCGTAATCCGATCAGAGTAAGACCATACCCAATACCTATTCATTTTCAAGCACAAGTCGAGAAAGAATTGGATAAAATGATTCAACTGCAAATAATTGAACCATCCACTTCAGCTTATTCTTCGTCGATAGTTATTGTTCGAAAGAAAGACAATAACATACTTTTTTGCGTTGACTATCGCAAATTAAATCAAGTTACGAAGTTCGATGCTGAACCTATGCCGTTATTAGATGATCTACTTATTAGACTTTCTAAAGCTAAATTCTTTACTAAACTAGACTTGTCGAAAGGTTATTGGCAAGTCCCACTGACGGAACACGCCAAACCTCTCACTGCTTTTTCGACACCTAGGGGTCTGTTTCAATGGAATTTTATGCCTTTCGGGCTTATGAACGCCCCAGCGACTTT
Organism: Oreohelix idahoensis; assembly: GCA_024509875.1. Classification (NCBI taxonomy): domain Eukaryota; kingdom Metazoa; phylum Mollusca; class Gastropoda; order Stylommatophora; family Oreohelicidae; genus Oreohelix; species Oreohelix idahoensis. The sequence continues at coordinate 642,493 of JAMPIV010017453.1, forward strand.
CGTGCGCATGATGCGACGAATTCTATCAGATCGTGCAGATGTCATCGCATATTTAGACGACATCTGTCTTTTCAGCGATACTTGGGAAGAACACTATTTGGGTCTAAAGGAATTGCTATCTACTCTACGTGAGCATAGTTTGACTGCAAAACCCTCTAAAGCTTTTGTTGGGTTTAGTGAAATTTCCTTCCTAGGTCATCGAGTTGGTCATGGTCTGTTGAAGACAGAGGACCAAAACATTTCGAAGATATTAAATATCTCGGTTCCGAAGACAAAAAAGCAAGTGCGTAGTCTCTTGGGATTGATACAATTCTATGGAAGATTCATTGAGAATCTGTCCTCCATTATGGCACCACTTTCATCGCTATTGAAAAAAGGTTCTCCTAATATGGTGCGTTGGTCCCAGGAATGCCAATCTTCATTGGATCAGGTTAAGAATTTGTTCTCATCTCATCCTATCTTAAGACTACCAACGATTGATAAGACTTTTGTTCTTCGTAGTGATGCCTCTTCCACTGGGATTGGAGCGGCACTAATGCAGGAATATTCAGGAACTCTGCATCCTGTAATGTATATTTCTAGGAAGCTAAGTGCGGCAGAAAGGAATTACTCGGTTTTAGACCGTGAATTGTTGGCTATGGTTTGGTCCATTCTTAAGCTACAAAGGTTCCTTCTGGGCGCGCATTTCTTTATGGAAACCGACCAAAAAGCTCTTACGGCTATGCAAAGTAAGGATTTGAAGAGCTCGAGATCTACTCGTTATGCTATTGCTCTTCAGCCTTTCCATTTCATGGTGCGAGCTATCCGTGGTTCGGATAATGTGATGGCGGACATATTGTCCAGATGCCCACATGATTCCATTTAAATCTTGTGTCCTAGATCTCCTGATACACTTTCAGACTTTTGTCTGTTCTTAATATCCTAATGTATTGTAATACAAATGTATTTGGATAATGTATAAAGAATTTAACAAATTTGATTTTGTCCATCCATCAGTGATATGTTGCTAATATAGCATTGTAATTCATGATATTTGTATATTGCTATAATTATAGTATTTAATAATGTTTGATATATGATTGGTATTGCCAGCAACTTAAGTTTCTTTAATGGTACCCTCTGAGTTTGTTTGGCTTAAAGGAAATATTTTCTCCTATGTTGGGAGATGATTTGTATCCTCTTCAGATGCTTTATTTATGCATCTATTGTACCTGATATTAGGTTCATTCTTTCATGAGCGCATAATTGATAATCGTGCTATCTTGCTCATGAATATATTTGGAAGAAGAAAAAAAATGTATCATTTTTTTTTACAGGGGGGGTGTAGTAATATGTTGCTGTCACTTCCAATGGAGTTTCAAACATCGATCTATTGGTTGTATATTTTTTCATCCTAGTTAGGTGAATAATTGGGTCTTTGCTTGCGATGTCAGGTTGATTTGGGGTTATCTCCCTTTTGGGTCATTGTGTTAAGTTCAAAGGTAAAACAGTTCGGGTGTGCCATGCGCAGGTTTTTTAAGCGCGGGGTTGAGTTAGACTTCCGGCAAGCCGTGAGGTGTCCTGGTTTCTGAAGGGACGAGAGTCCATTGTGTTTTTCGGGGAAAAATCTTCGAAGTGACTGCGATGGCAGTTTTCCCCAGTGAATCTCTGTGCGTTGGAATGACAGCAGAGTTCCTTGTTATGTTCTGTGGATTCGGTTACAGGTAATACCGACTTTTTCCATTATTACGCTTTCGGTGGCAGAACATGTTAGAAGATTACCTAGTCTGTGAACTGCAGCTCACCGGTCCTACATTACAGAACTTATGTGTTGTGCTCAAGGTAGCCATCCAAGACTATTAGTCTTCATACCATCCAGAAATCCAGTGACGAAGTTATATTGTGGGAGCCGCAGATTGGCGGCATATTTATGTCCACATAAGCATTACTGCAGGGTTGATGGTAACCTGCTTATCAGCAGTACACAGCCGACGTCAGAACGAGGCCTGGGTTTTCGGCTATTATACTACAGCCTGATAATGTGCAATTGGCGGGGAATGCCAAGTTGTACCTATGTGTCAAGGTGATTAAGGTATCTGACGCGTTTAGTCAGAGATACCAAGGCGGCATTTTTGAACTGTCATTGAATAACATTATTATTGACCATGCACGAATATTGGAATGTTTACCAGCCCTTTTGAACGCCTGATGTATTATTATCGATTTCCGGTCAGCATGACCTTGTTTACAATGACTGTTCCTGTTGATGCTACTATGTGTGTTATCGTCAATAAATGTTTTGAAACGTGCCTGCAGTGTTCAAGCATCCTTGACTACTGCATGTGAGTGTAGGGGTTGCAGTGTCTACATATATACGAGCCTAAACACATTCGCGCCTTCATTCGCACCCACACTCAGTTCATCATACGCCAGCACTACACATCTAACAACATGTATACTGTCTTGGGCCAGTGATCACTTCAATAAGAGAAAAAGACAGTTACACAGAGTCTATGACCCAGGAAGTTTTCGGTGAAGCACCCTTGGTGGCATATAGGCGCGACAAGAACTTGAAGGATCTTCTTGTTCTCAGCCGTCTTCCAAAGGAGAATGCCACTCAGTTTGGCACACTACCCTGTGATCGGACACAATGCAACACGTGCAAGTATGTCATCTCAACCCACAAAGTGTCTTTTCCTGAGGCTACGTACACCATCACCAGTAGCTTCACGTGTGAGTCATGCAATGTCATTTATACGATCATATGTAAACGTTGCTGCATAACCTATATTGGCCAAACAGGCAAACGACTTGAGGACAGATTCAGCCAGCACTTGAATGACATCACTCAGCAAAAATCCACACCAGTTGCCATACACTTTAATGGTCCTGAGCATCATGGTCCCATCGACATCCAGGTCACGGCGATCAGATCCTGCTCCTCTGACACTGCTAGCCGAGAACAGCTTGAGAACCGTCTTATCCACCGCATGGGGTGTCTAAAACCAGCCGGTCTTAACACTCTGCACACCTTTGTCTGAGGTCACACCCCCCCCCCTCCTCCCTTGTTCCATTTTAACTCTTTCCACCTCTCCACACCTAAGCCTACCTTGCCGTTGGTTGGAGAGCTTGAGTGCCTCAATGATCCCGGGAGCTATGCCGGCGGGAGTTTTACTCCTGGCAGCGTCACCCAAGCCGGACAGGTCCTTGGTGAGGGGCCAGACAAAAGGGCTGTGGAGTTGGTGGAACCCTATAGGTGTAGATGCAGAACCCACCGGCGAGTGGTACAAGCTCTGGTCTGCACCAATCCACCCCCACTTCATGGGTTAAATGCTTTCTTGCCTCATTCTTCACTGTTTGTCTCCTATCCAATAATCCCCATGGATGACGAAGAGATGCAGGCCAGCGGACATTGCACCTTTGTCCCTCTGTGACAGCCTCCTAGGTGGCGGGGAACGCCAGATATACCATCACTGCAGAAGGGTTGGCAAAGCTGACTGAAGAATGATGAATTAGCTGACCCAGATGTATATGCTATTTTTCTGGCAGGACGTGACGATCCTGGGATACTGATACACTGGACTGCCTCCCTTCGGGGATACTGAAAAATGCATCCATACCCCCCCTGAAATCATGAACATGCCTCTAAGACAACAGACTCTATACGAGCTCGGGTGTCGCCTCGGTTATCAAGGCCCGCGCTGCCCTTCGGTACCTGGGGAGGGTAGTGAAAAGTATACTACCAGTAATAATAATGTATATAACACAGACTCACTACGCATCCTCCAACTCAACATATCAGGAATCCGAAACAAAATACTTGAACTAACCAAGCTTCTACTGGACCTAAAAATCCATGTTGCAGTTATCCAAGAAGCAATGCTACCAAAAAGACACCTCCTTCCATATCACAGGCTATACAGTGTACCAGTGCAAGTGTATAAAATGTCAAGGATTAGTGACACTTATCCGGAATGATACACAGGCTGAGGTTTCCGCTCTTGAAACCAATGACGAAACAGATCTACAGGAAGTGATAGTCTGGAGTGGTGGAAAGCCATTGAAAATCATTAACATTTACAACCCGCCAAAAACACACCTTGCTCTGAAGTCTTTCCAGACCACGGACTTGAGGAGAATGATCATTGCTGGTGACATGAATGGTCATTCACCTCTGTGGGGCTACACAGACAGGAACCCAACAGGAGTAGCTATAGAAGAACTCACTAACACTACCACACTCATCCTACTGCAGAATGCTCACACCCCACCAACATTGCTCCACCGCGCCAGTGGAACAAAAAGCAGACCAGATCTCACCCTAGTAACAGCGGATATCCACCCACATTGCTCAGTTAGAGTGCTCGACGACATCGGAAGTGACCACAGACCCATCCTCCTTGAGATCACAAACACCAGGGAAATAAAAAGAAATTGCTTAACATCACCCCCATGGAACTACAAAAAGGCAGACTGGCATTTCTTCAGGAGACAAGTACGACAACGATTCGAGGCCATCGACATGACGCTAGACATAGACAAGGTATATAGTAAAATCACTACAGCACTACTGCAGTCTGCTAAAGAAGCCATTCCACGAGGATGTAGGAGAAAGTTTAAACCTTACTGGAGTACAGAACTGGAGGCTGCTGTAAACGAGAGGAAAAAAGCAAGACGGCAAGCTGAGAAACACCCAACCCCCGCCAACAAAGCAAATTATAACCGCCTAACTGCAAAAGTTAAACGTCTGAGCAAAAAAGCAAAAAGAGAAACATGGGTTAAGAAATGTGGAGAGTTAAACTTGCGGAAAGACGGAAAGAAAGCATGGTGCCTCATATCAAATCTCTCAGGAATTAAAAGAAAGAAAAACCCTGAACCCATCATTACAAGCACTGAACCACCACTAACAAGGGATGCACAGAAAGCAGAAGCCTTCAATAAGCACTTTGCTAACGTAAACAAAAAACAACCACGCAAGAGACTTGACAGTGCTATCAGATCACTCACCAAAATGATGGAGAAACAACCAACAGCTAGCTGTGAGGTCTTTGAAAAGAACTTCACTCTTTCAGAACTCAAGATGGCCCTAAAGAAATGCAAGAAAGGAAAAGCTGCTGGACCTGATCGGCTCACTAACGAGATGATCTCAAACCTCTCAAATTATGAACTCTCCACCATCCTTGACCTCATTAACAAGACCTGGAGAGAAGGCAAGTTACCAACAGACTGGAGAAAAGCCAATATCATCCCAGTCCTTAAGAAGGACAAACCATCCAATGAAGTAACAAGCTATCGACCGATCTCCTTGACATCAAACCTAGGCAAGATCACTGAAAGGATGATAAATGAAAGGCTATATTGGTGGCTAGAAAGCAATAAGATCTTAAACACCAATCAGTCAGGTTTTAGAAGAAACAAACAGACAATGGATCAGTTGATACGATTCACCCAAGAGATAGGTGATGCCTTCCAAGAAAAAAGAAATGTGCTTGCAACATTTATTGATCTTAGACAAGCCTATGATCGAGTCTGGAGGATAGGCCTCCTCTTCAAAATGCGAAGAATGGGAATATCAGGGCGAATGTACAACTGGTTAAAAGGTTTCTTCCACAACAGAACAATCCAAACAACATTCAGTGGAACAACATCAAAACAAAGAACCCTGGAGGAAGGACTGCCTCAGGGATCGGCACTAAGTTGTACACTGTTTCTTATATTTATAAATGACCTCCCAGATGTCATCACCTGCCAAAAAGCACTATTTGCTGATGACCTAGTCATCTGGACAAAAGGAAAATACCTCCAAACCATCACCAAAAATATGAACAAAAACCTGACAACCATCTCTGCATACTGCCAGTTCTGGAAACTTGAAATCAATGTAGAGAAAACTGTGTATGGCCTGTTCAGTCTAAACAAGAGAGTTAATGAGAACAACATCGAGGTCTGGATGAATGGAGAGAAATTAGCATATGAAGAATGCCCGAGATATCTTGGAGTCGAGCTCGACCGTAGACTTACCATGAGACCCCACATAGACAAGCTGATTGAGAAAGCATCCACAAGACTCAGGCTCATTAAGCACCTTTCTTCCTGTGGGTGGGGAGCAGACCAGCACTCATTACGCCAACTCTATACTGGATATGTGCGCCCAGTAATTGACTACTCGCTCCCCCTCCAAACTATTGCAAGTAAAAGCCTCTTACAAAAGCTAGACAAAGTCCAAAATCACGCTCTACGGTTTATAAGTGGTGCCATGAAGACAACGCCGACAGATGCATGCGAAATCAACACCAATATTGAACCCTTAAACCTAAGAAGAGAACGTTCAGCAGTGGAAACATACGAAAGGTATCTGAGAATGGACACAAAGGAGGAGAATAGGAAAATGATAGAGCAGTGGCACCAAAAACACAGAATACAAAAGACATCTTTTCTTAAAAATGCAAAAGAAGCTAGCATCAAACACCACCTACCAGCAGTTAGAAAGCCGATGGTAACTGTCAATAATGAACCACCTTGTTGGCAGGCAACTACTCCCATAGTAAGAACTGAACTCTCTGACCCCTCAGCAGACAAGAACACTCTAGGACCACTACTGAAAACCATCGCTTTAGAAACTATAGATTCATATCCACAAGACATCATCCATGTCTACACAGATGGATCTGCATTTAAAGCTACCATCAATGCTGGATATGGCGCAGTGATAAAATACCCCAACCAGCACCCAGAAGACCACCCTTGCATCTTTGGCCCTTGCAGAGAAATTTGTTCCAGCTATGATGCAGAAATAACAGCACTAGAAAAAGCATTGTGCCGGATAATCTCAGACTTTGAAAGTGGCATCACTCCACCTGAGGATATTGTTATATTCTCAGACTCAAAATCAGCACTCCAAGCCCTAGAAAGCAAAATGTCCCCTAATATTAATAACATCTGTAGATTTATTGACCAACTGTTCACTTCCTATTGCGTCGAAGTTACACTCCAGTGGATCCCAGGGCATGTCGGAGTCCCAGGAAATGAAAAAGCCGACAAACTATCCAAAAGAGGAGCAGCACTGCCCCAGTTCCCATCAAGTACCACACTGCAAACCTGCCAACAGATCCTGAGAAACAATTATAGGGAAGAATGGCTAAACCAATGGGCTTCCTCCCAGACAGGGCGGCCATTCTTCAAACATCAAGCTAAACCAAACCCTCAAGATCCAGTTAAACAACTGAAAAGAAGAGATCAGAGTCTAATTTTCCAGCTGAGAACAGGCCATGCCCCTGTCAATAAACATTTAAATAGAATAGACCCACTACGTGAACCAAACTGTAGGCACTGCCACCACCATGAGGAATCAGTTGAACACCTGCTGTTACAGTGCCCAAGACTAACAGACCTGCGACGCCAACTACTTCCATCGCACCCAACCATCCACAATACACTCTACACATCATCACAGCAACTGAGGAAGACTTGCACCTTTGTCAGAGAGGCAATGGGCTGTCAAGAGCTACCTGCTCACAGCTAAAGAGATTATATCATCATCATCATCATCATCAATTCTTTCCACTCTTATCCTATTTTTCTGCCGCCTTCTAATAATATGTATGAATACATAATACATTGTTTTTAATATGTCTTGATTTTTTATTTCATATTTATTTATCTCCAACTCATTCTGTCCTCTTCTATTTCCAGTCCCCACTAATATTACGTTTGGGTAGTTTATTGTTCAGTTTCGTTTTTTTAGTTTCATAGTATGTATTGTATACATCCGGTGGTGACAGTCATTTCCTTTTCCGGGCACGCCAGTCTGTTTGCGGGAAGCAATAGTGGTAGGACCTCGATTCCTTCAGGGAAGTACCTAGGTTTAATTTTTATATTTATTTAGGTTTTTATGTGTCCTATCTAGCCTTCACTTTCTTTCCTTTCCCTGACGAAGGCCTTGTGGTCATAACGTTGGCTATTTACTTTGTCTTTTGTCCTCGTAAGACGAATTACCTTTTTTCGATTTTTTTTCACACCCATCCATAGTATGACCTTGCAATTAGCCTGTATTAAAGCAAACTTACTGAGGGTTATGACATGTCACAACATCCATTTTTACCCCCCAAAAAACATAGAAATTTAACAAACTCATGCCAAGTCCTCTTGACAGTGTTATCTGCTCAATGTCTTTCTCATTATTTTAATTTCTGTCTCCAGGACTTTTCTCTGTGATTTTTTTGGGTCTCCCTATTTCTTTCTTACCCTTGAGATTCCTGAGCAAGGACTGCCTTGTAATGATATCATCCAGTTTCCTCAATGTGTGTCCTATCTATTGTCACCATCTTCTTCTTCTAATCTTTTGTGCCACCAGCACCTGTCTGCTTTTTGTTATTAGTTCCCCATTTGGTGATCTTGTTGAACCATTTCTATCCTCCTATACAAAAGTCTTTAACTTCTTGGTTGGCATTTTTGTTTTTCTCAGTGTTTGAGAGCCATATTTCTTCTTCTTCCTCGTACACTCCCGGACGTCCACTTGAATGTTTTCAAAGAAAGCTGTAGTCAGCTTGAGGCTATTTAAATCTCCGTAGAGCTTTTCCACGAATGGTACTGGTGTTGGCCATATGCACTTTCTCTGTTCCGCATATGTTGGGCAACTTTGAAGCTGATGTTCAGCAGTCATTTTATCAGTGCCACAGTTACGCCGACCGGTAGTTGCTATCTTTAGCTTGTTGAATAGATGGTATCTCAATACCAGTATAAAAGGATGGACTTGACATTTGAGTTGAAGATTCTGATTCTTGTGTTTGACTTGATTTCATTTTATTTCTATACATTTCCCAAAGTCATGAAAGCTCCTCTTGTTTTTAGTATTATCATTTTAATGTCTTGTCACAATATACAGTCACAAAATCTGCTGCTACAGGTTCTGGCTATAGCTGACAGCATGACGTTCTAGAGCAGCTCCAGCCATAATAGCGATATCAATAATTTGGCTGCATGGTTTGCTTATTGCCTACCTAGAAATAAGAGGTCATCTTGAAGAAAATGCACTATCAAAAGTTGAAGAAAAAGCAAGTCAATAGATTCAAATATCTAAGCATATTAATAACAATGGATAGAAGATGCACTTTAGAGGTGAAAAGCAGAACAGCCCAGGCACAAGCAGCATTTCATAAAACAAAACGTACTTAATGCAACAACTCTTCACCAACAGAGGTAAGAAAGAGTTTTCTGGTGTTACTCGTATATAGAGTCAATCCTGAACTATGGAAGTGAGTCATGGACCACTGATAACCAATTATGAGTAGCACTAGAGACCACAGAGATTTGAATGTTAAGAATACCAGGAACAGCTAAACAGTGTCATGAGGATATCCTGAAAGACATCAGTGCACAAATGGAGATTATTACTCACATTAGAAGGAAGCAGTCCACTTGTATTTTTGGGGGTATGTTATGAGAAGAAGAAAAGCTGAAATATGTTGTGACAACAGGAAAGACTGAAGAAAAAAAAGAGATAAAGAATGACAGAGAGACAATACTGGACAGTTTCAAATCATGGCATGGAAAGAAGTCAACAACAGAATTGATAGAGCACAGGAAGTTGTTGAGAAACATGATCGCCTATGCCACCAGGATGGTACCCGAAGAAGGAGAAGCATAAATGAGATTCCCTTATAAGAGTTCTTCATGCCTATAGTTTCCATGCCAACCATTGTTTAAGGAACAATTCCCAGGCATCTTCATCATCTTGAAAAATACAAACACAAGCACTTCAAGAACAGGATGGCAAGAAACTAATGTTACGTAGCGTTATCACGTCAAATATACTTGAAATGATTTGTTGTAAATCCGCCTAGGACGGACCCAAGCCCAGCTGAAAAAGTGAGGAGGGACGGCAATGTGTGAAGGCTGGAAAGTATGGCGCTCTCTCTGCACCCTGAGGTAGAAGCAGGAAGACTAAGAAATTAAGTGTTTCTATATCAGAAAATAAGATTATACATTGTACTTGACCCTGTTACTTAGGCCCAAAAGGTGAGCAAATAACAGTAGCATTGTAACCTTAAAGGCATTCTGTAGAGGGCAACTAAGTGGGTTTGGGTAAATGGTCTACTACCCCCCATCCTTGGTGGACATAAGAAGTTAAAGAGAAAATAAGAGAACAGAAAAAGGCATGGAAATACAAATTGGTTACTGCTCCAAAGGAAGTGATGGAAAGATGGAAATAATATTTCTCAGAGCTCCTTGGTGGTGCAAAAGGTCAAGCATCAGAAATGATAAAGACTATCACAGAAGAGGAAAACAATGGTGATGAAGATGACATCAAGATGGAAGAACTGAAGGCAGCCCTGGAGAAAATCAAGATGGGCAAAGCAGCAGGACATGATGGTAAAACACCAGAAATGATTAAGTACATGCGGGCAGCAGGCAACCTGAGGGTCCTACAGGCAGCCTGGCGCCACAAGACCATACGAAAGGAATTGGGAGACTGCCATCATTACACCCATATTCAAAAGTGGTGACAACCAACAATGTGGAAATCATGTTCTTGTTTATCTTCAAAATGACATATCAGTAATTAATTACTGTTAATAATTAAGAAAAGTACAGCTTAACTCTTATTATCCGGCAAGCCCCGTGAAGTGGCGCGGGTTTAGTACCAATTTTACGGCTCGCCAGTTCAAGTGGCGCGCGACGGTAACGATAGCAAAACTAGCGCGTAAAAACGCGGTTTTAGCTCACGTATAGTAAGAGTAATATGTACATACACTTTGAAGGTGAAAAAGGAATAAAAAATTAATGATGTCACATGTTTTTCAGCTCAGTAGTTAATGTGTTAAAACCAGTTATTCCTTATTTCTTCCTATAAAGTATAAATCCACCAATGTAGCTGGCCCTTCAGAAGGAAGCCTAAATAAAAAGTATTCATGTGTTAACACATTAACTACCATGAGCCGGTGGGACCGGCTTTTGAAATCTTATCATTTGGACCGCTAGCCGCTCAGAGCGTTGATCTAATTTTAGTAATAAAACGAATGAAAAATGTACTGAAACACTTTCTGATCTGGTTCCAGATTTTAAGTTGCCACCGGAAAACAAATTCCCAAAGCATGGTTGTTGTAGAACACTGGAAAATTTATATTATGTTCATTTTTTTCATCGTTTTGGGTTAGTTACCAAATCGTGTGAAACTGTTTACCGTGGCAACTAGTGATAGGACCACAAAAAATGCTTGTACATCTCGTCTAACCGCTGAATAGGCTAGAAACGTGTTTCAACAATTGACTGATAGATCTAGCGACGAGGACAAGAGTGAAAACGGTGTGCACATTGATTGAAATAGTGATTTTGATAGAGATGGGGTGCAAGCAGTTATAATTTTGAAAATATTGCAAGTCCTCGGCCATCGGACAGCCATTAAATAGCAACAACCTCTATTAGAGTTACAAATGGTGCTTATTGTAATAGTAAATTCATTTATCTTTAAAATGACATGTAATTTATAAAAATATGTAAATAATTACAAAAACTACAGCTTTGTTGTGCATATACTACAGGATGAAAATGGGAAAAAAAATTGTATTCGGCCACAGTGTGTTTTTCAATTCGGTAGTTAATGTGTTAAAACCAGTTATTCCTTATTTCTTCCTATAAAGTATAGAGCCACCAATGTAGCTGGCCCTTCAGAAGGAAGCCTAAATAAAAAGTATTCATGTGCTCGTGCTGTGGTACTTCTATAGCAAGCTTTTTTACATGATGAGGTTGCTAGCCCCCCCCCCCCCCCTCCCCCCCATACATAACCTCATATTTGTCACCTCTTATGAAATGCCTGAAAGAGTAGTAGACCAATTGTTTCTGTTGTCTCCTCAGAGATCCCTCCATAAACTCCACAACCTTCAAGAAACATGTTTATAAGTACACGGGAATTGTCTAGAACAGGACTCAGCAATCAGTCGATCTCGATCTACTGGTAGATCTCACAAGGTTGATTTGGTAGATCTCTAGATGAAAGCAGCAGAACATGAAGGAATTTTTAAGCTTGGGAAATATCTGACCTCTCTGCAGGGCTGAAGGTACTTTTTCCTGCATTCCAATTGAGAGCCCATGAGCTCACTTTCTTCATGAGCAGCAATCTTTTTTTTCTGAATGAAAGCTGACATTTGGTAAAATGTCATTTAATTAATTTTCCACTGCTTTGTTCATGAAGTGTAGGAAGTAGATCGTTGAGCAGAGATAAATGTTACATTTTCTTCTTCTTGGATCCTTAGACCCTGACTGAACAACCTGTCAGTGGCCATCACACCTAGTGGTGTCTTGTAGGGCAGCAACAAACTGTCTCCATTTTGCTCAGTTGGTGGCCATCCTTCGTGCTGTGCCCCAACTCTGGTTCATGCTTTGCATCTCAGCCTCCACTGTTCTCCGCCAGGTTGTCTTTCGTCTGCCTCTCTTTTGCCAACCTTCTGGGGTCCATAACATAGCAGTTCTGTTGATGGTGTCAGGGTTCCTTTCTGAGGACATGGCCAACCCAGTTCCAGCGTCTGCCTGCAATTATGGTGTGCATGCCGTTTTGACTGCACCGTGTAAGCAGTTCCTGGTTGGAGATGGTATTCGGCTAAAAAATTTGAAGAATTTGCCTAAGGCAGGTTGTGTGGAATGAGGATAATTTGGACATTTCCTTTTCTGTTCCTCTCCAGCACAAATTACAGAAAGTATGCAACTCTCGTATAATATTAATTTGGTATTTGTGCTGTACTGAGATTTCCAAAAGTTGTTTAAAATGTTACATATAGGCTACACTAATTCCTAATTCCAAATACTGTACTCTGAAACTCAAAAACACGCTGAAACTCAATAACACTCTGAAACTAAAAAAACTCTGAAACTCAAAAACTCTCTGAAACTTAAAAGACTCTCTGAAAATCAAAAACACTCTGAAACTCAAAAACACTCTGAAACTAAAAAGCTGCAACTCAAAAACACTCTGAAACTCAAAAACACTCTGAAACTCAAAAACTCTCTGATACTCAAAAACTATGAAACTCTCTGAAAATCAAAAACACTCTGAAACTAAAAAAAAAACAGACATGATTTTTCTCAAGGTAGATCTTGAGAAAATGAAGGGTTAAATCCAATGCCTAAAGTTCCCGAGTTACCTACCTCTGGCATAGAATATTTGTAAGTAAAAAGTGCATATTATATTATGATCGCAAAAATGTGATATGTTAAACACAGCAGAAACAATTAACATCTAGGTGGTGTATAAAATAGATCAAAATGAAAATTTATAGCAAAAAAAGTATCAAAATCATCAATAGCGTTCAATGCAGTTTAGGTGAAAAAAAGGGTAAAGGATGCCACTATAAGCCCATTGAGGCATATTGGGAATATGGTGTTAGGTGAAGCTAGTACAAATTTAGTTGATTACACTAGTCAACAACCAAAATGTACCAGAAATGAAAATAGCTGATCTTAACTAATTTTGGTGTGCTGAAAACGAAAATGACATTAAAAAATGTTGATTGGCTCTAGTTTTCAAGATATATGCTACTAGTTTATTTAATTACGGTAAATTTATATATATATATGACGCAACTGTTGTGGGCGATTGCATAATTTTTTCTAATGACCAATAAAAATGTTACTAGAAGTTGATGATGCAATCCTACCTATGATTACATCACCTTTGTGTATAAATACCTTATCTCTGATAAAATTTTGCCATTAGTTAGTGCATTTGTCCTTATCAAAAGTATCGTAGTTAGAAATGCCAGAAGGCATACAGTTTGTATTTTGGCTGCAGAATAGGAGATCAAGATAAGAGCTGGGTGCCACACATATGCTGCAATACATGTGCAGCACATCTTAAACTGTGGTTGACTGGCAATAGGCAAGCTATGCCTTTTGCAGTCCCAATGATTTGGAGAGAGCCCACTGATCATCTCAACAACTGTTACTTTTGCATGGTCCCTCCAATTGGGAAAGGCATATCAAAGAAGAAAAAATGGACTCTGGAATATCCAAACATCCCCTCTGCAATACTTCCGGTACCACAGGGCGATGACCTACCAGTTCCCAAAGTGCCAGAATCCTTTTCAGCTGCTTCCACTGATGAAGAGGACATTGGTGGTCCTGAACCATCAACCTCAAGTGACACAGATTTTGAGCAAACTACATCCACTAACCCAAGGTGAACTGAATGATCTTGTAAGAGATCTGAATTTACCGAAGAACAAGGCGGAGCTTTTGGGTTCCAGATTGCAACAGTGGAATCTCCTGGCAGAAGATGTTACAATTTCTGTGTATAGGAACCGCCAGAAGCCGCTTATTACATTCTTTTTCAAAGAGGGTGACCTTTCTGCGTGCCACAACATTTCTGGTTTAATGGCAGCCCTCAACATCAATTACATACCGGAAGAGTGGAGGCTTTTCATTGATTCATCCAAGACAAGTCTTAAAGCTGTTTTTGTTGAATAATGGTAATGTGTTACCGTCAATTCCAGTTGGTCACGCAGTTCATATGAAAGAAACTTATGAAAACATTAAGCAGCTTTTGAAGTGTATAAACTACGATCATCATCATTGGTCACTTTGCGGTGACTTAAAAGTGGTCGCTCTTTTGCTTGGACTACAGGGTGGATACATCAAGTACTGTTGCTTTCTCTGTGAGTGGGATATCCGTGCACGAAGTGACCATTACATCAGAAGACATTGGCCAATCAGGCAGTCATTGCAGCCTGCAGTAAGAACGTTGAGAACCCAGCAGTTGTCGACACCAGCAAGATTTTGTTGCCACCCTTGCACATTAAGCTGGGTCTCATGAAATACTTTGTCAAGGCAATGGAGAAAACAGATGAGGCTTTCAAATACCTCATCAGAAAATTTCCAAGACTGAGTGAAGCTAAAATAAGAGAGGGAGTATTTGTTGGTCCGCAAATTCGAAAACTTCTTCATGATGACGAGTTTCTCTGCGTGTTGCATGGCAAGGAAAAAGCAGCATGGCTAGCATTTAAGTCAGTGGTGGACAATTTTCTTGGAAACAACAGATCTGATAATTACAATGAAATTGTAGAAAATCTCCTTCAGAAGTATAAGAGTCTTGGCTGCAACATGTCTTTGAAAATTCATTTTCTGGATTCTCATCTGGATTTCTTTACGTCAAACTGTGGAGCGGTCAGTGATGAGCATGGTGAACGATTTCACCAGGACATTGCTGCTATGGAGACAAGGTATCAAGGCAATTGGAGCCCTTCAATGCTTGTTGATTACTGTTGGACTGTGACAAGAGACACCTCATCGATTGACTACAAGAAGCAAGCAAAGAGAGCTCGAACAGCGACTGAATAATGACGGAATGGGTTCAAATGTGCCTTTTTAAAGCATGATATGTGAACTTTAAATAATATTTTTATTTTTTCTATCATTTTATGTTAAAATATCAATTAATTGAGTATGTAACCACAATTTTTATAATGCTAAAGTAGAAAGACTAGCTGTTTAGCCCAGAGAAGTAAACAAGCATACATTATTTGTATTACTGTAATATAAATTCATCATTTAAAAAAAAAACCAGAGCCAATTGGTGAATTTCATTATGATATTTGAAATCAGCATGTCAAAATCAATAAGAAATGGTACATTTAATTTCTGGTACAAAAAACTTTTGAAAATTTGTTGACTAGTGTTATCTGAACAAACACAAGACTGGCTGACCTCAGCTAGCTTAGCCTTGGCTTGAGAGAGGGCTTCTTGTTTCTGCCTGAGAATCTCCATAGCAGCATTTAGTTTTATTCTCTTTGGCTCCACTACACGGTAGATGCGGCCATACATCTCCATGGCTCGCACCCACATGCAAAGGGACTTTGCTGCTGAAGACACATTGCCAATAATTTGTGGGTGGAAATCGGCCTGGGCAACATAAGTGCCAATCTTTCGTAGGACCTTGTCTGTGATGTTGTCTTTGTCGTAATTCATCAGCTGTTTCAGGAAGTTCTGATCACCTGTAATTATAAATACAACTTTGTTCTGCATTCTTTACAGCAGTGTTTCGCATCACACTACCCTGAGTATCAGTAAGAGGTCTGAACATTAACAACTTTTTACTGTATTCTCTACAGCAATGATTCTCATCACACTACCCCGAGTATCAATCAGTAAGAGGTCTGAACATTAACAACTTTGTTCTGCATTCTTTACAGCAGTGTTTCGCATCACACTACCCTGAGTATCAGTAAGAGGTCTGAACATTAACAACTTTGTTCTGCATTCTTTACAGCAGTGTTTCGCATCACACTACCCTGAGTATCAGTAAGAGGTCTGAACATTAACAACTTTGTTCTGCTTTCTTTACAGCAGTGTTTCGCATCACACTACCCTGAGTATCAGTAAGAGGTCTGAACATTAACAACTTTGTTCTGCATTCTTTACAGCAGTGTTTCGCATCACACTACCCTGAGTATCAGTAAGAGGTCTGAACATTAACAACTTTTTACTGTATTCTCTACAGCAGTGTTTCTCATCACACTACCCTGAGTATCAGTAAGAGGTCTGAACATTAACAACTTTGTTCTGCATTCTTTACAGCAGTGTTTCTCATCACACTACCCTGAGTATCAGTAAGGGGTCTGAACATCAACATTTTTGTCACTCCTTACACAGCATTAAGCTACCACCACAGCTGGCCCTTTGAAGAAGCCTTCCAGAAAGTACAAACTCTTGTAGTGGTGGTTCCTGTAGCAAACAGTTATACAGAGTTAACTTGTCCATAATATTGTTGATGTTTTTTTGTGGCTTAAAGTTTCTACAGGATGGGTTAGTAGACCATATAACCAAACCCACTTAGTTGCCCTCTACAGCTTGCCTTTAAGGTTATTTGCTCATCTTTTGGGCCTTAGTAGCAGAGTCAAGTACTATGTATAATCTTATTTTCTGATGTAGAAACTCTTACTTACTTACTTAGTCTTTCCTCTTCTACCCTGGGATGCAGAAGTTTGCCAGAGAGAGCACCATACTATCTTATCAGCCATCTTCCTTCTGGCCTGGTTCAAATCTAGTCCTCGGTCCTTCAGAGGTTGTCTAATGTTGTCCTCCCAGCGGACTCTGGGTCGTCCTGGAGGTCTGGATCCCTGGCTCTTAGTTTCCCATATTTGTCGTGGTAGCCGATCTTCTTCCATTCTGCAAACATGGCCAAACTATCGTAATTGGGACTGTTCAACTTAAGTCTGCAGAGGTTGGGTTTTCAGGCCTTGCAATATCTTCTGGTCACGGACCATGTCTCTTCTTGTTACTTCAACCACCTTCCTCAGATACCTCATTTCTGAGGTGTGAAGCTGGCTTTAGTGGGTTGTATGTAGAAAAACTAAGAATAAAAAGGCTAGCATTTGGATGAGAGAACTGAGGCCACTGAAATGTGGGCATCTAGATGAATAGAAACTAAAACAAACTGGTCAGAGAGAATCAAAGAATGAAAAGAGTAATCAAAGTTATCACAATAAAACAAATTCAACATTTTGGACATATAAAGCAATGTAACTGCTGACAACTATAATGAAAACAAAAATGTTAAAGGTGAATGAGCATGAGGATGACAGTTCTATATGAGGGGGTGGGAAACATTATAAGCTTGATAGAAAATAGTCTGCAATATGCAACATTAACTCTTTTTGATTCCAGAATCACTCTGCACTGCACATGAATTTTTGGCGAGAATGTCAATGTGTGTATATAGCAATCACACATTCTATAAATATTTTTGTGGTGGGTAGGTTTCTAATTTTTTTTTAAATTTTGCCAGGGCAGTGGCTTTATGGCCTACTCTTTACGAGTTCCAACTGCCGTGGGATTTTTAATGTGCGCAACTTGCACACGAGATCTCCTATTTTTTCGTCCTTATCCAAGAAGGCTAGACATCCTATCTCACAACCCAGGAGACCAGGGGGGGTCTATGAGATCATTAGGATCACTGGTTCTGAAAAAAATTTTCCCTCAACTGGGAATTGAATCCGATACCTTTAGAATTCAAGGCAGACACCATACCTCTTAGCCACTTCAACCCATTTACTGAAGTTACTGAGAGCCAGTTAATACTGTAGTCACTAAAACATACTTTTCAGCCTTGGAACATCGAGGTAATCCAATTTTGAAATAACCCAATGCTAGATATAGCTAAATTTAGTACATTTAGCGAATTTATATGAAGGTCACAAAATATATACAATACTTTGTCATTTTCCGGCACACTTACTAGAATAATTGCAAATAAAACTTTGTGCAGCTTGCTTACAATTTATATAGTTTATTTTATGATTTAACTCTTAAACTCCAAAAATTCAACACGCTGTGCCATAGCAACGCTCTGAGCGTGACTAAAGAATTCTCGCTAATAAATGTAGACGGGAAGAGAGATGCAATCAAGTTTCCACCTGCCAGTGCAAAAGGGCTTTGGGAACAGCTGGACGAAGCCTTGGCAAAAGAGTTGGATAACAACCTGAAGCAGATAAGTTTGGAGAAGAAGCTGGAAATCTTCGGCGACATAATATATCTGCACTGTCGCAAAGTGTTCGGAGTGAGGGAGGCAAGGGAAA
Source organism: Oreohelix idahoensis (assembly GCA_024509875.1). Lineage (NCBI taxonomy): Eukaryota > Metazoa > Mollusca > Gastropoda > Stylommatophora > Oreohelicidae > Oreohelix > Oreohelix idahoensis. Next base: position 661,035 of record JAMPIV010017453.1, read on the forward strand.
GTAACCCACCACGAAAAAGTAGAAGACAAATTAAAATAGAAGAAATCAGGAAACAGAAGAAGCATGCCCGAAAACTTTTCAAGAACGCAGTTGCCACAGAGAAGGAAGGGTTACGACAGGTTTGGGAGCACCTGAAAGGCCAACATAATGCCCTTTGTAGAGCAGAAAGGTTGTGCAGGAAGAGAAGGAAGACTCGAAGGGATAGGGAAAGATTCTTCAGGGAGCCCTTCAAGTTTGCCAAAGAACTGTTTGAGCAGCCACGGTCGGGTACGCTAAACATCAAGAAAGAAGACCTGGAAGAACACCTTAGAATGACATATTCAGATGGTCGCAAAGATGAGCCGCTCAGCAGCATGGCAGGCCTTAAATGGCCGAGTAAGCCAGGAGCTGAATTTAACACCAAGCCCCCAACGGTGCAAGAGGTAGAAAGCATTGTCCAGAAAGCTCGGTGCAAGTCAGCTCCAGGTCCTAATGGTGTTCCATATGTGGTGTATAAGAGATGCCCTGAAGTGCTCAAACGACTGCTCCGTTTACTAAAGAATGCGTGGAAAGCCCAGCTTGTAAGCAAGGAATGGAGAAAGGCGAACGGAGTCTACATCCCGAAGGAGCAAAATTCCACAGACATCAGTCAGTTCAGGCCAATCTCACTACTCAATGTGGAAGGGAAGATATTCTTCTCAGTGATGGCGAAAAGACTCACTACATACCTCCTGGCAAATGGGTACATTGACACTACCATTCAGAAAGGAGGTATCCCAGGTACACCAGGATGTCTAGAGCATGCCACAATGATCTGGGAAGCAATCCAAAAGGCAAAGTCTGACAGAACAAACCTCCATGTAATCTGGTTGGATCTAGCGAATGCTTATGGATCCGTTCCACACCAGATGTTGTGGCAGGCCCTAGAAATGTATCATGTTCCACAAGAGATTGCAGCAATGCTGAAGCTGTATTTCGCAGGGTTTGCTGTCAGATTTTCAACCAGAGAGTACACAACGAAGTGGATTGGCCTTGAAGTTGGAATTGCAATGGGGGTGTACCATCTCTCCGATACTATTCGTGATGGCTATGCAGGTAATCCTCAATGCGGCCGAAGGAATGGCTATAGGTCCAAAGCTTGGGGGAATGTGTCACATGCCACCGCTCAAAGCATTCATGGATGACACACAACAATTCTGACATCAGATGAACATCAGGCCCGGAGGATGTTAGAACGCCTGGATGAACTAGTCAGCTGGTGCAGAATGAGCTTCAAACCCAAGAAGTCGAGAAGCCTATCAGTCAGGAAAGGGAAGATAGCAGAAGACATATTCGTGGTTTCCAACCAAAGAATCCCTACTGTCATTGAGGAACCTGTTAAAAGTCTTGGCAGGGTGTACGATGCCTCATTAAAAGACTCGAAGGCAGTGCAACAGACAATAGAAATGGCAGACAGAGGGCTACAGATCATAGACCAAAGCAGACTCTTGGGAAAGTTCAAACTGTGGTGCCTCCAGTTCATGTTGATACCGAAATTGCTGTGGCCACTGCTTATATATGAAATAAGCACAAGTACAGTCGAAGCTATAGAGCAAAAGGTCAACAAGTTCATGAGAAAGTGGCTAGGGGTACCACCAGGTCTGTCAGATGTAGCACTGTACTGCAAAAAGTCAAAACTTCTGCTTCCTTTCAAGTCAGTTGTTGAAGAGTACAAAGTTGGAAAGGCAAGGCTTGCAATGATGCTACGCGAGTCAGCTGATGACGTGGTTAAGTCCATTCAGCCTACACTGAAAACGGGAAGGAAGTGGAGAGTGGAAGAAGCTGTTGATGCTGCCCAAGAGTCCACTCAAACTGAGGGAGGTAATCGGATACACACAGACGAATAGACGGGGATTTGGTCATGGAGACATCCGCTGGTGGTCCAAGGCATCAAGCAGGGAGCGCAGAGACATGGTTGTTCATGAGATACGAGAGGCTGAGAATGATAAGAGGTTGCAAAAAGCAGTGCAGCAGGTCCAACAAGGCCAATGGACTACATGGGAAGGAGCCCTGCAGAGGTCCTTGACATGGAATGATATATGGCATATGGCACCTCTTAGGCTCAGCTTCGTGGTTAGATCAATGTATGACCTGCTGCCGTCGGCCACCAACCTTGTGAAATGGGGAAAGTCGGATGATGAGCAGTGCCCCCTGTGCCAGGGGAGGCAGACACTCGAACACGTGCTCTCAGCGTGTAAGGTGTCATTAGGGCAAGGGCGATACACCTGGCGCCATAACAAAGTGCTAAATGAGCTTGCTGCGACAATAGATCTAGCAAGGATGAAGGCGAACAGCAAACCCAGGCCGAGCACCGCAAATACATACTTTCTGAGGGCAGGAAAGTCAGCACACCCCAAACCGAGTAAACCAGGTAGCAGTTTACCATCTCTTCTTGATTGTGCAAACGACTGGGAGATGGCGGTAGACCTACCTGGACGAGGGGCATATCCAGAGAGTATCAGGAAATCGCGGAGACGGCCGGATATAGTGCTTCATTCTTCTTCAACGCTTCAGGTCATACTGATTGAACTGACCGTGCCATTTGAATCCAGATTAGACGAGCAACATTCGTTCAAAGCGGCCAAATATAGTGATCTGGCCGCGGATCTGAGACACGAGGGGTTCACTCACTACAAGGGTCATGGCTGTTGAAGTGGGCGCAAGAGGGCTTGTGGCTGCATCAATGTATGATCTATTGAAACTGTTGGGGTTGAAGGGACAGGCGAGAGAACAAGGGCACTGAAGAGGCTTAGTGAAACTGCCGAAAAGGCATCAGGCTGGCTGTGGAACAACCGCAATGGGCAATGGAAATCGTGACAATAAACGCTGCGGTACAGAAAACACCAGGAATTTTTCTAAGTCCACAAAACGCTGAGTTTTGTGGTGTACTAGTGAGCGGGCTGTGACTGAGGGGCAACAGGCGATGTATATTATAGGAGGTGTCAGTGTCAGAATTTCAGTGGCTAGGCTCGGCGGCTTCGCGATGGTGTCTCAGTGTGTGCGACGGAACGAACGGAATAATTTGTCTTCTCTTTGTTACTTTCACAATTGCCTCCACGGCTGGCGGAGTTGTGGATTAAAGTTGCTACCATAAGTGAAATGGGTTCATTTTCGATACAAGACAACAGGAGGCTGAGACGCTTGGGAGTCATGACCCAAGTGGGCCCACCCCCCTTAGAGTGTAAAGGAGTATACTGGGCCGAAACACTTGTCTGATGGGGGGACTTCTTCTGATGATCAGATTGCCTCCTGTTGTATCGCTCTGTAAAGAGTTTCCTATCATTGTAGAAACTTAACCATGTAATCAAATCCATGTTTTCTAAACCTAACCGGAACTTCCGTTATTGTGGTCCTATCCTTTTATCGAAGATTTCGAGCTGTACACACGTGTTATTTCTTTGTTATCGAATTTATTTGCTAGTCAGGTGTGATCCGATTTTGTGAAAAATTTTTGTGTGGCTATAACGTTATGGCAAGTCATATTCCTATTATAAGTATTTAAATAAATAACATGGTATTTAATCAGTTTTAATACTGTAGTCACTAAAACATACTTTTCAGCCATGGAACATCGAGGTAATCCAATTTTGAAATAACTGATTAAAAAAAACTGTGTTATTTATTTAAATACTTATATTCCTTACCCACTCGAAAAGCAGCGGCTGGGAGACTTTTTCAGGCCATAAATCGTGGATTCCTCAGCAAGAAAGAGGTTGGTAAGAAAACGAAGATGGCTGTATACCGCTCCACCTATGTCCCAGTCTTGACATATGGATGCGAGTCGTGGGCAATGACTACAACCCACAAAAGCCAGATCCAAACCTCAGAAATGAGGTATCTGAGGAAAGTGGTTGAAGTAACAAGAAGAGACATGGTCCGCAACCAGACAATCCGTCAAGGCCTAAAATCCCATCCGCTGCAGACCCAAATAGAACAGTCCCAACTAAGATGGTTTGGCCATGTCTGCAGAATGGGAGAAGATCGGCTACCACGACAAGCATGGGAAACAAAGAGCCAGGGATCCAGACCTCCAGGACGACCCAGAGTCCGCTGGGAGGACAACATTAGACAATCTTTGAAGGACCGAGGACTAGAATGGAACCAGGCCAGGAAGAAGACAGCTGATAGAATGGTCTGGCGCTCTCTCTTCCAAACCTCTACACCTCACGGTAGAAGGGGAACGACTAAGTAAGTAAGTATATTCCTTACCAGTTTTACAGCAGCCCCTTAATTTATTTACTTACACTACATATTCCTATTAGTTCTATGCCTTCTAGACAAATGTCTGCATCTAAAGCATTAAGTTTACTTGAAAATATAATGGAGAGTGAAGATGATTTGATGGACTCTGATAGTTTTTTATCAGATGATGGAAGTGTTGCAACAATGTCAGACACTTCAGATTCAGGTGACAAGAGGGCGTTGCCCCAGCCTGGCTCATCGAAAGGTAAGAAAGCTAGGCTTACAACACTAGATGACTGGTCACAGGTTGCTGATGATGCTAGAAGTACGGTTAAAACTTCAAACAACTTTAGATTTATCCCCAAGCCACGAGGTACAAAAACAGCACCAGGTGTAAACCCAGAATATGTTGATGAAACATCAACACCACTGGATTGCTTTTTGGCACTTGTCAGAAATGATGTGATGGAATATATAATCACAAGCATCAATGAATATGCCACAAGACGTGTCCTGATGAACACCCCAGCTCAAAAACAATCAGTGTATAACAACTGGAAACCTGTAAATAGGCATGAATTTTTAAAATTCATTGCAGTCACTAATTCAATGGGGTTGGATAAGAGACCAAGCATACTAAACTAACTTTTCAAGAGAGCCAAGCTTGTATACACCTTTCCACATCAAAATGTTTGAAAGACAGAGATTTGAGGCTATATATCACACAATGCTTCATGTGGGAGATGCAGATGCTGATGGAAAGAGCAAAATTGAGCCTTTTGTGGACATGCTATGCTCAAATTTCAACAGTGCCTTTATACCATTTTAAAACATTTCAATTGATGAAATGATTATTGGTTTCAAGGGGCATTGGAGATATAAGCAGTTTAATGCATCCAAGCCCAAAAAGTATCACATAAAAAGTTTTGGATTGGTAGACAGTGCCACTGGATATGTACTGAATCTGCTCACTTACTATGGAGCAGATACATTATACAATCCAGAGTGTGATTCTGACAGTGGCCATGCCATTACAATCTTCAATACCTTCCTCAGCTGTATTGGAAGTGGATACCACATCTATGCTGACAGGTATTACACCACCAGAGCTTTTGTTGATTTCCTTCTTGAACACACATTCTATTTCACAGGGACACTCCAGACCAATAGAAAAGGTTTTCCTCTTGCTCTGAAAGGTCTTTCCTTGAAATATATGGAAAGCCGGCACTGGGTCTCTAAAGATGACAGAATTGTGTGCACTGCATGGAAGGATGAAAAGGCAAAAAAACCTGTGGTGATAGTCAATTCAAATGGAAATGCTGAAGACATTACACATAGGCAAAAAACCAAACCATCCACTATCCATAGCTACAATATGAGCATGAATGGTTGTGATAAGGCTGACCAGATGTTCAGTTATTATGGACTCCACACAAGGAAAAGCACTAAATGGTGGAAGAAAATATACCACTGGATAGTGGAGATTTGCTGCAATAATGCACATATTCTATATGTTTTGTCTCGCCCAGAGGGCGCTAACACAAAAATGTCACTTAAATAATTCAAGCTGATTTTAATTAACTAGCTTAGAAGCAGCAGCTGACTTGATAACTGAGGCAGATGACATGATGAGATCCAGAATTGGCCACCCTATTAAGTCAAATGCAATAGAAAGACTTCAGGGCTCAAAGCATGTTATTGTTAGAGCAAAAAATGATGGACGCTGCAGAGTGTGCAGTACACCAAAGGATGTAAAGAGGACAGTCTTTATTTGTGAGGGATGCGAAGGCAAACCTCAACTTCATCCTCACTGCTTCAAGTTATGGCACACACAGTGCAAGCTTGAATCATAAAATAATCATGTAAATATATTGTGAAAATGTTTCATTTGATATTTTTTTAGTTTATGTGCTGGAAAAAGCCATAATATGGTAATATATATATTCTAGGATTTTTTCAGTGTTGTGAATTTTTTAGTGGCTGCAGCATACACTGCATAAATTTTGCTATATCTAGTGGTGTGTTATTTCAAAAATGGATTACCTTGATGTTTCAAGACTGCATACATGCCACACTTAAAGGTTTACCCATAATCTGTACGGGGTGTTTGCGTTTTCAGATGTGTACGGGCCGTACACGGGTCTGTACGGGTTTTTTCGCCTAATTATTAACCCTTTCAGCACCATTATGACGTACGCCATACGGCATAAATCTTGACAATTTTTGTCGCTGTGCCGTACCGAGTACGTCACGGAAGTAGTGCGATACCTCGTTCCCATACACCTATAAAACGTACGTCCTATTTTAAAAGCACCAGAACTCTTCTGTTTACAATCGTATCGGCAATTGCTGGGCATAATCGGATTCAGCATTGAAAAATCTGGCCACTAAGCTTGAAACGAACAAAATATTTTACTGCTAGCGAATACGGTAGAACTGATAATAGTGATTTTACAAAAGCGAAAGTTACAAACATGGACGCTGCCATACCGCCGAATCATAAACATTTTGTGGAAAAAGAGCACGAAAATTCTTGTTTGAGTTGAATTTATTCAACTTGAATGATTCTGACAACTCTTTTTACTGAGATTCTGGTAATCTTTACCTTTATTGCCGTCAAGTATGTTTAATATTTGTATTTTCGTACCATTTAGAGTTAAGGTTGAGGTTAGGTTTACGGTAGAAAGTGCGTAAGAAATGTAAATTTGAATAATAATACAAAACAAATTATGGGTAGGCCTAATATCGGAATGACGGTCGCCGAATGCTCTGCATGTATTTTCGTACCATTTAGAGTTAGGATTAGGGTTACAGTTGGGGGTTAGGGTTAACCCGAAATCTAAATGGTACGAAAATACATGCGGAGCATTCGGCGACCGTCATTCCGATATGACCAAATTATGAAACTGAAAAAAACCCCACAAAAGCAAGGCAAATTTGCATCTTAACCAGGTCAGAGAAAAGTTTATTTGGAGTTACTTCTCTTCTTAGTTTTAATTTCGTTTCTTTAAAAAATAATGTGATTTTGCCTTGGGTGATCATCATTACGGTCATCCAATGATTTATATTTATTAAATAATTAATTACTATCAATGTTTGATTGACACTAAAATTCGTATGGGTATAACGGCTATTCCAATTTTTGAAGTTCGGTAGAGAATATATAATATTGCGCCAGTTTATATTTTCATTGCTAGCTTTAAAAAATATATATATATATATTTGATTTAAGATTCCTAAACCTAACCCATAATGCTTATTACTGGTCTCTTTAGATCTATACTTTTATAAGGCACTATAGAACACACACCAAACTGTTCTTCATTTCCACCATCAATTGTATTAATTTTTTTTGCAGAAATAGACTAAATGATACAGTCACAGCTTTTCTACAATACCGGTACAAAATAAATTCTAACTCTTGTTGTTTAGGTTTTAAAGCAAGTGAAGACATGCTTAAAAAGGCAAAGGGCGCATGTCACTATGATGGTGCAGAACCATCTAATTGAATATATTTGTACATTAATTAACTCTATTGTTACGTTTTTCAGTCTGTACAGGTTTTGCGGGTCTCTGTACAGGGTTTTTGGATTTGTTGTACAGGTTTTTCATGTCTGAGGTGTGGCATGTATGAGACTGAATGGTAAGTTTTAATGACTACAACATTAACTGGCGATCGGTAAGTGCACATTTTGCTTTCAATATTTTTGTGTTTTTCAAATAACATTCATCACATTTTAATGTCTACTAACAGCATGTTTGTTAATACTACAAAATAAATTAATAATTACAATTCTCCTTCCATTCCCCTTCATGTTGATATATAATATGTGCTTGTTCAAAGGAAAATTTACAAAAACATTTAGACTGAAAGATGAAAACTTCACTCTATAAAATTCTGGAAGGAAAGAGTTAAACAGCACTTGTACGAGCCATCACTTGAAATGGTCAAGATGAAGTGAGGTTTGCCTTGGTTGGCCAAGCTGGGCCAACACCACTCACCATCTGAATCCAAAATGTCTGACACTGCTGCAACACTTCCATAATATGATGAAGAACTATCACTATCCATCAAATCCTTGTCACTTTCAATGGGTGTTTTTAAGTTAGCTTAATGCCTTTGATACAGTCATTTGTCTAAGAGGCGTAGAATTAGTTGGAGTATGACTTGCCAGATCTCTCTAGCAATAACATTTCAAAATCAGATCACACTTGGTTAGCTAACAGATATGATAACAATAACAAAACACATGTGCATGCCATCAAACCTTCACTCAAAATGGTCACTTAACACTAATAGAAGTTACTTTATGGTTTAGAAAACATGAACTAGTCTAAATTGTTAAGTTTATAGATTTGTTAGAGACAAATCTTAAGCAACAGTCTGAGCTTTGGTTCAGTGTGACAGTCAAAACAGACTAATGCCTTGAGCTTTGGTCCAGAGTTTAGGAGTTAAGGAAAGAATATGAATAAAATGAAAATAAAAGGAAGCCATTAACTCTTACTAGACGTGAGCTAAAACCGCGTTTTTACGTGCTAGTTTAGCTACCGTTACCGTCGCGCGCCACTTGAACTGGCGAGCCGTAAAATTGGTACTAAACCCGCGCCACTTCACGGGGCTTGCCGGATAGTAAGAGTTAATAACCAAACTTTAATATGCAGATAATGCTTGTCTGGTAAAGGATCCCGTTACACACCCATTGAGGCATATTGGGAATATGGTGTTAGGCTCATATTTTCTTGACCATCGGCCGCCTTAACCTTCCCAGAGTTGCTCTGGTATCCAATTGGGGCTGGGTCGACCCAGGAGCCGTTTGCGGCCTAAATAAATCCCACCTCATCAGGGGATCGAACCATAGACCACTGAGCTAGGAAGCCAGTGCACTAACCACTATGCTACCTTGTCTGGGTCTGATCAAATTGGCTCAATTCTAATAAAAGAACAAGAAAATAAACATCACATCTGTGACTCAACCAGTTTTTTTTTTTGGACCATGTTAAAGTTGGCTCATTACTAATTTTCCACACAAAAAAATAAATAAATACATTTTTTTTTAAAGTGAACTCACATCTGTGATTAATAAATATTAAAAGTTCATTTGGCTCACTTTAATTACAAGACAAAAATAATATATATAAATAGCCTGCCTTATTTCTTTAGGAATATATCTTTCTATACCAACGGGCTGATCACCCGTTTGCCAGTCACTTCGATTACGGAAACAACAGCAAATGGATTGATTTGCCGTTGCCCTAAAGACGCCAATAGGCGTGATGGGAAACAATGGCAAAGAAAACCTATCTGCTGTTGCCCTAAGACGCCACTAGGCGTAATGGCCACTGACTGCTTTGACGGTCGGTGGCTAAGGACGGAAGAAGAAGAAATCTTTCTATGGGTCTCTCATTTAAAAAACAAAACACAAACACACTATTTATCAAGACATGTATTTTACACAGCATCTAAACTAACTCTTTTAAAAACACAATAAAAAAACTGATATATCACCCACCTAGCTGTTTTTTAGACTCAGCCCAAGTTGGTTCACTGCCCCTTAGAATCATGACAGATTCCATCACCTTCTCTACCAAGAAAGGGGGGCGGCCGTATGATTTTATTTCTGTCATGTCTCTCTTGTTAAGGGACTCTAGGGCCTGAAAAGATTTGTCAAACAGCAAAACCTGAATTGGATTTAAATCACAAGGCCTGAAAATAGTTGTCAAAAAGCAAAACTGTTACAGTATTTTTATTGAAGTCGTCTGCTTTGGTTGGCAGTGTGCAATTTTTAGGGTGACAGCATTTAATATAATTTGATGTTAATAATTCACGGTCTACTGAACGCTATGTACACGATCGAATTATGATGTGTTAGCGTTGATAGGTCACGCACCGTGACTTAGATACGAGACCCTTTTTACGTTGACCGTCAAGCTGTGAAGACGTGTCCTATATCCTTCCAGTGTTGGGCACTGTATTGCCGTATATATATAGTTACTTCGAAGTAAGGACTCAGGGTCAGTCCAAAGTTATGTGAAAGAGATAATATGATAAAGTTAGTATTTAACCGAATGTAAGGAAGGATTATTAAACAGTCCATAATATTTATATTCGCCAGACTCATACGCTCACTGTCGGCTGTTGGAATCCCCAACCGCGTGTGCATATAGCTATGACGCTCTGTCTACATTAATTCATTTATTGGACACGGACTGAGAATATTATATGGATTCAAATGACATTAACTTACAGATGTATGCTTGTAATGAATAATGCTCGTGATGTCTTCGTACGTTATATCATCAATAAATGTTGGACTCAACTTAAGGACTTACCAACGTTAATTACGTTGCGGTTGGTTTCTTCAACTTACATTGTTGCTCGTTGTTATACCTGATGAACTCTCTTTCATAAGAAGTTAATACTAATGATAATGAGGTTCGTACGGAACCAATGTTTCTTGGACATTTCTTAATCAATGAGACAATTTATGTTGACCCTCAATTGGATAATGATAACCAAGCAAGGTATACACATTCAACTAAAAATAAGAGAGAATGGAACCACACACACCCACAACAACAACCGCAGCAAAAACATGAATTGGTTTTTAAATCACAAGACCTGAAAATAGCTGTCAAACAGCAAAACCTGAATCGGTTTTCAAAAAATCATCATCATTAACTGCCATCTCTACAACGAAGGTTGGCTGGAATGGATCTCCAACATTTTCTGTCTCTTGTCTTGATGGTGCACTGATTGACTCTTTCCTGTCCATCTCTTGAACATAGAAGAGGACAGTGAGACAAGTGCAGTGAACAAGGGAGAGGACAGTGAGACATGTACACAGAACAAGAAAGAGAACAGTGAGACATGTACATAGAACAAGGGAGAGGACAGTCAGTGAGACATGTACACAGAACAAAGGAGAGACAGTGAGAAATGTACATAGGAGAGGACAGTAAGACATGTAACATATGAGAGGACACTGAGGCATGTAAAAAGAACAAGATAGAGGACAGTAAGACATGTACATAGAACAAGAGAGAGGACAGTGAGACATGTACTTAGAGCAAGGGAGAGGACAGTGAAACATGTACATAGAGCAAGGGAGAGAACAGTGAGACATGTACATAGAGCAAGGGAGAGGACAGTGAGACATGTACATAGAGCATGGGAGAGGACAGTGAGATGTACACAGAACAAAGGAGAGACAGTGAGACATGTATGCAGAACAAGGGAGAGGACAATGAGACAAGTAAATAGAACAAGAAAGAGGACAGTGAGACATGTACACAGAACAAAGGAGAGGGCAATGAGACATGTACAGAGAACAATGAGACATGTACAGAACAATGAAACATGTACAGAGAATAATGAGACATGTACAGAGAACAATGAGACATGTACAGAGAACAATGAGACATGTACAGAGAACAATGAGACATGTACAGAGAACAATGAGACATGTACAGAGAACAATGAGACATGTACAGAGAACAATGAGACATGTACATAGGACAGTGAGACAGGTACAGAGAACAAAAAAGAGGGCTGTCACAGCTTGATTAACAAGCTGTGGACTGTCTGTGCTCCGCGGCGGGGAGCAGGTATGTAACGTTAGTCATGTATGAGGGGTAGTTAGTAGAGTGTTGTGAACTTGACAACACGAAACTGTGAGGTCAGCAGGTCAGGAGTGAATGCAAGGAGAGATCTGATTGGGTGCAGGGAAGAAAGTGGAACGGGAAGAGTGATGAGGGTTTTTGAAGGTGATGGTCGACTTGAATTGTCGAGTGCAAGAACATATTTATTTGTGTGGTTAGAATGCTTTTTGTGATCTGGGATTTCCATGAATGTGATACACTTTGCAGAATATATATTTTGTTGTAATTTTGTGGTCACAGTTTTGAATACATTAGACAGAGTTGGGAATATGACTAGTGTTGGCTATTTCTTGAATGTGTACCACTCCATCCCTCGATCTCTTGTTTAGTATTTTGAGGACTAAGACATTTGTGTGTTTAATGTAAAATACACTGTGTCAAGGGCAATGAGACAGGTACAGAGAACAAGGAAGAGGACAGTGAGACAGGTACAGAGAACAAGGAAGATGACAGTGAGACATGTACAGAGAACAAGGAAGATGACAGTGAGACATGTACACAGAACAAGGAAGATGACAGTGAGACAGGTACAGAGAACAAGGAAGATGACAGTGAGACATGTACAGAGAACAAGGAAGATGACAGTGAGACATGTACACAGAACAAGGAAGATGACAGTGAGATATGTACACAGAACAAGGAAGATGACAGTGAGACATGTACACAGAACAAGGAAGATGACAGTGAGACATGTACAGAGAACAAGGAAGATGACAGTGAGACAGGTACAGAGAACAAGGAACGAACGAACGAACGAACGAACTTTATTTTCGAAGGGTTGAGAATTGGGCGCGCAGGCCCGTCTAACATTCTGCCCTTTCACTCTCATTTATCTTGCATACTATATCCTTTTATTCCCACATATTACTTTAAGCATTAATTTAAAGGCATGCAACATTATAAAGTTAACATAATAGCATTCATTTACAGTATACAATCATAATAAAAAATGAGTAGCCTAGGTTTTTTTTTTTTTTAAATAAAGATAGTGACTGAAAAAAAAATAATAATAATAAAAAATAAAATAATATAAACAAAACAATAAATAAATAAGTTATGTATACCGACACTCACTTATGCGGTCAAAACGTCTAATCTGTAGTATTTTTGAATGTGTCATCAATCCTCAATACAAGAATTACAAAAACACATTCTCGCTTACATCCATACATTCTTGGCGGAAATTGAAATAATAATAATAACACTTTCTTGCGCACTTCTGTAACAGAAAAAGTCTTTCAGCAGTTTAAAAAAAAAAAAAAAATTATATCTGCATGTACATCACCCATTTAAGCAAACGGAAACATTCACATCTCTAAAGTACAGTGGTATGCGGGTACATTCTCACATACATTACATTATATAATAGTATTACATGGATATAAAACAAATTATTCCCATTAAAAACGAGCGGAAGAGGAAAAGAAATGTTGACCTATGGATGAGATGTTGACAGGCAAATGATGTTTCTATGGGGGTAGATAATCAGTGTTTAGGAAGTGTTTGAAAAGTGCTTTGTTAAATGAATATTGTGTAGGTAGGCTTTTTAGGTGGTGTGGAAGGCTGTTCCATAAGTAGGCTCCAGAGTAGGCTAGACTCTGTTTGAACAGGTCGATCCTAGGTTTGGGCAGACGTAACTGATGTAATTGTAGTCCCTCTCTTCTACTGGTTTGAAACAATGATCGTAGGTACGGCGGAGCATTGTTTGATAGAATTGCGTGGGTCAGCTTGGCTTTGTTGTAGAGAAGACGTTTTTTCAGGGACAGTATTGTGGGTTCTTTTCCTGTCCTTGTGTGTGATATCGTGCGATTATCGGTGATCAGACATATTGCTCTCTTATGCAGGGAGTGCAGTCTCTTTGAGGTGGAAGCAGGGCAACCATCCCATAGTGTAGAGCAGTAATCTAGATGTGTCTGTATATGTGAGGTGTAGAACAATAGTCTAGTGTCTGCGTCTAAGAAGTGTTTTATTTTGGCTAGCTGGTACGTCTTTTGAGCTAAGTGTTTGGTTAAATTCCGTACATGGGAGTTCCACGTTAAGTGCTGGTCAATCGTGATTCCTAGAACTTTGTGTTCTGTTACATGTTCAATTTGTATTGATTCCGCGCGTACGTGTAGCGATCTTTTGGTGCAGTTTAGGAGTTTCTGTCTGGTGGTAATCAACATAGATTTCGTTTTTGCTGTGTTTAATGGCATACGATTCATATTACTCCATTTTGTTAGATTGTCTACATCGCATTGAAGAGTCATTTCAAGTGCCACGCAGTCATTGTCACTAGTGTAGATAGTACAATCATCTGCAAAGAGGTCACATGTTGAATATTTTAGATGTAGTGGTAGGTCGTTGATGAACATTGCGAAGAGTAGGGGCTCAAGAATAGAGCCCTGCGGTACTCCTGTATCTATCTTCGAGAAATCTGATGTCGAGTTGTTGTGAAGCACTAACTGTTGTCGATCTCCCAGGAATGATTTGATGATGTTTAGTGGATTAGGGCCTATTCTGAGGGTTTCCAACTTTGAACCAAGATAGTGTGGTCAATCATGTCAAATGCTTTTTTGAAGTCAACAAAAACAGCACCACCTAATTTCCCATCATTTACGTTCGACAGCCAGTTATCTGCCATTTTGGTGAGAGCTGTGTGACAGGAATGTTTGGGTCTGAAACCTGACTGGCTCTCAATGAGCAGTTTGTTTGTTGTTAAGTGTTGAAATGTGGTGTTGTAAATGTGTTTCTCTAGTGGTTTTGAAAGAGATGATAGAAGGGATATTGGTCTGTAACTGTTGGGATCGCTATGTGAGCCAGATTTATAGAGAGGATACACTTTGGCAGATTTAAATGCTGTGGGAAAGTAGTTGTGTGCAATACATTGATTGTACACATAGGTTAAGGAGTCGCAAATGATGGGTGCAGCGTAACGTAGAATCTTATTGCTGATACCATCAAGACCAGATGAATTGTTGTTTTTTAATGCCAAGATATATGTGAGAACTTCGTGTACTGTTAGAAAAGGAATATCTCTAAGATCTGTTATGGTATGTTCAGTATTGCAGAAGGCGGTCAGTTTACTAATATCGCAGTCCATTGGCTTTAGTGTCGATTTGAGATGGTTAATTTCTGTTTTGAAGTGGTTACTAAAATGAGTAGCCGTGAGGGAGCAGCTTTTTGGTAAAGAGTTTAGTGACTTTGTTTTGTGTTAGTGTTCTAATGGCTGCCCAGACTTCTTTACTGTTTGCTTTGTCTTGAATCATCTTTCTGAAATGTAGTTTCTTTTCCTGACGAATGAGGTATTGTACTTTGTTTCTAAGCATCCGATACCTGCTGAAATCTTTGAGCTTATGTGCTTCATCCCGCTCTCTCATTGTTGATAATATTTCGTTTGTTATCCATGGGGTCTTTCTGATATTTTTAACACGAACTTGCTTTATAGGAACATGTTTGTCAAATACATTGTTAAAAGTTTGTGTCCAGTATGTTATGGCTTCTTCTGGATAGGGAAGTTGGTACACGTATGAGAGAGGGGATATTTGTAGGTCTTGTAGGAATAATTGAAGGTTAAAGTTTTTGAAATTCCTGTAATGGACTGTGATATGTTCCGTTTTAGGTGCTTTGAACCCTTTTCTCGTCCAGGTACAGCAAATAGGATAGTGGTCACTTAATGCTGTCCGTGTAACTGTGCATTCTACAATGTTTTCTGGGCAGGTCGTATAGATATGATCAATTAGTGTAGATGATGAATCTGTTACTCTCGTGGGTTGATTGACTAACTGTGTGAGGTTGTATGAGATGGTGATATCATTCCACGTGATGACAGTGAGACATGTACAGAGAACAAGGAAGATGACAGTGAGATATGTACACAGAACAAGGAAGATGACAGTGAGACATGTACACAGAACAAGGAAGATGACTGAGACATGTACACAGAACAAGGAAGATGACAGTGAGACATGTACAGAGAACAAGTAATGGCCAGAGAGACAAGTACAGAGAACAAGAAGAGGACAGTGAGACATGTACACAGAACAAAGAAGATGACAGTGAGACATGTACAGAGAACAAGTAATGGCCAGAGAGACAAGTACAGAGAACAAGGAAGAGGACAGTGAGACATGTACACAGAACAAGGAAGATGACAGTGAGACATGTACAGAGAACAAGTAATGGCCAGAGACAAGTACAGAGAACAAGGAAGATGACAGTGAGACATGTACAGAGAACAAGGAAGAGGACAGTGAGACATGTACATTGAACAAGGAAGAGGACAGCAAGACATGTACAGAGAACAAGGAAGAGGACAGTGAGACATGTACATAGAACAAGGAAGAGGACAGTGAGACATGTACACAGAACAAGTAATGGTCAGAGAGACATGTTCACAGAACAAGGAAGAGGACAGTGAGACATGTACAGAGAACAAGGAAGAGGACAGTGAGACATGTACACAGAACAAGGAAGAGGACAGTGAGACATGTACACAGAACAAGGAAGAGGACAGTGAGGCATGTACACAGAACAAGGAAGAGGACAGTGAGACATGTACATAGAACAAGGAAGAGGACAGTGAGACATGTACACAGAACAAGGAAGAGGACAGTGAGACATGTACACAGAACAAGGAAGAGGACAGTGAACGAACGAAGGAACTTTATTTTCAAAGGGTTTAGAATTGGGCACGCAGGCCCGTCTAACATTCTGCCCTTCCTTTCTCTTGTCTTCCATACTGAATCCATTTATTCTCACATGTATCTTAAATATTACTTAAATAATAAAGTAACAATAAAATACAATAAAATAAAATCCCAACATTGTAACAGTACAATAAGTTACACAGATTTACAGTACCTTATCATAATTAATACTAAACAGGATAAAATTCTTTAAAACCTACATATGATGTTATATAATTATTTAAGAACATAACTAAATTAGGGCGGCATATAATCTGCACTCATGGTGTATTTGAAAAGTCTGTGATTGAATGAATATGGACTAAGGATGTTTTTTAAGTCGTGTGGAAGATTATTCCACAGATGAGCAGCAGAAAAAGCTAAACTTTTCTTGAATAAGTCGAGCCTAGGCTTGGGCATGTGTAATTTATTTAAGCGTTGACTGCGTCTTCCACTGTATTTGAAAATAGGCCACAGATATGTTGGAGCATTCTGTGATACGATTTTGAGAATAAATTTGGCTTTGTTGAAGAGAAGGCGCTTTCTTATTGGTAATATGTTAAGATATGTATATGGGTCTACACACTGTGTGAGGTTTTTGTCTGAAATTAGGCGCACTGCACGTTTTTGTAATGAATAGAGTCTTTTAGTGTTGGACATGGTGCAGCCATCCCAAATTGTGGAACAATAGTCTAGATGTGTTTGTATTTGGGATGTATAGAACATTTTTCATGTCTCCTCATCTAGGAAATGTTTGATTTTAGCTAACTGGTAAACTTTTTGTGCCGTTTGTTTGGTCAGTGCTTTTACATGCGAATTCCAACTTAAATATTGGTCAATTATGAGTCCTAGTGTTTTATTTTCATTGACATTTTCAATTAAAGAGGTTCCAATGTAGAGCTGAAGTGTTTTCAGTGAGTTTTGTAATTTTTGTCTAATAATAGGGCAGTGAGACATGTACAGAGAACAAGTAATGACCAGAGACATGTACACAGAACAAGGGAGAGGACAGTGAGACATGTACAGAGAACAAGAAAGAGGACAGAGAGACATGTACAGAGAACAAGAAAGAGGACAGTGAGACATGTACAGAGAACAAGTAATGACCAGAGACACATGTACAGAGAACAAGAAAGAGGACAGAGAGACATGTACAGAGAACAAGGAAGAGGACTGTGAGACATGTACAGAGAACAAGTAATAGGGTAGTGAGACATGTACAGAGAACAAGTAATGACCAGAGAGACATAAACAGAGAACAAGAAAGAGGACAGAGAGACATGTACAGAGAACAAGTAGGTGACCAGTGAGACATAAAAAGACAACAAGGGAGAGAACAGTGAAACAACAGTGAGCAGTGAAAGAACAGTGAGCCATGTACAGAGAACAAGTAAGTGACCAGTGAGACATAAAAAGACAACAAGGGAGAGGACAATGAGACATGAAAAGACAACAAGGGAGAGGACAGTGAGACATGAACAGACAACAAAGGAGAGGACAGTGAGACATGAACAGACAACAAAGGAGAGGACAATGAGACATGAACAGACAACAAAGGAAGAGGACAGTGAGACATGAACAGTCAACAAAGGAGAGGACAATGAGACATGAACAGACAACAAGGGAGAGGACAGTGATACATGAACAGACAACAAAGGAGAGGACAATGAGACATGAACAGACAACAAGGGAGAGGACACTAAGGCATGAACAGACAACAAGAAAAATGATAGTAAGATATTTAAGATTACATTCACTGTCAACATAATATAGGAATGTATCAATTGCTTCAAGTCACAAATAACATTTTTATGACAATTTCTTATCACATGCAAAATATATTATGAGTTGAACACTGATCAATTTCACTGAATCCAACCTCAGCTTCAATGATGCCAGCCAGAAGGACGATGTTATCAGCTGTACTTGTTCCTGATCTAAGTTATGATTAGGATCTATCTTTTGTTGGTACCTTTTCCTTTTGTCACTCCGTGTTGCGGGGTGATATATTAAATGTGAATTTGGAAGGCGCAGGCTTCCCGACTGAGTGTAAAATTGTAGTGAGATGCAGAAAGGGTAGGATAGAGAGAGGCAATGATGGTGATTCTCTTTGCATGACATTCACCAACAAAGATAACAGGTTACTAAGAGACCTCAACCTTGGTTTTCACCTCCACTCTTGTTTTGGTTGAAGACACACCCTCTCTCTATTTCCTGATTACACAGATAGAGAGGACACAGAAAAACTTGGGAAAGCTGCTTGTCTGGTATCAGTCTATTGTCATGATTTAATAAATATCTAAATTGAACAAATCAAAGATAAATAACCAATTCAAACACCTACCACTGTATCTGAAAAAACATGCAACAATTCAAAGGAAAAAAATTTATTACGCCGTATGGCATCACATATGAAAACAACGTGCTTGAGAAGAAAAAAAATAAACAGTGCAAAGGATGAAAATGTAAGAAAGAATATGTAACACAGTTACACAGAGTTACGACACTTTGGACAACACTTCCACATGACGGACAGGTACATCCAGTTTGTCTATTGACGTTGGCTGGCCTAGTTGGCTGCACAGGTTGATTTCTTAGAATGTGGCAAACAAAGTCAAATCCAAATCCTCCTCCGCTGTAACTAATGTCTGCTATCCTGAAGCTCTGACAAGAAAACTCTCGGGTCAACGACCACTGACCAGTAACTGGTGCTGTCTGGCAAGGGGGTCAGAAAAAATTATAAATGTATCCAAGGAAATGCACTTCATACAACACTAGACTTGTTCTCTAGAGCCAGATAAGATCTGTGCTCTAAGGGTCTCGTCGAAATGCTGACTGAATACCCCACTATGATACAATTATAAAACTGAGCATTTATCCAGCTCACTGAGAAAAATAAATGATGCGAGCACAGTTGGAGAAAGCTGTAGGCTGCATGGAAGGTTGAGTTTCCTTTTATCAGTATATTAAAGGTGATGCTAGCTGGGGTTTTTTTTTACTTGCAGAAATTCTCCGGAGCTCAAAGGGTTACTCCGCGTGAGCCAGCTGACAAAAAAAGCATTGCGCGACCAGTAGCCTTCTTTCGTCGATTTCAAAACGGCCGTAGTGAGCACTAGCCAAACGACATCATAGAATATTTTGTCGGCTTATGTAGAAGAAAGAAGGGAACACATATAGGGACGTCCTCCAGTGCTGTCAGAATGAGGACTGACATGCAGAAAAGAACATTTGACAGAATAATTCAAATCAACTCATCACACTCCACTTACACAGCTATGGGAGACGCCCCATGTATTCACAGCCCACAGATTCATCACTACTTTCATATGAATCAGAACTATCAAAGATCAACAACTCAACACTGTTATTCCCAATCCATAACTGAATATGCTGCAATGCACGTTCAGCCGCCAGTATTTGTTAATGCTATTTAAACACAAAGCCATTTCAACCAGAAAACATTTGTTTACAATAAGTAGTTGTTTTTTTTTTATTTTAACACACCACAGATTTTTTAAAAAACTATTCTAGCACATGTAAACACAATAATTACCGGAATAGACATTATAAATACTGTATTGGAAGATTCTGTAAATTTTGCATAAAATGTATTCACAGAGACTTCAATATTACATTCATACTTTCATGCTGATCGGGTAAGCCACATGAAGTGGCTTGCCGTGTACTAAGAGGTAGGGGAACATTTTACACTATAGACATTACACGACCCCATAGCAACAAATATAAGCAATTGCAGCCTGGAAAAAAAAACAACAAGAAAAGAAAACCAACAAACATATTGTTCTACATAGAATAACTAACATTATATACCTAAATTATAATCCATATTGTGTTGAACCGGGTATTCCACGTATGAGAAACACCTCACATAGTTCTTGTGTATGAGTTAAACAAACATCCAAAATGTCCAGAGAGATTCTCCGTCAGAGCTAAAGCAGTGTCCTTTACATTTAAATAAATTGTCTTTTTTTGAAGGATACATTTCTGACTTAAAGAAAACATATAAAGAATAAATGTCTCTGTCAGGACAACTGGGAAAAAAAGAGACAAGATACTACTGATATTAGTGACTGATGGCACATTTTGCAATGATCTAAGCCTAGGGTTTCTCAACTTTTTTTTTTTTTTTTTGCTCATGGTCCCCTTCTTAGCGTAATTTATCTCTGTGGCCCCTCTCATAGATGCTGTTAGCTGGAAAAAAGGTACTTTACCTTCTTACTGTGGCCCCCTAGAAATATGGCATGTCCCTCGGGGGGTATGTGGCTCACATTGAGAACCACTGATCTAAACAGATAATGACTAAGATAAGTTAGACGCACAGGTGCATTTATGATGCAATTTGTTATAATTTTACACAAAACCAACAAAAATTAATATTTATATATAAGTTTAGTGCACAAGAAAAAAAGCTAATCCTCACCCTGTTGGCTTCATCTAATGCTGGCATAGCTTCATCGAGGTCAGCCTTGGCAATGTCAGCTAAAACCTGACATTTTATCTCCTCTTCTTTGATTCTCTCACTCTTTATAGCCACAGACTGGGTGCAAATAATCATGATTTCAGAAAAGCACTGCTTACTAAAAACTATATACAATTATGGTTGAGCAAACCTATCAATCTGGGTTGTCAAACACAAGACCTCTGGCTCATTTTTGGGCTGTAAGGAATACTAATATTTTGACCCATGAAGCTATTTCAGGAGAATCAAGAGGTAAAAACAATTAACTTCAACTGGGTTTCAGAGTAACTATGTGTAACTCTGAACTACTTGTATATTAGCATCTGTGTCAGAATCAAGACAAAAGCGGCTTTGAAGAAATAATAGGAACGCATGGATTTAGGTATGATGAATGAGAAAGGGGAACTATTAGCTAACTTCTGTGCTTCAAATCAACTAGCTATAGGAGGAGGCATATTTCAACAAAAAAGAATACATAAAGCAACATGGATATTACCTGACCACAGAACTGAGAATCAGACTGATCACATATGCATAAGTAAGAAGTTTAGGTCATCATTGCATGATGTAAAAGTATGTGGAGGAGCAGACGTGGTATCAGACCACCATCTTCTGTTGGCTAAAATAAAATTAAAACTCAATAAATTTACAACAGTATATAGCTATAGACAAACAGTATAATGTGGGATATCTAAGAATCAGGAAATAAGAGAAATATTTTCAATCACAGTATCCAACAAATACCAAATACTCCAACAGCTGGAAGATGAAGCAGATACGAAAGACCACTGGGAACAAGTAAAAAATATATGGAATGAGACATGTGAAGAAGTACTGAGAAAAAGAGAACATCAGCACAAAGCATGGATAACAACAGAAACCATTAGTAAGATAGAAGACAGTAAAAACAAGAAAGCAGATTTAAACAGAAGCAAAACCAGAAGCTCCAAAGCCAAGGTTCATGAAGTGTACATAGAAGCTAACAAAGAAGTAAGAAGAAACATCAAAAGAGACAAGAGGAAGTATATTGAAGAGTTGGCAAGGGAAGTAGAGGAAGCTGCAGCCAAAGGAAATATGAGGGACCTATACAACAACACAAAGAAGCTAATAGGAAATTATAAGCAAGCAAATGGCCTCATAAAAGATAAGAATGGGAAATTGCTTAGTAATATACAAGAACACATGAAGAGATGGACAGAACATTTTGAGGAACTTCTCAATAGACCATCTCTAACTAATCCCCCAGACATCCAGCCAGCAGAAGAGGAGCTACAAATCAGCTGTGAACGACCAAGTAGAAAAGAGCCATAAAGCTTCTGAAAGATGGAAAAGCAACTGGTCCAGATTGCATTCCAGCAGAGGCCATCAAAACAGATATTGATACCTTTACAGAGATATTATACAAACTACTTGGCAAAGTCTGGGAGAGAGAGGAAATACCAGCAGAATGGAAGGAAGGTTATCTGGTCAAGTTGCCTAAGATGGGAAATTTATAAGAGTGCACAAATTATAGAGGAATAATGTTACTATCAGTGCCAGGAAAAATATTAAACAGAATCATCCTTGAGAGATTAAAAGAGTCCATAGACAAGCAACTGAGAGATGAACAAGCAGGTTTTCGACAAAACAGATCCTGTACAGATCAGATAGCCACATTGAGAATAATATACTACTCGTCAAAAGTCAAGGGCCACCCTATTATTTTCAATACACTTTTATATAAGCGCATAGAATGATTAAATGAAGGAAGTTTTTAGTAAAAATGGGTGCAATATCTTCCTCTGACAGTCCTCTATGCACGTTAAGCATAAAAACAACTCACCGACAACCATGGTGATCATGTGCAATTTGGTTTGCTGACCATAAATTCACATTTTTAATCTGTTTTTTCAAACTTCCATACAACCAAACAGGTGAAGTAATCGTGCTGATTGACATTCCACGTGCAATGGCGACTTTTCGTGAACAGAGTTCACTCTTAATTTGTTTTAAAATCAGCAGACATAGGGTAGTTTCATCACTTGCAAAAACCATGCCACCAAGAAGAAGTCTTGACACCTTACAAAGAATGAGGGCTATAGCGTGGGTTGAAAGTGGTTTATCTGTCCGTGAGGTTGCTAGACGGCTTGCAGTGTCACACTCTACTATCCAAAGAATTTTGGAGAGATTTCAGGCCACAGGAAGTGTGGAGGATCGCCACCGGCCAGGTCGCCCTAGATGCCCCAATAGACATGATGACCGGTACCTCTTGTTGTCAGCCCTGCGCCATCGAACAGTGACTTGTTCCACTCTAAGATGTCAGCTGAGACAAACTGTAAACGTTAATGTCAGTCAAAGCACCATTCGCAGACGTTTACATGAATTTGGACTGGCTGCTCGATGTCCTGCAGTCAGAATCCCTCTTACTCCTGCTCATCGCAGAGCCCATGTTGCTTGGTGTCGCAAGCACATCCGATGGACAAGGCAACAATGGAGTCAAGTTCTCTTCACTGATGAATCTCGCTTCACTGTGTCATTCAATGATGGTAGGATTCGAGTTTGGAGATGACCAGGAGAGCGATTTACTGATGACACAATTTGAGAGGTGGATCGTTATGGTAGGGGTTCTGTCATGGTCTGGGGAGACTTCTACAGACACGGCAGGACCCCACTCTACATCATCCAAGGCAACTTGACCGGCCCAAGATACCAGAACGAAATCTTGAGACCAATTGTTCAGCCTGCTCTGGAGGCCATAGGTGGTAATGCCATCCTCCAAGATGATAACGCTCGACCCCATTGAGTTCGTGTGGTGAATGGGTTTATTCAGCAACATGGGATCATCAGGATGGCGTGGCCAGCTCATTCACCTGACCTTTCTCCGATTGAGCACCTCTGGGATGTCCTTGGTCGAAGATTGTCAACAAATCACCCCCTGCCAATAGATGTTGCAGAGCTGACTGCATTTCTGCTTCAGGAATGGCAAGCTGTTCCTCAGGATACTCTTCGGACCCTTGTGGACTCGATGTGTCTACGCTGTCTTGAATGCCTTGCTGCAAACGGTGGTCATACCCGATTTTGAAATGTCTATTTGTCCAATATCAATTGTGTGACTTTTGAAAAGGTGGGTGACACACTTCACAGCTTCATTGCGTTTGAATGTGTGTTTCCATTTCTTTACGTGACATGTCAATTTGGTATTCAATAAATGCCGTTTTGACTGATACCAATTACGTTTATATCAGATTTGTTTTATGGTTTCAACCAAGGTTTTTCTAAGTGGCCCTTGACTTTTGATGAGTAGTATAGTTGAATAAAGTCTGGATTTGAATTCACTGCTATACATCAGATTCGTGGACTATGAAAAGGCATTTGACAGTGTAGACAGAGAATCACTTTGGAAATTGATGAGGCATTATGGAGTTCCCATGAAGATCATTAACTTAATAAGGAAGACCTATGAAGACATGACATGCAGAGTTCTTCATGAAGGACAACTTACAGAACCGTTTAGGAATAGAATGGGAGTGAAACAGGGATGCCTCTTGTCTCCATTTCTTTTCTTACTAGCAATAGATTGGGTTATGAAAACATTGACATCACACAACAGAAATGGAATCCAGTGGAATCTGACTAAACAGCTTGATGATCTGGATTTTGCAGATGACTTGGCTCTTCCATAACCATAATCAAATGCAAGAGAAAATGAGAACTTAAGCAGATGGCACAGGACAGGAAGACTTGGCATGTGTTTGTTGAAGGCCTATGCTCATCGGGCAGCTAAAGGGTATTGATTGATTGATTGAAAGATAACCTGGTGGAGAATAGTGGAGGCTGAGATGTAAAGCATGAACCAGAGTTGGGGTATAGCATGAAGGATGACCACTGACCGAGCAAAATGAGGACAGTTTGTTGCCACTAAGCATGATGGCCATTGGCTGCTTCATCAGTCAGGGGCTAAAGATCTAAGAAGTGTTTTTTTTTTTTAAATGAGACCAAAAGAAAGGTATATTCCTAAAGAAATAAGTAAGGCATGCTATTTATATTTGTTTGTTTTGTAACTAAAGATGAGCTGTGAGCCAAATTGCTATGAGGTGCAGTGTCACTAGCCAGTAAGTGCAATTTTTTTCTTTCCTGTTACATCATCATCTTCTATCAATCTCTATTTTTACCTTCTTTTTCTTCTTTGATCTTTAGCCACAGACTGTCAAAGCAGTCAGTGGCCATCACTTCTGGGGGCATCTTGTAGAGCAGCAACAAACTGCTTCAACCCTGTTTGGTCGGCAGCCATCTTTCATGCTGTGCCCCAGCTCTGGTTCATTCTTTGCATCTCAGCCTCAGTTCTCCGCCAAGTTGTTTTTGGCCAGCCTCTATTTTACCTTGCGTAACTAATAATGTTTTGCAAGAAAACCTTTATGCATCCTACACAAGTATTCTACATGCATTTACCTACATTTTATGATATAACTACAAAAGTATTTCTGCACATGAACATTGCAAAAATGTATTTACTAAAGATCACTGTTAACACACACTAGGTTGGCCATTTTTCCTTGTGTCAAACCACATTTTAGTTTGGTACTGAAAAGGTTAAAACAACAGGATTTACTGAACATTTGCTTTCTATTTTTTTAATGCATTTGGTAATAATAATAAAAGTGGGTCCCTTAACTTGTTATTTTCCTTTCCTTGTTTTATGAATTTAAGTCCTAACTGCATAATTGCTGTTGACACTTCTGCCCAGTAACATTTGACTTTAAGCATCAAAGATTTGAAGCATGACAAATATACATTGTGATTTTGATCTTAAATAAAAGTGGTTAAAATACCTTTTGCTGTTCATCAGCTTCCCTTTTCTGTTGAATGAGTGATTTCAAGAATTCATCGCACTGTTTCTGGAAGGCAGAAACTTGAATCTTAGCATCCTCTAGCTCGACAGACATCTTCTCCACTTTCTCTTGAGTTTCATCGATCCTGCTCAAACCATTGCGGAGCTTGTCTCTCTCATCGGTGAGTTCCCTGGCTTTTTCAAACAGAAGTCTGGTAGTGATGACCCAAAAAACAATTTCATGAAACCAGCATTCAAGCAGAAGAAACATTTGACAAGAGATTATGACCAAGAAAATGGGCAAAATGACCAAGAGATGTAGAATTTAAAAAATAAAAAGAGATAGTGATAAAATAAGCCAAATGTATAATGTGTTTAAATAAAATAAATTATTCTTAATAATTAAAATGGACAGTCCACACGGTGTGTCTTTTTTCAGCCTTTCACCCCTCATTTCCTTCAACTCGGTAGGTTCCAGAAAAATGACCACTTTGTGATGCTAACTGATGGTTTCCGTAATATAAGATCTATCCATTGCTAATGTCTTTTCTATTGATTCACTACCCTTTAGCTGCCCTAAGAGCACACATCTTCAACAAACTAATGCCAAGGCCTCCTGTCCCATTCCATTGGCTTGTCTTTCTTTATCTTCCTCCTCCCTTGAGAGTTGGAGTAGCTGAGAGGTATGGTATCTGCCTCTAATTCTAAAGGTACTGGGTTTGGTCCCAGTACAGGGAATATGATTGATGGACATTTTTTCAGAACCTGTGGTTCCTAATGATGTCAAACCACCGATCTCCTGGGTAGTGAGATCCAATGCCTAGCCTTCTCGAATAAGGGCTAACAAAACAGGAGGTCCCGTGCGCAAGTTGTGCACATTAAAAATCCCTCGACAGTTGGAAATTGTAAAGAGTAGGCCATATGGCTGCTGCCCTGGCAAAGTTTAAAAATGAGGAAACCTACTACCCACTAAAATATTCATAGAATGTGTTATTCCTGAAGACACACACTGGGATCCTCACCGGAGCTACAGAGTTTGTGCACTGTGCTGACATCTCCTAGTGTGACTTAAGGGAAGAGATCGGAGCTCTGATGGAGTTGTGCTTGTCCAATGAAGATGGTTCTTAAAACCAAACCAAACCAAAACAAACATCACTTTTATTTCTGTCTCTTTGTTTTCTGCATGTGTTTTTTTTTTGGCTTCCTTCTTCCTCTCTTACCTTGAAGATTCCAGAAGAAAATCGCCTTGTAAGGCTGTCAACAGGGCTCCTCAATGTGTGTTATATCCCTTACAAGCATTGTCTTTTCATCTCTTGTACCACTTGCACTTGGTAGCTATTGTCATCAGTTCCACCTTGGTTATCTTGTACCATTTCAATCCTTCCATGCACGAACTCATTTATCAAAGTGTGTTAACTCTTAGTTGTTGTGCTCCATGTTTCACAGCCACATAATACGACTGACTTGACATTTGAATTGATACATTTGTGTGTTGTGTGTGTGCTATACTTGATATCTTTGATCCCCATATATTTCCCCAATGCATGAATGCTCCCTTTTGTCTTGTATTTTTATATGACTGTCTGTACCTCAAACTCTTGTCTATACTGCCATCATAAGAGATGGATGATTCTAGACCTTGTATGGGTGTTTCTTCAAGTGCAATCTAGTTATCTTACTTAC
Source organism: Oreohelix idahoensis (assembly GCA_024509875.1). Classification (NCBI taxonomy): domain Eukaryota; kingdom Metazoa; phylum Mollusca; class Gastropoda; order Stylommatophora; family Oreohelicidae; genus Oreohelix; species Oreohelix idahoensis. The sequence goes on from JAMPIV010017453.1 coordinate 688,531, forward strand.
TTACTTACTTAGTCGTTCCCCTTCTACCGTGAGGTGTAGAGGTTTGGAAGAGAGAGCACCAGACCATTCTATCAGCTGTCTTCTTCCTGGCCTGGTTCCATTCTAGTCCTCGGTCCTTCAAAGATTGTCTAATGTTGTCCTCCCAGCGGACTCTGGGTCGTCCTGGAGGTCTGGATCCCTGACTCTTTGTTTCCCATGCTTGTCGTGGTAGCCGATCTTCTCCCATTCTGCAGACATGGCCAAACCATCTTAGTTGGGACTGTTCTATTTGGGTCTGCAGCGGATGGGATTTTAGGCCTTGACGGATCGTCTGGTTGCGGACCATGTCTCTTCTTGTTACTTCAACCACTTTCCTCAGATACCTCATTTCTGAGGTTTGGATCTGGCTTTTGTGGGTTGTAGTCATTGCCCACGACTCGCATCCATATGTCAAGACTGGGACATAGGTGGAGCGGTATACAGCCATCTTCGTTTTCTTACCAACCTCTTTCTTGCTGAGGAATCCACGATTTATGGCCTGAAAAAGTCTCCCAGCCGCTGCTTTTCGAGTGGCCAACTCTTCTTTGATGCCTCCCTTTCGGTCTATAATAGCTCCGAGATATCTAAAGTGGTCGACCTGCTCCAGGACCTGTTCTCCCAACTTAATCTGATGTTTTCTTTCTTCTCGTGATATCACCATGGATTTTGTTTTAGAGCTGCTTATGACCATCCCTCTCTTCTCCAGCTCTTCTTTCCAGACTTGCAGGTTGGATTGGAGATGTGCCTCTGATTTAGCAATCAGGGCAACATCATCAGCAAATGCCAGCTCTGAAATATAGACCTGTCTCATCTTCCAGTACCCCACTGAATACTTTCTTGTTCTCTCCTTACATGCCTTGATGACATCGTCCATAAGGAGTATGAAGAGGTAAGGTGATAGGATATCACCTTGTCTTACACCAGTGGTGGTCCTGAACTCTTCTGACTTATGGTTTGCTGTCCTCACATAATTTCTGCAAGACTTGTAGAAGCTCTGTATAGCATGAATCAGAGGTGCTGGAATATTCTTCCTTGCCAAACAGTCCCAAAGTTTGCTCCAGGGGACCCTGTCAAACGCCTTTTCCAGATCTATGAAACAAAGATGGATCTCACTCTTATACTCAAGGGCCTTTTCACTCAGCTGTCTGAGTGTGAAGATTAGGTCTTGAGTACTTCGGTTTGCTCAGAATCCGCACTGGACCTCATCCAATTGTGGCTCAGCTAGGCGTCGGAGTCTCTGCTCTAGGATTCTAGAGTAGATTTTACCAGGGACACTGAGAAGGGATATGCCTCTATGGTTTCCACATTGTCGATTGTCACCCTTTTTGAAAATTGGTGTTATGATGGCAATCTCCCAATCCTTTGGTATGGTCTTGTTGCACCATGCTGCCTGTAGGACCTTTAAGAGTAATAGGTCACCTGATGCTCCCATGTACTTAACCATTTCTGGTGTTATACCATCATGCCCTGCTGCTTTGCCCATCTTGATTTTCTCTAGTGCTGCCCTCAGTTCTTCCATCTTTATGTCATCTTCACCTCATTGGTTTTCTCTTCTGTGCTAGTGGTTATCATTTCTGATGCTTCACCATGCTCACCATCCAGGAGTTCTGAGAAATATTCTTTCCATCTTTCCATTACTTCCTTCGGGGCAGTAAGCAATTTGCCTTGCTTGTCCTTTATAAATTTGAGAGGGCATTGTTTTTCTTTCCTCATGTTCTTTAGGGTCTTATAGAACAATTTCTGGTTTTCTTGTGCATCTTTTTCTAGCTTTTCTCCAAATTCTTCCCAGGACTTCTGTTTTGCTGCTAGCACTTTGTTCTTTGCTTCTGTTCTGAGTGTCACATATTCTCTATATTTTTCCATTTGTCCTGTTGTGTTTTTAGCTCCTAAGTATTGTTTCCATGCCATTTTCTTCTCTCTTATTTTCTCTTTGACTTCCTCTGTCCACCAAGGTGTCCTCTTTATCTGGTTCCCAAGTCGGACTTCACCACATGCTTCTGCAGCAGCTGTCTTTATGATATCCTTGAATTTATTCCAGAGGGTTTCCAAGTCATCAGGTCGTTCTTCTGTGTTGCTCACTGCTGTAGCAATAAGCCCCTGATATCTGGTCTTAATTTCTGGCTCTCTCAGCTTGTAGGTCCTAATGCTCATTTCTCCTGCTCGTTTACTTGGTTTCTTGCGTGATGTTGGGCAGTTCCTAGGCTGAGCAACTCTTTCAGTTGTTCGTTTGATTGTTAGCAGGTAGTGATCACTTCCAATCTCTGGCCCCCTCCAGACTCTTGCATCTCGGACATATCTGAATGAGCTTCTCCGAACAATGGCATAGTCGATCACTGACTTCTCATTCTTGGTTGGTTCACATCTAGTGTATGCATGTATGCGCTTATGGGGGAACTTTGTGTTTGTAATGATCAGATTCTGCTCACTGCAGAATCTAAGGAGTCGCTTTCCATTGTCATTGAGAGTATCTTCTCCATATCTTCCGATAACTCCACCCCATCTAGCATGGTCATTTCCAACTCTGGCATTAAAATCTCCGAGCATAATAACTTCATCTAGGCAGTCATCCACTGTCCTTTGAAGCAGCTCGAAGAATTCCTCCTTGACCTCTGCTCTCTCATCCTCATTTGGCCCATACACTATGACCAGGTTGACTATGGTTTCTCCTTTTAGTTTTACAACCATAATGCGCTCCGAGACAAAGTTCCATCCCTTGATACTATCTTTCTGATTTTGGGCCACAATGCAACCCACGCCCCCTTTAGCCCTTTCAGATATGGGTACACCACTGTAGAGCAACGTGTTGCCATCGAGATCCATGACTCCTTGTCTTTTTTTCTTCGTTTCCGTTATAGCTAGGATTTCTAGTTTTGCTTTCCTCATCTCTTCCACCAGCTCCTCTTCCTTCCCATTTATACTTCTTGTGTTCCAAGTTCCATAAGTCGTAGTCCGTAGTCCGTTCCAGTTCGTCGCCTTTAGAATCAGTCCGGTTTTCTCTCTTGTAGTTCGCGTAATCATGATTTAAAGCAAACAGGTGATTGGCCTGTTGTGCCTTTGCATGGTGGAGGGGCTGCCTCCTTACGGCCTCCATGCAGGCCGCCCTCCTCCTTTTTCATCCGGGCTTGGGACCGGCATAGGCCAGTATGGTGAATAAAAATATTAGAAAGAAAATGAAACAGGCCAAAGAAAAATGGGTAGCTGATCAATGTGAGTCCATTAATACGGGGCTAATAAAAGGTAACAGCAAGGCAGTTTTTGACACATTAAGAAGACTATCAAAACCCCAACAGCCCAGGGTAACTGTCATAGAAAATAGCAATGGGGCTCTGCTCAATGAAAAAACAGCTGTAATGAGAAGGTGGACAGAATATTGTAAAGAATTATATAACTGTAAACTTGACACTGACTTAGGCATATTAAACAACATTAAGTGCGAAAACAGAGAACTCGGAAATGCAGCAATACTACGGGAAGAAGTGGAAGAGGCTATATGTTCGATGAAAGGAGGGAAGTCACCGGGTGTGGATAATATACCAGCAGAGCTCTTGAAATATGGAGGACCAGATATAGTAAAAATCATGACAACAATTTGCCAGAAGATATGGAGTACAAAAAAATGGCCAAAAGAATGGACGCAGTCATTAGTAATACCGCTTCCAAAGAAAGGAAATCTAAAAATGTGCAAGAACTACAGAACCATTAGCCTTATTAGTCATCCAAGTAAGGTGATGTTAAGGATACTTTTGAACAGAATAAAACAGAAATCAGAAGAAATCTTGTCAGAGGAACAGGCTGGCTTTAGACCAAAAAGAAGTACCTCAGAACAAATCTTCAATATTAGATTACTGATCGAAAAACATCTCCAGCATCAACATGATTTATACCATAACTTCATCGATTTCACAAAAGCCTTCGATCGAGTCTGGCATGAAGGTTTATGGCAAATAATGAGAAAATTCAATTTTGATACCAACATCATAGATATCATTGAAGCACTATACAAGGATGCAAGCAGTGCTGTTTTTGCAAGCAATGACATTGGAGAATTTTTCAAAACAACTGTAGGAGTTCGCCAGGGATGTATCCTGTCACCAGTGCTCTTTAACATTTATCTAGAACATATTATGCAGGAGGCTCTCTACGATTATAAATCAACCATATCGATTGGAGGCCGACCTCTGTGTAATCTACGTTTTGCTGATGATATTGATCTGATAGCTGGAACAGAATCAGAACTTCAAGACCTTACCTCTAGACTGGAGAAAGTAACAAGAACATATGGGATGGAAATTAATATAGAAAAAAGCAAGATATTGGTGAATAGCCATAAGAAACATGTTCCGACCAACATTACGTTAAATGGGCAAACGTTAGAAGAAGTTAACACCTTTAAATATCTCGGGTCCACTATATGTAGTGATGGAAGATCAAATAAAGAAATCAAGACAAGACTTGAGATGGCCTCAGCTGCCATGACAAGGTTGAATGTGATCTGGAAAAGTAACATCAGTTTTCCTGTGAAGATCAGATTATACAAATCACTTGTATTATCTATTCTCTTGTATGGGTGTGAGGGCTGGACACTCACTGCAGATACGGAGCGAAGGATTCAGGCTTTCGAGCATAAATGTTACAGAAGAATTTTGCGCATTTGCTATAAAGAGCACAAAACAAATGTCTATGTTAGAGAGAAGATAAACACCTATGCAGGCCATCAAGAACCACTTTTGTCAATAGTGAAACGTCGAAAGCTTGCCTGGTTTGGGCATGTAACTCGTCATGACTCCCTTTCGAAAACGATCCTCCAGGGAACAGTCGAAGGTAAACGGAGAAGAGGAAGGCAAAGAAAATCCTGGGCTGATAACATCAAAGAATGGGCAGGACACGGTTTCTCCACACTTGTACGCATTGCTGAGAATAGAGAGCAGTGGAGGACCCTGTCTGCTGATGCTTCCACCATGGCACCCCTACGACCCATGACGGGTTATGGGTTGAGATGAGATGATGAGGCGGAGTTCTAGTTATCATTTCCTGTATTTATTCTCATTATTTTTGTCCTTTTTCCTGTGCATTTTCAGACCAACTTGATGCTACCTCTCATCATGTATTTTCATTTTGTTTTGCCTTTGGTTATAGTTACAGGACAGAAAAGCCAAGTCCTCAGCCAAATCTAGATCATCACACTGTTTGGTCAAGTCCACTGAATTATATTTCTGTCAGCTGATGTCATTGTTTTTATAAATTTGATAAGAAAACATCGAAAGGAACACCATGAAAATAAGCAGCTGAGGGTTGTCACCTCAGAGGCACATTCCCATGGTCAGTTATGAATGAAGGGGCTATTATTATTATTAATGATTAGATATGCTGCTGATTTTTTTATCAGTAAAAACATGGTACTCCCTAAAATTGAGTGCATCTGTTAGTTTTTTTTTACACTCAGTTTTATAGTGTTGTTCTTCAGTGTCTTTTGTTTTTATAGTCTTGAAACATTTAAAATTGTTTTGAATTCATTGAGCCCATTTACATAATATAAAAAGAACTTATATCTGTCTTTCTTTCTTACAGCCTTTGTGCGTCAGTTAATGTGTTCAATTTGATGTAAACCTCACCTTACATAACCACATACTCAAACATGAAAAATTTGCTGCCTTACAATAGGATTTGACTTGACAACTGAGTTGAGGATTCTTATTTTTGTATTGGACTAGACTTTTTGTATTTTCCATGTATTTTTCAATGTTGTAGCGAGATGGTAAATTTAGATGAGAGCTGATAGTATTTAGTAGTACTTGATATAAAAGAATAGTATCCCAGACTCAGAAAACAGAACTGGTGTAGGGATGGCACAGGATGAAGTCAAGCTGTTAAGCTCACCACCCAGGTGTTATAGTAGTTGTGAACAGGTGACTAAGTTGCCTTCTCGTTGGACCTATCCTATGCTTTTATAATCCTATGCCATATAAATGGCTCTAAGATATCTCTTCAAATTACAACTACATTAACACAAGAAACATTGAAAATAATTCAATAACTTCAGATGTAAAAAAATCAATTATTTTAATGCCTACTTGATTATTGTTTAAAAAAGAATGAAATTTGTGTACACAAAATACATACATATATAATGTCATGAATCGGTAAAAGATACCTTGCGTATTTATTTACATCTGGACGCCTAGCAACAAGAAAATGAAAGTAGTTCAACTCATCAATATGGGAAATTACGTGATCAGGAATATGCAATATATGGCATTAATTTGTTGTAACTGACACATTGGTTTAAGCACATATCTAAGTGAAGAATGCTTGGAAATAACTCAAATTTCATCACAATAAAGCCACCCATGAGCGGAATCTATGGAATATTGTATCATAGGGCTACACAATGTTATTGCAGAGATATAAGAACTTTAAGCGATCATAATGAAACACCGATCAGCCTGTAGTGGAGAATTTATTCTATAACAAAATGATGAACACTTTGACTAAAGTAAAAATTGTGCACAAGAAAGCAGTAATAGTGCTGAATCCAAGAAACATTGATTGCAGGTACCACGTCATGTCAGAAAGAAGATAGGATGGATCATTGCTACATGAAATGCACAAACTGCCATTTTTTTACTTCACGGTTGAGACTAATCTAACGTCAAGATAGTGTGACATAGACACACATAGTAGGACATGTGGTATTTATTGGACAAGTACAATACACTTGGCTTATCATGTTACAGGTTGTGGATCCAGTAGTACCTGGCTTAGCATTATATCTAATGTACCAGGAGCAAACATCTTAATTTCTGCACACTTTTATCAATTAATGATGTCATTGGGTTGTTTTTTGACAAGTAGTGTAGTCACATACATAAGTCATAAGCTATAAAGTGATCAACCGCAACAGATTATTTATAAGTGAATTTTAGCTTTTTTAATAATAATCTATTTTCAATTTTGAAAAAAAAACGTTTAATAAATTTGATATTTTAAAATAATAAATTAATTAAATTTAAAAGGGACTGAACTGTGTAAGTGAGATTCCAGTTCAGGAATATGTGACTTCAACAAACAAACAAAAATCATTAAGATTTGAATTTTCACTTGTTTTTAATCAAACTTCTTTGATTTATTTTTACTTACTTACTTAGTCGTTCCCCTTCTACCGTGAGGAGTAGAGGTTTGGAAGAGAGAGCGTCAGACTATCCTATCGGCTGTCTTCCTCCTGGCCTGGTTCCATTCTAGTCCTCGGTCCTTCAAAGATTGTCTAATGTTGTCCTCCCAGCGGACTCTGGGTCGTCCTGGGGGTCTGGATCCTTGACTCTTTGTTTCCCATGCTTGGTTAGAGCGAGTTACTGATCATTAGGTAGACACTGTCAGAACAACTCTATAGGCGATGTCCCCAGTTGTCCGAACACTTATCGTGGATAACACTCCACTGTGTTGCACCACTCCAGTGTGGATTTACAATAACAATAACTGGCTCGCTCCTCTAGGAGTATGACCACACAGCAATGGATGACATAAATAATCAACACCTTCTACAGGTGCTTCCCTTTAATCATATGCACAACACAATAAGTCCTCACACAGCCAATACGCATGAAATACAATACAGAAATGCCAATGTAACTTGCCTCAACAACTTAATCTATCAGTGTCATACATAACAGTATGACTTACACTGAAAAACACTGCAATGACTATCGCTCACCTGAGCAACAAAACTGTGACAAAGAAATACTCAAATCATTGTCTACTTATAAATCTACGACCTGAAAGTTATACAATCTAGACACTACACTGTACTAGAATAACCACATAACAATCCACCACGACCGAAAATGGCAAGCTCTCAAAACATAGTCCATAGAAGGAACTTCACAGCAAAGATTGCTGGCAAAGGGAAAATATATCCATCCTACTCGGACACTGGCTAGAATCTCACTGACTCATTTTGCGCCTGAATTACCGGCTTCCAGTAGTCACCTGACTCGCTGGTTTAGCTATCCCCAGTGTTGCCAGGCTAACTTTTCGTAATACAAGATGCACTGCGAAATAGCGCCATGACATCCACCCCCCCCCCCCCCCCCCCCCCCCCCCCCCCCCCCCCCCCCAACCCCCCCCCCCCCCCCCCCCCCCCCCCCACCCCCCCCCCCCCCCCCTTAAGAAAGAAAACATAGTTTTATTCCATTGGAGGAAGCTTCGCCCGACCCACTTCGGAGTTTGGACGACCATATGCCATTAACAGCATCTCCTCATCTGGACCGAGAGAATGCCATAGTTCTTTCTTACCATTGTCATTCCCGCATTCTCCAACCAACCGCAAAAAACCAAAAAATATGGACATAAAGAAGGTTACCCCAGGTTCTGGCAGTCATGAAAAATGACAACGACTGTCCACCCCTGGTCACCCAAAACACAGTGCATAGTACATATATAGTAACTCTAATATAGGCACTCATTACAGTAGATAATCTCATATAATAAACAGTCATTTGTAACAAGGTTTAGATATACATTAAATTCAACTCTATAGGAAATTGCCTTTATGGCACCATAATACATAAATTCCAAAGCATAACATAGTATAGCATAAACATGATCTTTTAAGTTTACAAAACCTCTCTAACGTGTTTGCAATTAAATGCTACCCACTATCACATGTAACCACCTCCTCAGTTCTCCTCACTACATTATAAAGCTGTACAGAACAACTTATATTTATCAGAATAGTACTGGTGGCGTGGGTCAGACTCTAAAGTTTGGTTCGCGTTAACCGAAACACCCTGCTGAACGCGAACTCGATACCTATCCCTTGCTATTGCTGGACTAACAGCAGGTGGTTATGGAGCAACGATATGTGCTTCCACCTGACTGCATCACGTGCACCACACCTATTCACGAAAGTAACACATGCAACCTTGGTATTGTCTCGCAATGACACTACCTCAACGAATCTAACCGGCGCGACCTCATTAAACACTCGTCTGAGTGTGCACCAACTAGCACTCAGGGGAACATTGCGAACCCATACCGTGCAGTTACTCACTATCAGGCCCTCAGATATGCCTCTTCTGTTCCTATTCGTGTCACTTGGCACTTGCCGCGAACCCCGTCTCAGATGTACCTTCTTGTCAGGTGGTGATACCTCGACCACCTTCGATCGTCTGCCTCGGGACTTTCGTGTTGCTGAGCCTCTGCTCCAGCCACTCCCATGGCCTTATGCACCCCCCGTACATTGCTGATGATCAAATCGGCGATTGGGTTCTCTAGGACAAATGCGTTCACTTTACCTGTTATCAACGGGGTGTCCACATTAATACATTCCTGGGGGTAAGACTTGACTTTGCCCCCAAACGTGGTACACTTTACAGTTTTGCCTGTAAGGCAGGACTCGTCGATACACGACCGACACACCCCAACTGTGGTACATCCAGTGTCCCTCAACACCGAGACTGATCTCTTCTCCACCACACCTTTGTGGACAGCCACCTTGCCAGTCTCATGGACCACTGCCAGATATAGTGCCCCATGTTTGCATGGAACAGAGGACGACACCCCACACAGTCCTCACTGTTGACTGTGTCCAACACCAACGCGGAATTCGCGTGTTTAATTGGGGTAGGACACCTGTCAGCATAATGATTATTGCCACCACAATTGGAACACCTGTGCTCCCTTTTTGACTCATCGCCGTGAACTATTGCTGGGACTGCTAGCTGGTGAAGACCACGTATCCGAATCGGATGATAGGCTATCAGCGGACCCATTCCTCCGCTTGGAATGTTTTGTTTTATAATAACCCCGATCTTTGTCACGAGATTCCTCAAAGTGTACCTGCTTTCGCGTTTGGTGCTCTTCTGCGTCGTTATCACTTTTCCATTGTCGGTTGTGCCAATTTGACTGACCATTCCGATGAGAACGGAAGTTACCATAATTTTCCCTGCTTGGTTGATAGGGACTGGAGGGCCTATCGTACTTCTGCTCTTGGCACCTGTCTGCCTCGCCTGACTGATTTTGCCATGGTTGGCGCTGTACCTTGCCGAAACCAGCAATTAAGGCGTCTGACAGGCCAGAACGATGGATGGGTTTGCCCGGATGGGCAAGGACATAATGATGGCCCAACTGTGCCATTAACTCAATGTCCTTTGGCTGGCGCTCTTGGAAGAAAGCTACCAATTCAGTGGAACAAGACGACAACACTTTGTCCCATAGCATTAGATCAACCAAGCCATTAAAATCTTTTGTGATCCCCTCCAACTTGATCCATCTATTTAGCAGAAGCTTGATCTTCGAGATGAAATCCTCGAAGTCTTGGTCTGCATTTGGCATAGTGTTTCTAAACCGCGTCCGGTACCCGTCAGCCGTCAAACGGAACTTCTGGAGCAACCATTCCTTCACCTTATCATAATATGCCCGCTCCTCCAGCTTGAGGCTATAAAAAGTCTCCATTGCAGGCCCCACTAGCAATGTGGATAACAGAGATGGCCACTGATCTCTGTCTGCCTTCCAGGCCATGCATTTGGCCTCAAACCTCTCAAGGAAAAAATCTAAACTATTGATTTTGTCGTTGAAATTTGGCAGATGCAGTCTAAAGGGACAACGAGACTCCCTCGGAGTCGAGTTCTGACCACTCGCACCCACTTCTAATCTCTTCAATTGTATTTCCTTTTCAATCTTCTTCTCTTCCAGAGTTATTCTCATTCTCTCCTTTTCTAATTCTAACTCCCTCTGTTTCAAATCGTTATCTTCTTTCATCTTCCTTTCTTGAAACTCTTTATCTTCTTTCATCTTTCTTTCTTGTAACTCTATCTTCTTTCATCTTCCTTTCTTGTATTTCGAACTCTCTTCTTTTGAGCTCTAACTCTTCAGCGCGAGCATCACTTTCCCACTTCTGTTTCTCAATCTTTTCCTTCTCTTCCTGCTTCTGTTTCTCAATCTTTTCCTTCTTCTGTTTCTTCTCCAAAGCTTTTTGATTTTCCTCTGAGTGGAATTCTGCCTTGGCAAAATCCATCAGTTCTTTCTGGGTGTACCCACATTCTTTGCCTATCTGAATGCAACCCTCTAGGTCCATGATGTACACTCAGAATACTCACTATTATCTTTTGCAATAGATTCTTCCTATGCAACTTCTCAATCGTATGTACTATAAACACCTCACTTATATCAACAGATAACTCTCTGCTTACAACGTATGCAGTAATGATATAAATAGCAATAACACTTCTCAAAGTACAAACATATGCATGTATATATGATCCACTTCACCTTTTAAAGTATAAATATAATCCACTTCACCTCTCAATGTATAAATATCATCCACTTCACCTCTTAATGTATAAATATAATCCACTTCACCTCTCAATGTATAAATATCACCCACTTCACCTCTTAATACCTCTTGGTGCTATGCCACCTCAAAACTGTAAGGTTGTGGCACCGCCACAAAATCAAAAAGTAAGACAGCTTCTTCAACACAGTATCTTACTAACACCCACCTTGGTGCTGTACTATGACAGTATTTCCGTTCTTTATATCCTAATACAAATGTTTACACTGGCAAAAATGAACACACTGATAATACCTCCTTTTCCAATTAATGATGTCCACCAGTTGATAATGTCTCTATGGTGTTGTTTGCTCCACTGTAGTGTACACAAACCAGTGCTACAATCTGTGTTGTTGTGTTGCTTGTGGTTTGAGTATGGAATGTCAACTCGACCTACGCAGTGGTGTGTAGACATAGATTGTGAGTATAATATGCGAATGATAAGAAGAGTTCGTGGTGTTGACAAATGGTCTTTTTCTCACACTCATGTATGGCTGGAAGTCATCGACACCAACGACTGTGTACCTTTGCTACAGTTTAATTGGACGTACACACTCGACAGCACGAATAGTGACAAATCACAGGTTGGCATAATACATCATAGTACAGTGGATAAATGGTCTTGCAATAATACATGGGCACTCATGTAGAATAATAGTATAATGGACTGTCAGTAGACAAGCACTCAGTATTGCCCATATATATATATCATCTGAGTTTACTGACAAAGCACGTCAGATTATCAACAATATTCAAGATGGCTTCTAGACCTAACCTCGTCTAGCAAAGATTCCTTGAACTAATATTCAGCACATATTTTTCATATAATCATATTGAACCGCTAGTACTGGGTTCTCATGTGTAGCAGTGATCTCTGGACTCATCAAGCGATAATACGGGATATCCCTTTCTCTTCTTGAAAGTCAAAAATATTTGGATACAAGATGGCTTCTCTCGTGAGCTGTCACTCACGTTTGGATACAACTGAATCAAAGTTAATCATTCATTAAATGTTCTCGTTGCTCTGTAGATTCTATCATACTACAATTGATTTCATCATACAATATATATAGTGCTGCTAGGAATGAATGTCGTTTTCATCTAGATAATTATTTCCTCAGACGTACAAATCGTGTCTATCGAGAAACGGTGGCTTAGCCAGAGTTCATAATAAGTATCTTTTGTTACCTTGGTATCAGAAATATGATTCTGCCATTCCTTGGCAATACGAATAAACACTGGGGTAAAGCATACACGATAGGTCTAGACGACTATCACTTTCCCCATAAATACAGAGATCACTTTTCCCTGCGACAAGCCGATATAGAAAAACACAGCCCCCATCAGGGCGAAGCCAAATCACACCTCTCTAGCGACACATCCGCCGAACGGCCCTTTGACCTTTCTATCGACAAAAGACCATATAGTTCGACTTAGACATGCAAAGATATTCAGATATAAGACAGACTCGTCCTACCCAGACAAACAATACACATAAATTCAGGCCATAGATACACTGAAGCAAGAACAATCTATTCCTACCCAAACAAAGAATAAATCGCAGTAAAACTGGATTCATCCGCGGAGTTCGAACGAAAGAGACGACACTCCTTTCAAGGGAAGTAACTCAATAATGACTTTTCCTTAAGCACTAAAAAGTATCTATTTTGTTTACAAAATATTTGCGAACATAACAAGCATACAAATGTATTATATTGTAAGATATCAAAGACTGCACGTAACAGTCTTACCACACCTCCCGGGAAAAAAAAAAAATGGAACATTTTTTTTTTTTTTGAAATACATCTAGGAGCAACGTACAATAGGCTCACAACGCATGCATAATGCGCAGATGAAAATATCAGGAATAAATATAACGCCTAATATGAGGCTAAGTCGACTTATGGAGCGACTGGTGAGAATGTATCTCATAAACTGAGAGAAATTATTTCTCTACAAGTAAATTTTTCCAGGAAGGTGTCATCAAAGTATAATACCATTCTGGTAATTACACAATGCCTAAAAAATTTCATAACATAATTTCGTATTAGATATCTTAAATTTATGATTTATGAAGAAAAATCATCAAAGCACAGCGGTGAATAAACATCAATGAACCGCTAAGTAGTGATACAATCATTATATTATTAAATTACAAATGTGTATCTATCTTGATATAGAAAGGAACTATTATAAACTAGACATATCAAGAAGTCTAAGACCTAATAGTTATGTGGAATCATGTGGGCATCTTGACAGAATGTCTGCCATCACATTATCTGATCCACGAATAGCTCGCACAGAGAAATGAAAAGGTTGAAGAGCAATTGCATATCGAGTAGACCTCGAGCTCTTCAAATTCTTACTCTGTATAGCAGTAAGAGCTTTTTGGTCGGTTTCTACTATGAAATGTGCGCCTAGAAGGAATCTCTGTAGTTTGAGGATCGACCAAACCATAGCTAATAGCTCACGGTCTAAAACCGAATAATTCCTTTCTGCCGCATTAAGTTTCCTGGAAATATACATTACAGGGTGCAGAGTTCCAGAGTACTCTTGCATTAGTGCCGCTCCAATCCCAGTGGATGAAGCATCACTACGAAGAACAAATGTCTTATCTTTAGTAGGTAACACTAAAATAGGTGGTGTTGAAAACAATGTTTTAATCTTATCCAAAGAGCATTGGCATTCCTGAGACCAGTGGACCATATTAGGCGAACCTTTCTTTAAAAGTGTAGAAAGAGGTGCCATGATAGAGGATAGATTCTGAATGAATCTGCCATAAAATTGAATAAGACCTAAAAGACTTCTCACCTGTTTTTTAGTCTTAGGGATAGAGATGTTAAGTATCTTACTAGTATTATGGTCCTCTGTCTTTAGGAAACCATGACCAACTCGGTGGCCTAGGAAAGAAATTTCGCTAAAACCAATATAGGCTTTAGAGGGTTTCGCTGTCAGGTTGTGCTCGCGCAAAGTAGACAGCAATTCATGTAACCCTGAATAGTGATCTTCCCAAGTATCGCTGAAAAGACAGATGTCATCTAGATATGCAATGACATCTGACCGATAAGATAGGATTCGGCGCATCATGCGTACGAATGTAGCTGGTGCGTTCATAAGACCGAAAGGCATAAAATTCCATTGGAACAAACCTCTAGGTGTTGAAAAAAGCCGTGAGAGGTTTGGCGCGTTCAGATAAAGGAACTTGCCAATATCCTTTAGACAAATCAAGTTTAGTGAAAAAATGAGATTTGGAGAGTCGAGTAAGTAGCTCTTCCAGTAAAGGCATAGGTTCGGCATCGAACTTCGTTACTTGATTCAATTTGCGATAGTCGACGCAAAGACGTATGTTATTGTCTTTTTTCCGAACAATAACCATCGGCAAAGAATATGCAGAGGTGGATGGTTCGATTATTTTCAAATCTATCATCTCATCCAACTCTTTCTCGACTTGTGCTTGAAAATGTATAGGTATAGGATAAGGTCTAACCCTAATAGGAGTATGGTCAGTTAGAACAATGTCATGTTCAATGACATGAGTTTGTCCAGGGATGTCAGTGAGTACATCCTGAAATGTTTGCAACATAGTTGAAACTTGTCGCTGTTCTCCTAGAGACAAATCAGGAGAGACAGTAACGTTCTTCCATGATTCACTAGAATGAAGTGGGATCATTGGAAGAGGAAGATTTACATCTGAAAAACTTGTTTCCTCATCCTGTATCACGGACAGTGATGAGTAATGACCATGTTGTACTGGAGAATTGTCCGTTGCTTGGAAAATGGGTTGCAAATAATCCGGACGTTCATGGAATTCAGTAAGCATATTGATGTGGAAGGTTTTATGCTTCCCATCAATATCGACAATATAGTCGACATCGGAAATTTTCGATATTATATCGTACGGACCTTTCCAAGAAATAAGTAGTCTGTTTTCCCTACAAGGTAGTAATACAAATGCTTTGTCACCAGGACAAAGTTGTAGTAAGCATCTCTTCTTATTGGCAAATTGCCTTGCCTTCTGTTTCGCAAATTCAGAAGAAGAAGTTGCTAATTTGCATGCTTCGATAATCTTTTGTCTCAACGCGATGACATATTCGTAGGATGACTTTGTGTCATCGTCAATATTGTCAGCTGTTATGAGATCATGAAGCAACGACATAGGGCCGTGCGGACGCGCGCCAAAGACGAGTTCAAAGGGAGAAAATCCTGTATGTTCATTGGGGACCTCTCTGTAAGCGAAGAGGGCCGCAGGTAAAACTCTGTCCCAGTCTTGAGGATGATCCTCAGTTATCTTCCCTAGTAAGTTTTTAAGTGTTTAGACATTACTTGAAACATGGTATCTGATATTAGTTGGGTGCCATGGTCTGACAATATCTCTCCGGGGAACCCCAGACGAGAAAATATAAGCCAAAGAGCATCTGCAATATCAGCAGTAGTAATGCTCTTCAGAGGAATAGCCTCTGGCCAACGTGTGCACATATCAACACACGTCAAGATAAACTGATGTCCTCTGGCAGACTTGATCTTAAATGGACCAATAATGTCTATGGCCATTTTCTGAAACGGCCGAATCGGAATGTCCGCCGCCTGAATGGGTGCAGCATGCCGTGGACCTTTGGTTTTAACTTCCTGACATACTTTACAAGATCGACAATAAATCCGTATGTCCTTGTTTACCAATGGCCAAAAGAAAGCCGCAAGGACTCTTGACTTAGTACGGGAAAAACCCATGTGTCCAGCACACTGAGAGTCGTGAGCGTGCTGCAAAATTTTAACTCTCAAATTCTTGGGAACCAGGATTTGAGAATGACTTGACGTAATGGAGTCTTGAACCATACGTACAAGTACGCCATTCTTCTTTGTAATCCACGATTTACGACTTGTGTCTTTATTCGGATCACTTTTAGTTGCAAGAATGAAGAATTTCTTCAGAGTGGGGTCATCTTCTTGCTGTTTTATAAACGAGTCACGAGAAATTACCAAGGGATCATCTTGGTTATGCACTTCATTATCTTCAGTAGATGAAGTTTGAGGCATATTAAGAGCCTGAGTTCTAGTGACTACAGCGTTAGCAATCTGCATGTTTTGCCTTTCCCACGTGGAAATTTGTTGCGGAGTGCATTCTTTGACTCCATGAATGCGACCGATGATGAGGTCAGCAATCGGATTCGGAAGAAGACATGCGTGTACATCTCCTGTAAAGAAAGGAGTAGCAATCCTAATGATAGCAGTAGAGTATTTCTCTAATGTGCCGCCAAATGTTACACATTTGACTACTTGTCCAGTGGCACGGGAAGGATCTACGAGTGACTGCCTAACACCAATTGTGGTGCACCCAGAATCAAATAGCACGGAGACTGGATTGTTATTTACTAAACCCTTATGTAAGACAAGAGAACCTCTTCCATCATGCGCGACTGATGCAGGAAGAGCAGGAAGAGGATGGCCGCAACTTAAAGTAGACACTGTGGTTGGCTCAAATAATGTTTTGCATTGGGGGCACTGAGATGCTCTCCCAAAATCAAAAGCGGCACATGCCATATTATTAGCGTCATTATTGTCTTTACTCTGTTTATAGGCTTCATGGGACTCTTGTTGTGCAGAGTTTGCCTGAAAATGTGGTTTATGTCTTCTGTTTTGAGATCTACCTCGGTTATTATTACCTCTGTAGTTATTGTTACCTCTATTGTAACCCCTATTTGGGTTTGAGTCATAGTTCTCTTGGTTACCATTATCATATTCATTATAATGAGTATCTCTGTAATTGCGATCTTGTTGACTCCAAGACGGATACCTCGGATAGTTTCTATAATTACTTCCTCTATGGAAATTACTATAATTGTGACCACCCCTGTGTCGAGAGCTATCAGCTCGTCTCCAGTTCTTTGAAGAAGAACCCTGAAATGATTGGTTACCTTGGTTTTGATAACTATTATGGTTACCTTTTTTATCAAATCTGTTTTGAGGTCCCTGAAATCTGTGTGAATAATTGGGATTGTATGGTGTTGCTGAAGCAACTGGCATACTCTCCTTAATCTTAGTGTTGCCAAAAGTCACGTCGGGGTGTGCAGTGACATATTGGGAACAATATTCTTCCATTTCCTTTAGAGATTTGGGTTTACGCTCATGTATAAATTCAAGGAATGGTTTGTTAACACATGACATAATCTTATCTCTGAGCAACAAATCCATAAGTCCTTCATACGTTTTTTTTTTCTGTTTTAGAAAGCTCAATCCAACGATCAACTGTGAGACGTGCCTTTGCAATGAATTCTGAGAATTCTACACCTGTCTGAGGCACCATCGTCTTAAACAAAAGGCGATAGCCTTCCTCACTTAGCTGGTATTTTTTTATCAAAGCCGCCCTAATGACATCATAATTATCCTTATCTGCTTCTCCTACAAGGCATAATCTAGTCAGAGATTCACCTTTCAAGTTTTCTGCTAATTGATTAGCGTATTGTGATTTATCCACATTATGTGTACGACAAGAACGTTCAAATCTATCCAGCCAGAATGTAATATCGTCACTGGACTGATTGAACGGTGGAACCTTAACCTTGTAAGTAGAAGGTTTACCATTACCACTAGATGCCTGATTAACATTACTCATACTTGTCAATCTCAATTTCTCTAACTCAAATTCATGTTCTCTTATTGCTTTTTTCTCTTCCGCTTCTAATCTTCTTTGTTCAGCTTCCCTGTCTAATCTTTTTTGTTCAGCATCCCTGTCTAATCTTTTTTGTTCAGCAGCAGCTTCTCTTTCTAATTTTTTTTGTTCAGCTTCAAATCTCCTTTCCTCCACCTGCATCTGCAATTAACAATAATACTAATCACTTGAAACAATAATAATACCACAAGTTCTTAATGACTTGATTAATCAGTACACTATCCCAATATCTGTGGGTCACAAGCCTTAATAAGGTCTTGTATAACAGTAATAATAATCAAGTACTGGTTTATACCATAATCCAAGTGCAGTGCACAAGCAATAGTATCTTATGAAATATACCTATATAAAACATATGTCAACCAACAGAATACATAAAGTACAAATAAGAATGACAATACGAAAACGTTTGCAGAAATCAAATAAATCAAATAGGGAAATCAATGAAAGTAATCACTGAATCTGCAAAGGAATAACAACACAAATGACGTCACAGTATATGAATATAAATTGTGAATAGAACTGAAAGATAGTAAAGGGTAGACCAACAAATTACAAACAAATCAAAACAAAACTAAAGAACAAAGAAATATTACAAAAATAACAATAATTACAGTCTTCACAGCTAACACAAATAGCAACTAGTTGTTGCAAGCAAATTTCCAATTAAGGAAATTGCACCTAAAGAAAACGCCCACAACGGACCCTCTATCACGTGGGATATTCTGTTGTGAGGACACCGCCCAATCTAAACACAACCCGCTGACATATAAACTAACATACTATACAAACAAATAACATGTAAACATAAATATATAAATTATGTGTATGATAGTATGTGTTGCAAAAATAGGCTCAGTTTTACAGTAATGGCAAAGTTATTCTTATGAAAATACATAAACTGCCACTTTATTGAATTACAAATTCTGGCCTTAAATATTAAAGTTCATATATAGAAAACAAGAAGATCCATCGATGAAAATAGGACTTCTTAGTTCAATAATACTGTCTTCCTGTTAATATTGACAAGAATTGATCCAACTGTTCTGTGAAACTCTGTAATGTCTAATGTAAAAATGTCAACAACGCTGACCTACATACTGCATTCACTTGACAGGTCACGTGACGAAGTGTTGACAAAGAGCAAACTAATACTGCAAGTGTGTCGTATCAGCCACAGGAAACGGTCTGGTATCGGTAGTCTGTTGACTTCTTAACTTCTGCAAGGTCAAACCCAGAAAGCTGGTCCACCAAATGATAATACCTCCTTTTCCAATTAATGATGTCCACCAGTTGATAATGTCTCTATGGTGTTGTTTGCTCCACTGTAGTGTACACAAACCAGTGCTACAATCTGTGTTGTTGTGTTGCTTGTGGTTTGAGTATGGAATGTCAACTCGACCTACGCAGTGGTGTGTAGACATAGATTGTGAGTATAATATGCGAATGATAAGAAGAGTTCGTGGTGTTGACAAATGGTCTTTTTCTCACACTCATGTATGGCTGGAAGTCATCGACGCCAACGACTGTGTACCTTTGCTACAGTTTAATTGGACGTACACACTCGACAGCACGAATAGTGACAAATCACAGGTTGGCATAATACATCATAGTACAGTGGATAAATGGTCTTGCAATAATACATGGGCACTCATGTAGAATAATAGTATAATGGACTGTCAGTAGACAAGCACTCAGTATTGCCCATATATATATATATCATCTGAGTTTACTGACAAAGCACGTCAGATTATCAACAATATTCAAGATGGCTTCTAGACCTAACCTCGTCTAGTGAAGATTCCTTGAACTAATATTCAGCACATATTTTTCATATAATCATATTGAACCGCTAGTACTGGGTTCTCATGTGTAGCAGTGATCTCTGGACTCATCAAGCGATAATACGGGATATCCCTTTCTCTTCTTGAAAGTCAAAAATATTTGGATACAAGATGGCTTCTCTCGTGAGCTGTCACTCACGTTTGGATACAACTGAATCAAAGTTAATCATTCATTAAATGTTCTCGTTGCTCTGTAGATTCTATCATACTACAATTGATTTCATCATACAATATATATAGTGCTGCTAGGAATGAATGTCGTTTTCATCTAGATAATTATTTCCTCAGACGTACAAATCGTGTCTATCGAGAAACGGTGGCTTAGCCAGAGTTCATAATAAGTATCTTTTGTTACCTTGGTATCAGAAATATGATTCTGCCATTCCTTGGCAATACGAATAAACACTGGGGTAAAGCATACACGATAGGTCTAGACGACTATCCCTTTCCCCATAAATACAGAGATCACTTTTCCCGGCGACAAGCCGATATAGAAAAACACAGCCCCCATCAGGGCGAAGCCAAATCACACCTCTCTAGCGACACATCCGCCGAACGGCCCTTTGACCTTTCTATCGACAAAAGACCATATAGTTCGACTTAGACATGCAAAGATATTCAGATATAAGACAGACTCGTCCTACCCAGACAAACAATACACATAAATTCAGGCCATAGATACACTGAAGCAAGAACAATCTATTCCTACCCAAACAAAGAATAAATCGCAGTAAAACTGGATTCATCCGCGGAGTTCGAACGAAAGAGACGACACTCCTTTCAAGGGAAGTAACTCAATAATGACTTTTCCTTAAGCACTAAAAAGTATCTATTTTGTTTACAAAATATTTGCGAACATAACAAGCATACAAATGTATTATATTGTAAGATATCAAAGACTGCACGTAACACACACCACAGATGAAAAGACACACACCAAACACTACGATAAATACCAGTCACGGGGAATAAGATGACAGAAAAGATCAGAGCAGAGATAGATTGATATATACAAAGTGTGACCGACAACAGACGAAAACAAGGGATACCCGTTAACGTATTTACAAGATAGCCAGAAGAAACGATAGATCACACCACTTGAACACAACAATAGAATTACTGAATGTACACGATAACGTAAATACAAACTCCCCCAGTACATCTAACAAATACTGCGCTTGGAATGTGTTGCGTACATATTTTTTATATGTCGCACAGATTACAGTTGATACGATTACAAATGAAAATGTAACTATCTGTTTTTGATAAAAGGATATTTATTTATGAACTTACAACTTTTAAGAAGGGGAATAACTCAGTATGGTAAATGTGTATTTTATTCTTTGAGTGATCGGTTCCTGTTTTGTTCCCGTGTATTGAACAAGCGGAGGAATCTAGATTTATATCATTTTATGTCTATTATAGCTGGAAACAGATTGTTCTCGCTTAAGGTTTTGCAGGAATATTGAAAGTCCGAATCTAGGTTTACTGTTTGTCTGTTTGAGACGATTCGGTCTTATATCATGTTATCTTTGTGTGTCTTGGCTGGATTATTTCTTCTTACACGCTCAGCGGATGAAGATAAGAGAGTGTGTTCTTCGGTTATGGAGTCTGGCGGGATGCCATGTCGAGCGGTCCAGAGTTTTGTGATCTCAAGTTATCATGGGGAAGAAGATTGTGTCTTCTAGGACTGTTTTAGTCTATGTGTTCCCCAGTATTGTTTCTATTACGCCAGAAAAGTGTTTTGTGCTTGCTATTTATTCTTGGCCAAGGTAAACGTACTTTTACTGACTTCGTTCCTAGGCTTACGATGGGTTATGTTTAGGCCTACATGAATCTACTTATGTTTATATGTCAGAACGGCATATCGTCTAGCAGCACTAATAATGTTTCTACACAGCAATTATGAGGACAGATAATGCTGATATTGGTGGAAACTTTGATATCCTTATGAAGTGAATCTTTCTAGAAGTTTGTCGTCTCACCGTTGTGTGAGCGATGTTAAGGACCAAGGAAGCCATCTTGGAATCTGAATTATTGTCAATCATTCATCAGAGAACAGGGATGCCCCCCTTACTACCCGATAATGATCCAGAGATCACATTTATGAAAGAAAGATCTATTATGGGAGATTTAGCATTTACTCCGAAGATATGTGCTGAATGCTATTTGAAGGAATCTCCACTAGAGTACAAGCTACACTCATGCTAAGAGAGATTCTGTTTAGGAATCACTACGAACATTATGTATAAACTGATGTGATCTGTCAGTACAACCTGATATATACGTGTATTAACTATGGAACTCTGAATGCTTGTCTACAAATGTTCCAGTATGAGGTTATCCAGCATGTATGCTAACTTAAGATGATACACCATTGATCAACACTATGCTGTTTATGTCGTCATGTGTTCCTGTAACCATACACGTACTGTTCCAGTGTGCGTCTCATTAAACATTATAAAAAGAACACAGTAGTCCCAGTAATCCTTGACTGCTACATGTGAGAGTATGAATATATTGTTACCAAGTTGTCAACTCTTCAGAACCATACTACCATTCGCGTACAATGTACTCTCACTTCAATGTTTACACTACCCTGTGTAGGTCGAGTTGACCTGTGTCTGTCTTCACGGTGACAGCACCCCTTTGAACGTAACAGTACTACCAGCCATCATTGACTATATCCATTACAAGAGGTTGTAGTAAGAACATCACACTTTACAGAATGTTAAGTAAGGCAGTCACAGGAAACCCTTCTGCATGACTCCACCACTAAACATACACAGCCACACCCTAGAAGAAATCAGTCTAATCCAATCTTTTCCCACAAGTAAGAAAAGGAAGAATTAAACTCGCCACCCGTCCACCCTTGAATACACGAATATAATAATAAACACAACAGACTCAACAACAACTACACTTAACAATGAGGTGATGAGGGCTATCTCCTTCACTAGCCACCAACTAAATCACACCAATCAAAATAAATTAAATAACATATAAGCAATAATATCACTATAACATATCTAAGATTTGCTATGTATCTAATAATAAAGACCCCAAGTAATAGGAACTTAGAGTGAAAGATCCCACCTAACTAACTAACACCATATAAAGACACAGACTAAGTTTCTACCAAGAAAGCGAGGAAAAAGAACAAAACACAAGGAAAGAAAAACAGCAAACCAATAAGCAAACCTCAAGAAACAGGCGTAGAAACAGAACAAAGCTTACTGCTTTATACTAAACTAACACAACCCCAACAGAAATGTCCCACTACTCTAGAAGACCAGACTGTACGATAAGTTGTATCAAGTAGATAGACAGAGAAGAAAATTTTGAAGGAGAAAAACAGAATTTAGAGAAAAAAAAGAAAAACATAAATACAACAGATCATACACAGATATACAAGCAATAACTTAACTGATGATCCAACGATGCTCCTCCATGTAGCTCCTCTTCACTGTGTTATCTCTGCACTGTCCACAGCACGAATACCGACTGTATATCCACAGTAATGTTCAGATAACCAGACTTCTTCACAAGTCTATGTGCCAGAAAATAACGATAATGTCTTTTGGCACGGTGATGCATATTATATATGTATCCAAGCAAAGTTCACTTCACTGCAACACTTCAGGAACCCAGCAGTCTTCAGCACAGTGTATTCCAGGACCCCTCAGATCAGCAGGCTTCGGTAACCGGCATCCCTTCAAGCTGTACTAGGGCCACGAAAGGGCATGGGTAGGCTCCCACTGGAAAGGCACATCGATATGGCGTGAAAATGACAGAACTTGGCAAGAACCCCGGAAGGTAATGTTCCCAGGCTACAAGAACAACGATGTCAAGAACCAATCTGCTATCTTCTTCTTCGATCCTTAACCACCGACCGTCAAAGCAGTCAGTGGCCATCACGCCTAGTGGCGTCTTGTAGGGCAACAACAAATTGATTCCACTTTGCACGGTCGGTGGCCATCCTTCGTACAGTGCCCCAACTCTGGTTCATTCTTTGCATCTCAGCCTCCACAGTCCTCCGCCAAGTTGTTTTTGGTCGGCCTCTCTTTCGCTTTCCTTCAGGGGTCCAAAGCATAGCTGTTCTTGTGATGGCATCGGGGTCTCTTCTGAGGACATGACCAACCCAGCTCCAGCGTCTGCCAGCTATGATGGTATGCATGTCCTCTTGCTTGCTACGAGTAAGCAGATCTTGGTTGGTGATGGTATTCGGCCAAAAGATTCGGTGAATTTTTCTTAGGCATGTTGTGTGAAAAGAGGACAATTTTGACATTTCCTTCTCTGTGACTCTCCAGCATTCCGCATTATAGAGAAGCACAGAAAGCACGCAACTCTGGTATAATCTTAATTTTGTGCTTGTGCTGTATTGGGAGGACTTCCAGATGTTATTTAGGCTAAAGAAGGCTGTTCTTGCCTTATTCATTCTGATGTTGATGTCTTTGCCTGCCCCACCGTCTGGTGTTACTATGCTTCCTAGGTATGTGAAGGTATCTGTCTGTACCAGTTGCTGATTCCTTACTGATATGGGCTCAGGGTTGCTCACATTGAGCGTCATGACCTCAGACTTCTTTAAATTGATGTTCAAGCCCACCTGCTGGCTAAATTTATTGAGTCTATCCGTTTTTTCCTGGATGTGTTGATGTGAATGTGCCAGCAGTGCAATGTCATCTGCATATTCCAGATCTTCCAATGTTGAAAATGTAGTCCATCTTATTCCTCTTGTACTGCCCTCTGTTGTCTGGCGCATCACCCAGTCTATGACTGTTAAAAATAGAGTGGTTGATAAGGGGCATCCCTGTTGTACTCCTGTCTTCACCTCGAAGGTTAGGTTGCTCTGCCCAACACTACTTCGCTTCTGTTTTCTTTCTTTTCATTTCCTTTCTCATCTTTATGGTGTTTAGTGTTTCTGGTGTTATCCAGTCTTGCTTCTTCCTTTCCTGGAATCCTAAGCATGATTTGCTACTTTCCTTATATATTGTTGAAATGGTGTTAAAATTCTGGTCTATATCATCAGTCAATGTCTTTTCCTGGCTTTTGGCAAATTGATATCGTTTCTTAATGTTGGCCGCAAACGCTTTTCTGGTAAGGGGGTCCTTCAATTTGCTGATGTCAAACCTTTTCTGTGTAGTTACAGTTGGTCCAGCCCTTCTTAGTTTCACTTTCAGTTTTGCTACTACTAAATGGTGATCGCTTCCCACATCTGCACCTCTTCTTACCTTCACATCTTGTAATGCATGTCTCCATCTACCGTTAACCATGATGTGGTCTATATGGTTTCTGTCCCGACCATTTGGTGATTCCCATGTTAACTTGTGAATTTCCTTATGTGGGAAAAGTGTTCCTCCAATGACCAGGTTATTAATGCTACAGAAACTTATTAGCTTATCCCCATTTTCGTTTGCTGTTCCGCTGCCGCATTTCCCCATTGTTCTTTCATTGTATGTATTGTGTGTACCAACTTTTGCATTGAGGTCTCCCATTACTATAACAAGATCATATCTAGGTGTGTCCTCCATTTCTTTCTGCAGTTGTTGATAGAATTCATCCTTGACCTCCTCATCGCTATCATTCGTTGGTGCGTAGCATTGTATTATTGTAGTGTTGGTGAATCTCCCTCTCAATCTCAATCGTATCAGTCTGTTGTTGATGGGTTTCCATTCCAGTAATGTCCTTTCTATCCCTTTCTGTAGAATAATGGCTACGCCTTCACTGTGCTGTCCATCCTCTCTTCCAGAGTAAAGTACTGTTTCTCCTGTTGCTGTTTTAACTTTTCCTGCCCCTGTCCATCTGCTCTCGCTTATCCCCAGGATGTGTAACCTATAGTTTCTCATTTCTGCCGTGACCTGTCTTAGTTTACCTGTCTCGTACATTGTCCTGACATTCCAAAATCCTATTCTTGTATCCTGTTTTGCGGTCAGGACATCCGTTTTCATGTCAGTGGCTTCCTTTCGGCTTTCACCACTGACAGTCATACGAGCCACAGACTCCGAATGTCCATCCCGCAGCAAAGTTTGTTTATTTGATGTTGTTTCCTTAACTTCATTATTTTTTTTACATAGACAGGGGTGTCAGCCCTATGCTAAAACCCCCAACCTGGAGGACCAGGGTACCAGCTTTTGTCTGACCCCTACCCACACAGACCAGTCCAGCTTGGTTGAACCTACCAGGAGTAAAACTCCCACTGGCATAGCTCTGGGGATTGTCAGGGTACGCAAGGTACCATTGATGGCAGCAATCTGCTATGGTTGCATTGATCTAGCCCAGTATCCAGATACGAGGAGTTGCACACACCCTGAGATGCCACCAATCTTGACGATCTCTATTCCCTCCTGACGACACACACAGTCAGTCACTCGGGCCAAATATTACCAACCAATATTGACGAACTAATCCCTCCTGACGACACACACAGTCAGTCACTCAGGCCAAACTATTACCAACCAATATTGACGAACTAATCCCTCCTCACGACACACACAGTCAGTTACTCGGGCCAAACTATTACCAACCAATATTGACGAACTAATCCCTCCTGACGACACACACAGTCAGTCACTCGGGCCAAACTATTACTGACAAATATTGCCAAACTATTCTACTCTATACCTTTCATGAACCACCACCAACCTTTCACTGTGACCTATTTCCAATCTAGGTCAACTTCCGCTAGCGGGTCACCCCAGAACATAAACAGTTCACTGCCTACTGACTAACCAAAATAACACACTGCAGTGAATGCTGTGAAACCTGAAGGCATGAACACAATGCTACTATCTCCATCTATCAATCTGTGTGCATAACTTCTAGCCTTTATAATGAAGATATAGGCCCACGGCCTTTAAAAAAAAATCGGACAAGAGCTCTCCAGCTGTCAGAACAACTTTATAGGCGATGTCCCCAGTTTTTCGAACACTTATCGTGGATAACACCCCACTGTGTTGCACCACTCCAGTGTGGATTTACAATAACAATAACAGGCTCGCTCCTCTAGGAGTATACCACACAGCAATGGCTGACATAAATAATCAACACCTTCTACAGGTACTTCTCTTTAATCATATGCACAACACAATAAGGCCTCACACGGCCAATACGCATGAAATACAATACAAAAATGCCAATGTAACATGCCTCAACAAATTAATCTATCAGTACCATACATAACAGTATGACTTACACTTAAAAAAACACTGCAAT
This sequence comes from Oreohelix idahoensis, assembly GCA_024509875.1. Classification (NCBI taxonomy): domain Eukaryota; kingdom Metazoa; phylum Mollusca; class Gastropoda; order Stylommatophora; family Oreohelicidae; genus Oreohelix; species Oreohelix idahoensis. The sequence continues at coordinate 715,598 of JAMPIV010017453.1, forward strand.
GACTATTGCTCACCTGAGCAATAAAACTGTGACAAAGAAATACTCAAATCATTGTCTACTTATAAATCTACAGCCTGAAAGTTATACAATCTAGACACTACACTGTACTAGAATAACCACATAACAATCCACCATGACCGAAAATGGCAAGCTCTCAACACATAGTCCATAGAAGGAACTTCACAGCAAGATTGCTGGCAAAGGGAAAATATATCCGTCCTACTCGGACACTGGCTAGAATCTCACTAACTCATTTCGCGCCTGAATTACCAGCTTCCGGTAGTCACCTGACTGGCCGGTTTAGCTATCCCCAGTGTTGCCAGGCTAACTTTTCGTAACATAAGATGCACTGTGAAATAGCGTCGTGACACTTACCATAATATTTTTTTCTCAAACCAGGACAATTTCGCCTTCTATACGATTTTAGAAAGAGAGAAGTATATTCAGCTAAGTACTTATGATTAAAAAAGGCTAAGTAAGGGAGTGATTAACAAAAAACAACAATTGTGTGGTAATAATTTTTAATTACTCTTAACTGAACATAACTTATTATTAAAAAGTTATTAATATTTATCACTAGCGTGAACTTTCTTTAAAAATTCTTTGTTATTTTTAATCGCGTCGAAAAATTCACTACAATTTAGTTCACAATTAACTTTGCAGCGCAATAAAGCTTTTACAGTTGATTCAGCCATTCTACCTCTTTCTTCAGAGCATATGTTATTCATTATTGAGAATATCCTTTCAACAGGTGCAGATGTGCCTGGCAGGCTGAAAATGTATTCTATAATTTGGACAAGATTGGGCAATGAAATGTTCTTTTCTTTGAAATGACTGAATAAATTTGTCCATTTTTCTTCGCAACTTGTATTTTTCCAAATGTCATAGTTTGCAGACCAAAAACCTTTTGCAATCACCACTTCATCAAACAGTTCATCCAAGTTTATTGCACAATTTGCAAGAGTTTCATTAATTGTTTCAAAAATGGATAATCCTTTCTTAATTCATCCGTAAATACACAGTTTCTTTTTGGCATTTTGGGGGTTAAATTAATTTAATGTACAGTACAAAATAATCGCAAACAACACGCCGAAAACAAACACCGACTCAAGTAAATTACCTACGCAATCTGAAAGAACTCAACTAAGATTGCGCATGCGCAGCGGCTGTGCAACTGACTTGTGACGCTGCGTACTAGGCCAGTATTAAAGTCGGGTTTTCGTGTTGCCTAATTGCCATTTTCCAAGGCTGCACTTTTTGACTTCGTTTATATTCGGCACTTTTTAATTTTTTCCAAATAACCGGGACAAAATGACAAACTGGCCGGGACCGTACCTTTAAACCGGGACAGTCCCGGTCAAACCAGGACATATGGTAAGCCTATCATTAGGGAGACTCCATCATGCCTCATCAGTTTCCAAAGTGATTCTCTGACACAATTCAACTGGTCAAGTGGCATAAAATTCATATCCGGAAATTACTTCAGTAACGCTTAACATTTGCAACATCAATACATTTCATCGCCAAGCTCTCTCTCTCCCTCCATCACTCTCTCTCTCTGTCTCTCTTTTTAATCAAGGCCTAAAAAAATAAATCTGCATGTGCTAGATTGGGGAAGGGTGGAGGGTGGCATAAAGCTAATTTAGCATTAAGTAAAAAAGACACATCCAAGCCTAAGAAATAGTTGCAAGGGGCTGGCCTTTCCTTGCATTGTCACATTTTACGATTAGAAGCAGAATTGGCATGCCATGCTCCAAACTGTTTTGACATATGGGAGATGTGCCTGTGGTTCTTATGGCATATATAAGAACTGCTCAGGGTTGCCAGGAGTCCAAAGCATTTCCAGGATGGGGACACTTTCATACGTTACACAGGAGCATTTTTTAGGGAGTGTGGGATGTGCTCCGGGCTCTTTTAGCATATGCAAGAAGTGCCTCTGTCTCTTCTGAGAAGTGCTCAGGGCTGCCCCAAAAAATGTCTCTGGTAGATACTGATGGAGACACTTACATGTCACACAGCTTGTCAAGTAAGAAAAGAAAGTGGATATAGTGAAAGTACAAGACATGACATGAACACTGGTGTAAAACTGACTTCTTATATCCTGTAACCAGCTCCAGGTAGTTGGTGGGTGACACACAGTTGTATCTTCTCATCTCTTTAAACATCTTGATGGAGCACTCAGCCACTGACTTGTGTATTATCATGAACATCTGAGTCAGGGCTGGTTTGCTTTCTGACTGTAGATTGAATAATATTGCACAAACATGTTATGCTGCAATGCTTAATAAGTCTGTTGTTGTTGCTGCTTTTTTTTAAATTTCAAAATCAGACTAGTGTATTTTTAAACAGCACACATGCTATGAAGTTTAAACTAAAAGAAAATGATCATAATCTTAGTATGCTGTACTGCTGCATGTTAAGTTATTAAGTCTGTTTTTCCATAAACTGGTTGCTATATACACCATGACTTATTAAGAAACAAAGAAACACATATAGTCTTAGTAAAGATAAATACTATTAAGGTAGCTTGGTCTGTGTTTAATATTGTTTTTAATATACTTCTATTAGAAAGTGAGTTCAACTCACAGGCATGAGAGGAAGTTAAGTCCATGGTGACAGAGGTGGGGGTAACCTCACGGTTATCACTAGGGGCGCAGCTAGCCACAAGGCGAAAAGGGTGCAGTTTCATAAGTCTACCCGTGCTGGTTTCTACAGAATTTCATGCAAGACTTCTGCCATACATCCTCATTGTGCGCCACAGATAAAGGCCCCTTGCAGAGGATCTCGGAGCCAGTGGAGCCCTAAAGATGTGGTGTGCAGAACTCACAGATGAGTCATATATGCTCTGACACCCATCAATCCACTCCCAAATCATGGGTTAAATGATAACTGAGTCATCAGTGAATGACCCCAAGTCTAAGGTGGACCAATGTGCTGAGAGACTAAATGGCTGCTGGGTAAATAATAATAATAATAATTAATAATAATAATAATAATAAGCAGTCACAAACATTGGCTGTCTGGAGGACAAGCGGGGTGGCACCAGGCAGATGGACTCTGTAAGGACATCCCTTGCCTCTTCCCTGGTACTGTGGCTCTACCTGGGTGACCGAATATTTCCACCATTTATTGCAAATACATCATGAGTATTTTAACTATCCAGAATCATCGTGGGAGCTACAGAGATCGTGCTCTGTCGTCGATACCTGCAGCAAATGAAATTAAATACAAATGCAGAAGGAGAGGTAGAGGAGAGAAGAGGAGAGAGAGAAAAAGAAAGGCAGGAAAGAGAAAGTTCAGCAGATCGCATCTCGATGAAATATGTGCGTATAGGATACTGGAATTGTCGAAGTGCCAATCAATGGGCAGCCATTATACAAACAATCATCTACAATTTCGATATTTTCATGATCCAGGATACAAATTTAAAAGCCAATAGTGTTATCAATTGCCCAGGCTACAGATGTTACTCCAATCCATGTGGGCCTGGTAGACGAGGGCAAGCTATATACGTAAAACATGAGCTCCCTCATACTTGGATGGATACAAGTTCCCAAACTAGTGAGGGTGAGGAACTGCAGGGGACTGCTGTGAATATAGGTGGTCAGGAGTGGAGAGTCTACAATTTATATGCCCATGACGACCATCTTACAGAAGAGAGTAGCTGGAATTTTCTGGCGGAATTGTCTGATGATTCTAATATAAGGTGTTTAATTGCTGGCGATTTCAATGCTAGATCCAAGGAGTGGGGGAACATCAGGGAAAATAGGCAGGGTATAGCTTAGAGCCAGGCATTACTTAACGTGAACCTTACCATCTTGAATGATGGACGCCCAACTAGACTGGCAACTAAACCTGGGGATACAAATGGTGTCATAAATCTGGCATTCATCTCTAGTGCTGCCACTACCATGGCACGTTGGGATGTATTAGGTGCACAGGAAAGTGATCACCTACATTGCGTCATACTCACTGCAAAGGATAGAACCACTAGACACAGGAAACTTAAACAGACCTTCAAATATTCTTCAGGCCCACTCGACTATAACAACCCTTTATACACATTGCGTCAAAATGCCAAACAAAAGACGGCGAGAACACCTTTCACCCAACCTCCCTGGTGGAGTAAGACAGTGGAGGAAGCATGGATAGGAAAGGAAAGAGCAACAAAGGAATGGCGTACAGCACGAACAGGAAGAATGATTAATGAGGGAGAGGTTGAAGAGATGGAGAAAAAGCAAAGAGCTGTTAATAGATTCAAGAGCTTGGCAAGGGAGGCCAAGGATAAAGTGTAGGAGGACTTTGTGACACAGGTGGGTATGAAAAAACTCTACATAAATTCTGGTCCTTACATCGAAGAATGAATAGGAAAAGTGCAAGCCAACCCATCGCTAATATCAAAAGCTCTACAGGACTGAGTCTGAAGACGGACGAAGAGAAGGGAAAAGCTTTATTCAATCGATATGTGGAGCAAACAGATAAAGGTGACAAAAGTGCCCACCTGAAAATAAAGAACAGTGTTCTGGAAAATGCCCTAAAGGACCAGATAGACTCCGATCTCATTTCTGAAGAGGACGCGATGTACACATTGAAAACCAGCAGAAACAGGGTTCTGATGGTGTACAATACCATCAAATTAACTCTTACAATCCGGCAAGCCCCGTGAAGTGGCACGGGTTTAGTACCAATTTTACGGCTCGCCCCGTGAAGTGGCGCGTGACGGTAACGATAGCTAAACTAGCGCGTAACAACGCGGTTTTAGCTCCCGTATAGTAAGAGTTAAACAGCTCGACGACACAGCCATTATAAATATTGTGAGCAATATCAATACCAGCATACAGAATGCTGAGGTGCCGGAAGACTGGCTACACAGTTTCCTTTGGCCACTTCCTAAACCTGGCAAAGACCCCACATTGCTCAGCAGCTATCGAATTATCAAACTACAGAATGTCTATGGTAAATTTCATGAAAAGATAGTTGCAAGACAAGTAATGAGCCACCTCAAAAATGCACACATCCTTCCTGATACCCTGGGTAACTATTGGCCAATGAAAACAACATGGGGTAACGCAGGAACGTTTGCATAGGATGTGTACGAGGGATTCCAGGGTAAAAGAGAAACGGTGGCTGTCGCAATTGACCTAGAGGACGCTTATACCAGTGTGGACTTTGCAACCCCAATAGACTGTATAATGGCATGTGGTGTAAACCCTTGGTTAACAAGGTGGATAGCAGCTGCCTTAATGGAGAAATCAGTTGCATTTTGCTTGGGAATATGGACATTGGAACCAATGCTCACTTGCCTGGGACTACCCCAGGGTTCTCCACTATCACCAGTGCTGTTTAACATCTACACAGCAAAAGTAGCAACCTTTCAACCAACAAGACTGGGACGAACATTAACTTTCGTAGATGACATACTCATGTACAGAACTGGCTCAGACAGATAGGAAATGGTTTATGGCATACAAGAGACCTTACAGGTGGTTTATAATTGGTGCTAGGAAAGCGGATCAACAGTCAACCCCAACAAGGCCTGTGTGATGTGGTGCTCTCTGAACAACTCCATAGTGAAAGCAGACCTTCCAGACATCACTTTCAATGGGCAGAACATTGAAAGGCAAGAGAAGCTGAAGTATCTGGGAATAACGTTTTATTGTGGGCTATCGTTCACGTATCATGTTGAACTGATCATACAGAAGTGCAAGCGAGGACTGGCAGCCTTAAAAACAATGGCTGCTGCGCACTTGGAACAGAGACTACTGTTTCTCCTGTATCATCAGCTCGTGATTCCGGTAATCGAGTATGGGCTAGGAATACTCACGCTGTCAGTGTCACAATATGAATGACTGGAACATATTCAAAATGAAGTGATGCGACTAGTTTTGGGCTATACGCATGATACCCCCATTGTGACAATGAGATACATGCTTGGATTGCTGTCGATTAGATCCAGATATGCGATGGCCCAGGTAAAAGCCTATATGCAGGTAACCACCAAAAGAAGACAGCCCCTACATGAGAACGTAGATGACATCAAAAGAGCAAGAACCAAGAGGGGGATGTTATGGATGGCACAGGCAGAGGCTACGATTGGTCAGGTGACCAGGGTTAAAAATATATCCAAAGGGGAAGAGTTGAGTAAGTCAGGGGAGAACTGGATAAACTACCAGCAGGTCATCATTAGCCTTGGCATAGAGTGCAGATCTTGGGGCAATGGAAAAGCAGAGCTGGAGATTAATCAGCTGATAAGTGATCATGCTGGCGATGATGATGCAACTGTGTACACTGATGGATCTGTAGTGCGTGGTGAGAAATCAGGATGGGGCTTCTCTGCAAGAATAAAGGGCAGGGTCGTTGCTGAACAGATTGGAGCCTACATGACAACTACCTCTAGCATGAGAATGGAGGTAGAGGCAGTTACTGCAGCACTGAGGTGGCTGTCTGAAACTCCATCAAGCAGGGCAGTTATATTGTCAGACTCTCAAGCCATGCTTCGGAAAGTTCAGAACGGGTGGCTGCGGCAGGAATGGAAAACATCAATAGAATCCTCGTCTTCAAAAACTGGTGTGGATCTACTGTCCAGGTCATGCAGGGGTACGTGGCAATGAGAGAGCTGACAGACTGGCCTCGAGAGCACCCATGGTGGGGGCACAGGACATGGATAAGGGGAGATACTAAGGGCAATTAATGATTGCCTGCTAGATAATGACACTGCAATGGGTGAATCAACAAGGATGAGGCTGTTGAAGTTTGGCATCAAACGTGGGACAAGCAGAGATGGACGTGAAAGAGGATGCATCCGTCATATGTACAACTAGCTTGCTACAGGTACAATTAGCATTCATACTGTTTGACATTTGCGGAGTACCTATGGATTTGCCCGGAGTGCAGTGAGGTAGATTCTGATTAACAATAACAATTTCATCATTGCTTAAACAGTTGCTTCGTTAGGACAGCAATGGTTTATATAATCTTCTACCTTATTTTGAGCCCTTTAGGCTCTTTGCTGAAAACATGGTCCATTGACATTGATAATTATATCATATTTCATGAAAAAACTGTCAGTATGAAAGTAGCCACTAGAGCATACGCACACATAAATGCACAAAGAAAGAGTCTTCATAAAAGAAACACATACTTACCAAGCGGAATTGTTTCCGATCCTGCATAGAAAAAAATAATTAATTAAAGGGCTGCTGTAAAACTGGTAAGGACATAAATATATATATTAATAAATATTTTATATATGAGGAATTTTATATTAACAAATAAAACAGTCACTGTTAATTTGTAAAACTGATTCAATACTGTTTTATTTGTTAATAATTTATATCTATTTATAGGAAAAAAACACAATAAAATTACATGGTACACAAAGTGGTCATATTTACTCATAAAATTTTTTAAAATATAATATAAAACAGGGAATACTCATGGCACCATAGATCTGGCATTCATTTGTAGTGCTGCCACCACATTTGTTCGCTGGAATGTATTAGAGGCACAGGAAAGTGATCACCTACCCTGTGTCATCCTCATTTCAAAGGGAAGGACCACCAGACACAGGAAACCAAAATAGACCTTCAAGTATCCTACAGTTAAGTATCCTACAGGCTCACTTGACTGTAATAGTCCTGTATACTTACTGCATTAAAATGCCAGACAAAAGGCAGTTAAAACAATTTTCATCCAACCGCCCTGTTGGAATGAGCTGATAGAGGAAGCATGAACAGAAAAGGAAAGCATAACAAAGGAATGGCTGAAAGCACAAAAAATGACAATGAAGGAGGGAGAGGTTGAAGAGATAAAGGACAAAAAAGCAGACGGCTGTCAACAGATTCAAGAGCATGGCAACGGAGGCCATAGATAACGAGTGAGAGACTTTGTGACACAGGTGGGCACAAAATAAACTTAACTCTTGCAGGCCGGAATTTTTTCACGAGTTTTGCCAGAATTATTTTTGTACCTTAAAGCAGTACCTTTATAAATTCCAAAGTTTCTGAATTACTACACAACAAAGACACACATATTATACATCACAGTAAAGATAAATGAATGTAGAATTAGAATATGAAGGATTTTTAGTGATATTCTACATATAGTATTCAGTTATGAGTCATAACAAAAATACGGAACAAATTTCACGGAACACAAAAGTGACGTTCCCAATGTCGTTTCGGCTTCGAGGGGTTTTGCGGATGTACGCTACCAGCGTCGTTCCGGCCTTTAAGAGTTAAGACAAAAAAAAATGAATAGGAAAAATACAAGCCAATCCATCCCTAATAATAAAAGTTCAACAGGACTAAGCCAGAAGAGGGATGAAAATGTGGCACTGGATAAAAAAAAAAAACAAGAGGCGAGATATAATCTGACCTCATATCTGAACAGAAAGTTGTGTACACTTAAGAAACCAGTAGAAACACTAGCCCAGGTGCTAATGGCATACAGTACCGCACATAAAACAGCTTGATGACGCAAGCCTTAACAATGTGGTGAGAGATTTCAAGACCAGCATACAGAATGCTGAATTGCTGGAAGACTGGTTACATGGTTACCTATGGCAACTGCATAAACCTGGTAAAGACCCACACTACTCTGCAGCTATCAAATTATTACACTATAGAATGTCTATGGTAAATTACTTGAGAAGATAGTTTCGAGACAAGTAATATGCCATCTCAAAAACACGGACCATGTCTCTTCTCATTATTCAATCACCTTCCTCAGATACCTCATTTCTGAGGTGTGGATCTGGCTTTTGTGGGTTGTAGTCATTGCCCATGACTCACATCCATACATCAAGACTGGGACACAGGTGGAGCTGTATACAGCCATCTTCGTCTTCTTGCCAACTTCTCTTTTGCTAAGGAATTCTCGACTTATGGACTGAAAAAAGTCTCCCAGCTGCTGCTCTTCAGGTAGCCAACTCTTCTTTGATGCCTCCCATCCGGTCTATGACAGCTCCGAGGTATTTAAAGTGACTGACCTGCTCCAGAACCTGTTCTCCCAACTTAATCTGATGTTTTCTTTCTTCTCGTGATATCACCATGGATTTTGCTTTGGAGCTGCTTATGACCATCCCTCTCTTCTCTAGCTCTTCCTTCCAGACTTGCAGGTTGGATTGGAGATGTGTCTCTGATTTAGCAATCAGGACAACATCATCAGCAAATGCTAGCTCTGAAATACAGACCTGTCTCATCTTCCAATACCCCACTGAATACTTTCTTGTTCTCTCCTTACATGCCTTGATGACATCGTTCATGAGGAGTATGAAAAGATAAGTGACAGGACATCACCTTGTCTTACACCAGTGGTGGTCCTGAACTCTTCTGACTTATTGTTTACAGTCCTCACACAATTTCTGCAAGACTTATAAAAGCTCTGTATAGCATGAATCAGAGGTGCTGGAATGTTCTTCCTTGCCAAACAGTCCTAAAGTCTGCTCCAGGGGACTTTGTCAAAAGCCTTTTCCAGATCTAAGAAACAAAGATACATTTCACTCTTATACTCAAGGGCCTTTTCACTCAGCTGTCTGAGTGAAGATTAGGTCTTGAGTACTTTGGTTTGCTCTGAAGCCACATTGGACCTCATCCATTTGTGGCTCAGCAATGCGTCAGAGTCTCTGCTCCAGCATTCTAGAGTAGATTTTATCAGGGACACAGAGAAGGGCTATGCCTCCATGGTTTCCACATTGTCAGTTGTCACCCTTTTTTAACATCGGTGTTATGATGGCAATCTCCTAATCCTTTGGTATGGTCTTGTTGCACCAAGCGCCTGTAGGACCCTCAGGAGTAATAGGTCACTGCTCCCATGTTCTTAACCATTTCTGGTGTTATATCATCACGCCCTGCTGCTTTGCCCATCTTGATTTTCTCCAGTGCTGCCTTCAGTTCATCCATCTTTATGCTATCTTCACCACCACTGGTTTCCTCTTCTGTGCAAGTGGTTATCATTTCTGATGCTTGACCTTGCTCACCATCAAGGAGTTCTAAGAAATATTCTTTCCCTCTTTCCATTACTTCGTTTGGTACTGTAAGCAATTTGCCTTGCTTGTCCTTTATAAATTTAAGGGGGCACTGTTTTTCCTTCCTCATGGTCTTTAGGGTCTTATAGAACCATTTCTGGTTTTCTTGAGCATCTTTTTCTAGCTTTTCTCTACACTCTTCCCAGGACTTCTGTTTTGCTGCTAGCACCTTGTTCTTTGCTTCAGTTCTGAGTATCACATATTCTCAATATTTCTCTGTTTTTCAGAGCAATGGTGTATACAACAAGTGTGCTATGGGAAAAATTAGCAACCATACCCTGTGACATTTCCTGAAGGAGACTGAGCAGCTATGGGTTTGCCCCCAAGTACAATAATGCCTGTTGATTCTGATCAGCAATTACAACCTTGCCAGAAGCTTGCACTAAAGCATTCATGTGCTTTAGCAGGGGTTGTTTCTGCACCAACTGGTTTTTCATAAGGAAGCTGCCAGCTCCATGGAAACAAAAATACAATTCCACTCTTATGATATACCCAAAGAAGGTGAAGTCCTATACTTTCTTTGTCTGCACAGAGACTCCCATAATCTACCAGGAGCATGAGTAATCACTCCATCATTATTTCCCATTCACTTCCTATGGAGCTTGGAGCCACTCCTGTAGCTGGACCCTATCAAAAAGCATTCATCAAAGCATCCACGTGCTCGAGTTGCAGTGGCTTCTTTAGCAGCCTGTTCTCCATGAAGTTGCCAGGTCTATGCAGTGTATAATCGTCATGACCAAAAAAAACTACTGGTAATAATAATGGAAAAACAGTAGTAGCTACTATTTAGAATTTTTTTTTTTTTTAAATATACTAATGATAACACAAATTAATAAATAAACATTCTGTAACCACACCAAGGTCACCTCCATGAATGTTCACGTCCATACCTGTCAACCTCCTGAGACAAAAACCTGTACGCCAGACCAAAAAAATCCTTACAAACACCCAAAAATCCTTACGCAAAAAATATATTAATAAATTATATACAATACAGTTTTAAAATGAGAATTGACATATACAAATCTATTAGCATTTGAATTAGTGTGGTATAAAAACATGCTAATAGTCTCATGCTGTTCTTTACATATAAAAAACTTAGTGATCATGAGGTACTATTCTTTCGATGTACAGTGTTTTGTATTATGATCAAATATCCAGACCTAAAGGTTTTTTATATTTGGACATGCGCCCTAATATAACTGGCTAGGTTGAACAGGACGCGACTCACCAAAACAAGGCAAAAATTTTTTTTTTTTAAATATATTATAATCAACACATGTACTTTTAGCACTTTGCAGAATTGCATCTGTGGGCTTAAAGCCTGCACAGTATGTATCAATGTTAATCTTACACTGTAAAGACGAAGTGAGTCTGTCTGCATTCATGAACCTCCTGCAGTCTGAGTGGATTTTTTTTTAATTGAAAAAATAAAGCAGCGAAGTTTACGCAAACAAACTTTTTTTCTAGTTATGTAGATCCGACACAGAATATTATGACATTAATTTATTGAAAATATTTAAAGGATCAAAATATAACTGGAAAGATTAAGAGAACAAACAAAAAAATACAACGAAGCAAAGCAAAAGGCTAACAGCAACAACAAAAAACTTACCAAATTATGAACAGAATATCAAATCTAGGAAGAAAAAACGTACCACCAAAAATTTACAAAATATTATTTAAGAGTTGGTAGCCTAGACCAGTGATAACAGATTACCACTTTATTAAAAAATAAAGCAGCGAATCCCGAGCGCTGGAATAAAGTAGGCCTACTCAACGCAAACTTTTTTTTTCTAGTTATGTAGGGCCTACACTATGACAATTTATCGGAAATATATTGAAGGGCAAGATATAACTGGAAAGATTAAGACAGCGATTAAATTGCAACAAAGCAAAACATCAGCAATATTTAACCAAGTTATAAGTACTTAGCTTTTTTTTAACAAAATGGCGTCGAAGTGTGGGAGCAAGCAAGCGTGGTCGTTGATAACAGGTAACTTTAAAAATACGTCATGTCACGCTGAAAACCGAAAGTGTTTGAGGCCAAATTCAAAGTTTTTGCCGAATTGTTGGGTATAAAAGGATTTGATTGGTTGCTGGAGCTCTAAAACAAAATCCATGGTGATATCACGAGAAGAAAGAAGACATCAGATTAAGCTGGGAGAACAGGTCCTGGAGAAGGTAGACCACTTTAAATACCTCAGAGCTATTATTGACCGAAAGGGAGGCATCAAAGAAGAGTTGGCCACTCGAAAAGCAGCAGCTGGGAGACTTTTTCAGGCCATAAATTGAGGATTCCTCAGCAAGTGAGAGGTTGGTAAGAAAACGAAGATGGCTGTATACCGCTCCACCTATGTCCCAGTCTTGACATATGGATGCGAGTCATGGGCAATGACTACAACCCACAAAAGCCAGATCCAAACCTCAGAAATGAGGTATCTGAGGAAGGTGGTTGAAGTAACAAGAAGAGACATGGTACGCAACCAGACGATACGTCAAGGCCTTAAATCCCACCCCCTGCAGACCCAAGTAGAACAGTCCCAACTAAGATGGTTTGGCCATGTCTGCAGAATGGGAGAAGATCGGCTACCACGACAAGCATGGGAAACAAAGAGCCAAGGATCCAGACCCCCAGGACGACCCAGAGTCCGCTGGGAGGACAACATTAGACAATCTTTGAAGGACCAAGGACTAGAATGGAACCAGGCCAGGAGGAAGACAGCCGATAGGATAGTCTGGCGCTCTCTCTTCCAAACCTCTACACCTCACGGTAGAAGGGGAATGACTAAGTAAGTAAGATTGGTTGCTGGGAGAGACCTCAGTTTAAAAACAGATGCCGAGATTCCCGGAATTAAAAATAAAAAAATTGGTTTAAAAAAAAAAACCTGGGCTAGAAAATATTTTCTGATTTAATTAATTAAAATGTAAAAAAAACCTGTATTGGAAGATATTTTTATAATTTTTTTTTTTAATAAAAAAAATAAATAAATAAAAATGTTTATTCAATTTTATTTTTTTGGGGGGATGGGGAGAAAAATCCGTACTAGTTTGTATGGCCGTACACTGCTAAAAGTATCAAAAATACGTACATTGTACAAAAAATTTGTACAGGTTGACAGGTATGCACTTCTGAATAACAAGAACATTGCGGCAGAAGGAGGAAATAGTAGACTGCATCTGCTATGTTGCTCAAGTGACTATGGGGAGCATTGGCGTAACTAACGCACAGGTGGATCTGGCATGTCCCAGGGTCCCCAGTTCCTGGGGCTATTTTGTCCCAACTGTCTACGTAGCATCTATGAGCTTCAAGTAAAAGAGTGAACAGAGTGCTTGCTTCTCAATGTAAAATTACTGGGTCCAAAACCAGGTGCCATCATGCTCCAGTCTACCTTACCCAGCTGTAAATGGGCACCTGATTTTTCTCTTTAAATAAACATTTACATTGGGAGAGTGTCTACTGTTTTACATACACCATACTTCAACACACAAAGAAAGAATAGGACTAATATGGGAAGGGGGGGTAGCAACCTCATCATGTGATACAAGTTGCCATAGAAACCACTGCTGCATGAGCATGTGAATGTTTAGTGCAGGCTTCTTGCTAAGGGGTCCAGCAGAAGTGGTAGTTCTATGCTTGGTAAGGAGTAGAAAGGACAATTACGATGATGATTGTTGAAGCCAGCTAAACTCAACTTACAGATACAGTTTTGCCAATCACCATTCCAGAAATATACTTGTCTGCCACCTCTAGGAGAGCTTCAGGGGGCCACTCATTGAACCAGTCTATAGTTGTACAGTTCACCACTGCAGGAAACATACGTATGCTGTTTCTGTAGGAGAAACACATTAAAACAAAAAGAAGAAGAATCAGCGATTGGTGTCGGCACAAAAAGAGGGATTACTTTACACTTCAGTTGTAATGATTTATTTAATTTACATTTTACTTTTTTGTTTGGTCCACTCGTGCTGCAAAGTATCGCAGGGAGCTGAAATTTTCCTTCTTGAGCTAAGTGTGTCACATTGGCTGAAGTGAGCCCGTGTTGTTGTAGGATCTCTGAAACATATCTTTATGTTTAGCAGTTTAAGTGGGAAATTTTTAACCACCCCCCTTTTACAGCCCGGACTTGGCACCAAGCGATTATCATCTCTTCGGCAAGATGAAGGTCTGGCTGGCTACCTGGTGCTTCGACACCGCCGAGGAGCTCATGGATGGAGTCAACAACTGGCTAAGTACCCTGTTGGCACCATTCCTTGACCAGGGGTTACAAAAACTCGTGCCACGGTATGAAAAGTGCCTGAATTTGGGTGGTGACTATGTGGAAAAGTAAAGCATTGATGTATGTAACTTTTGTATGTATTTAGATGTTATTGTCAATTTTTTTAAATTTTTACCAGCCAATCGGAAGTTGATTTTGGAATAGCCCTCGTAATTGAGGCATGGGGACTTTGCATTTTAAAGCAAGTCTTCACTTATTTTAAAACTCAAACAATAAATGTCTGAGTTTATTTTACACTGTAAAAATGATGGGCTCGTGTCATCATTTAGTCTATTTCTGCACTTAATTATCACTAACAGGCCAGGAAATCCTATGTTTTATAGGACTTTATAAAAGAATTCTAAGACACAGTAATAAGGGGTGTGGGTTAGAAATCCTAAACCTAACCCTGAACCCAAACCTTAATCTTAACCCTAACAACGTTCAAGGATGACATCGAAGAAGACGTTCCACTGTTCTCATAACTAATTTTACTACTTCATTATTATTATTATTGCAAAGAGAAAAATTGAACTAAACTATATTATCCTGTTATATGAAATGGAATGGGGAAGTTTCTAGGGCGGTTTAGAATTAGTTTAATAAATATTTGATGTAATTTTAAAAATAATAAAATCACGTTATCATATAAATTTTAAAAAATAATAAAAAGCTCATAATTTGCTACAAAAATATAAACTGGCGCTAGCATAATTTATTCTCTACCGAATTTCAAAAATGAAAATAGCCGTTTTAGCATAATTGGCAGTTTTAAATACCCCCATATGACTAGTTTCAACCGTCAATACGACAACCAGTGATAGTAATGAATTATTTAATAAAATAGCTCACTGGATGATCGAAATAATGAAATATCCACCAAAGGAAAATCAGAATGATTTTACAGAAATAAATTAAAACTTAGAAGAGAAGTAACTCCAAAAAAAAACTAGTCCAGGGGCTCTGATCGGGTTAAGATACAAATGTGCCTTGCTTTCGTGATTTTTTTTTCCACTTATATATTTCTTTTTATATTATTATGGAAACGTACATGTCTTACGCAGTTTCTACAAGTTTTAGAGAAATCAAGTAATATGTAGGGGAGAGTGGGGAGAAATGGTCCCTCATTTTTCATTTTTAACCAAATTCGATATAACTATAGAAATAATAATAAGTTTGAGATGTTATTAATATGTGTAGGTGAAATACCCATTTATTTCAAAATATCTTCTTCTTCTTCTTCTTCCATCCTTAGCCACCAACCGGCAAAGCAGTGTGTGGCCAGCACGCCCAGTGGCGTCTTAGGGCAACAACAAATTGATCAATCTATTGCTGTTTCCACCACGCCTAGTGGCGTCTTTGTGGAACAAAAACAGACCAAACAATCTATCATTGTTTCCGTAATCAGATTGGTTGGCAAGCAGGTGATCAGCCCACTGTGCGAAGTTTTTACGGGATGGGGTAAACAGCCCCATGCCCAACCCTCCTTAGTCGCTATTTACGACATGCGTTGTAGGGTGCAGTGTTACTATTCTTTGCTCCCCTTTCGGGCCCTGGTAACACACGGGTGATTTCAAAATATAGTCTACATAAAATGGTTAAACATTAAAACTTTTTATAAAATTAACATTTGAAGCAATGATACCATAGTGGTGTGAAATGGACCGCTTATGGGGAGTAATGGACTTGATGAAGGGGAGAAATGGACCATATGCAGGAGAAATAGTCCATGAAAATGAATCAATAAAATTGTAAATTACCAAAGGATATGTTGAAACGTAGATACCTTTCTGTTCTTTTTGTACCCTTACAGCAAGTTGGCTGTGGTAATACTGCTTTAATTTGACTTATTTTAACAGTCCCTAAATCTTCTACAGCAGGATAAAAAAACTTGTCAAACATTTTACCACTCTTTCTTAAAAAATTGATTTCCACATCGCCATCCTCATCTTCCAGCTGCATGACTTTCCCAATTAAATATTTCGTGTTTTTTCCTGTCTCAAACTCACACACTACATATTGACCACAATTTAAGTCTACACTTTCTACACCCTCCATTCTGACACTGTTACTTTCATCATCACTGTCACGCCCAGTTTCATCCATTGATAGGCCTATGTCAGAACCTGTGTCATCATCATATGGTATATTGTCAGTATCATCATCATAATTGTCGTGGTTGAGTAAAGTGTAGAGTATTTGTCGAGTTGGACAATAGTAGTGAAATCGACAAGGGATAGTGGACTGACAGAGTTATAGATTACACACACAGAAAGGTGTAAATAGGAGATGGACTTGAGACAACCTGGAAGAAGATTTACCAAAATGATCTCTCTCTCCAAGCCTCAACTCACTTATGTCTGTCTAAGCACCTCCTGCTCTCTCTCTTTTCTCTTATCAAACATAGAGATTCTAGTAAAGAGCTAAAAATACAAATATGGATGGAAAGGTCATGAACAGCGTATTAATAAAGGTGTAAACTTTATTAAAGAAGAAAAAGCATGGAATTAATGCATATCATCACAACAACATAAAATTACATCAATAATCATCAATAACCAAAATATGCAAAATACACCAACAACCACACACACACCACCATTCATAAAACCTGTAGAACACAGAGAGATGAAATAACTGAGTGTCAGTCCGTCCGCTTGCGGGACCATATGAAATAGCTCCAGTAAGTGGTTTTTTCGTACATATCCTCCATGGGTGATGGAATTAACCTGAATAAAATCACTGTATAGGCGCTATCATTGGTGATTCCTCCCTAATTGCGCGAGGTGGTCTGGAAGACTCTATCCATAGATTGCTGCTCATACGTGCGAAGTTTTAAGTATCCAGAAAATACACCAGAAGAAGTCACTTGAGGACAAAGAGTCCCAGGCGCGCTTATCCGGCGCTAGGCTCTTGCGTGCTGGGTAGTAAATCCTGTTTAAACTGGTTTGGCTGTGGTTTGCTGAGTGCCCCGTTTAGGCACACAAAGTCGGGTGATATGGAATTCTGCTATAGGCATGCTGAGCGGGTTTGATATTCTGGAAGCCGCAATGCTCTGGCTGGTAATCCAATAGGCGAGTAGAGAGCTACTACTGCATTTGGCGATTCCAGATTTTGCGTAGGCTCCGTTGCACTGCGTGAGCTTAACTTGGCGTTGACAAAAAGGGGTTTTGATTCAGGAACGGGGTTGACGATTTGTTACGCTAGTGGTATTCAGAAACCCTCTAGATCGAAGAGTCTGCTCTAGCGATTCGGTTATCCCTGAAACTGAGACCCAAAAAGAGACACCCTTTTACATCAAGCAAATAATAAATCACACTAACTTTATACAGAAAGTTTCGCTCCACTATGGGATTAAATTTATTGTAGTTATTGCTATGATAGTTTAGGGCTGTCTTTAACCATGTCTCCTGTTCCTTAAAAATATCAATTATCAACATGCGCCCGCATAGGCTTAATATCTTTTGTACACCCATGTAACTGTCATTAAATGTTCTGACAGCAAAATCTCCTCCTCTTCTCCCAATCTCAACATACAGGAAACCTAACCTGTAGTTACAGTTAAAAGAATATGCTTATTCATCTTACAACATTAAATGAATTTACATAAACAGATTACAGCATTTGACATTACACAAATAAATCGTATGTCCCCTTGGGGAAATATATTAGCATTCCACAAAATGCAATGTTCTTGCTATAATAATACAGTTGTGGCTAAATCATAAGATATAATTATATCTATGCCTGGTGACTGCTTTCTGTGAAAGTTATAGACTAGTGCCTAGCCACACAAGTAAGCATAAAATGATCCTCCCTTGCCACTAGAAATATCTATCAAAAAGGAATAAGTGACTATCTCCTATAATCCAGAGTTATTGCCTGCATCTCACTATTCAGTTTATAAAGTGAACAATCCACACCTGACATTATCTTACAGAAATGACAGTTAATTTTGCTGACTCTTAACCCAATGGTAAGCATTCGTGGACTGATTCTACGCCTAATATCTGTTATTGTAAGTTTAACATTTAACCCATGATAAACCGTAACAGTTTAAGCACCACTTAATAGGCCGTAGACAGCGCTACCTTATCACTGAATAAATTACTAGGAGAAGTCCTCAGAAATAAATTCACTTTCCTAACAGATATATAAAAGCTAACATGAATCTAATATATTATAATTATAAGATATGTCAACTCACCCCGAAAATGACTAGAACATAGGCAAACACATTCTAGTACTGTGTTAAAGTTTGCCTTATCTCATGATGGTCATCTACGGGCCAGGAATATTTACGAATGTCTTTGTCTATTAAACCAAGTCTACTCTTATAGATCACAAAGGACGCTCCCCCCGGACACCTGGTCTGCATATTTCTACAGAAGTTCGGCGAAAGACGTAATCTAGAGTAAGACAACAGAAATCGTGCGAAAGTTCCCCAGGTAGAGAAATGCATAACATTATTGTTACGTGCAGTCTTTGATATCTTACAATATAATACATTTGTATGCTTGTTATGTTCACAAATATTTTGTAAACAAAATAGATACTATTTAGTGCTTAAGGAAAAGTCATTATTGAGTTACTTCCCTTGAAAGGAGTGTCGTCTCTTTCGTTCGAACTCCACGGATGAATCCAGTTTTACTGCGATTTATTCTTTGTTTGGGTAGGAATAGATTGTTCTTGCTTCAGAATATCTATGGCCTGAATTTATGTGTATTGTTTGTCTGGGTAGGACGAGTCTGTCTTATATCTGAATATCTTTGCATGTCTAAGTCGAACTATATGGTCTTTTGTCGATAGAAAGGTCAAAAGGGCTGTTCGGCGGATGTGTCGCTAGAGAGGTGTGATTTGGCTTCGCCCTGATGGGGGCTGTGATTTTTCTATAGCAGCTTGTCGCCAGAAAAGTGATCTCAGTATTTTTGGGGAAAGTGATAGTCGTCTAGACCTATCGTATATGCTTTACCCCAGTGTTTATTCGTATTGCCACGGAATGGCAGAATCATATTTCTGATACCAAGGTAACAAAAGATACTTATTATGAACTCTGGCTAAGCCACCGTTTCTCGATAGACACGATTTGTACATCTGAGGAAATATTTATCTAGATGAAAACGACATTCATTCCTAGCAGCACTATATATATATTGTATGATGAAATCAATTGTATTACGATAGAATCTACAGAGCAACGAGAACATTTAATGAATGATTAACTTTGATTCAGTTGTATCCAAACGTGAGTGACAGCTCACGAGAGAAGCCATCTTGTATCCAAATATTTTGTGACTTTCAAGAAGAGAAAGGGATATCCCGTATTATCGCTTGATGAGTCCAGAGATCACTGCTACACATGAGAACCCAGTACTAGCGGTTCAATATGATTATATGAAAAAATATGTGCTGAACATTATTGTAAGGAATCTTCGCTAGACGAGGTTAGGTCTAGAAGCCATCTTGAATATTGTTGATAATCTGACGTGCTTTGTCAGTAAACTCAGATGATATATATATATGGGCAATACTGAGTGCTTGTCTACTGACAGTCCATTATACTATTATTCTACATGAGTGCCCATGTATCATTGCAAGACCATTTATCCACTGTACTATGATGTATTATGCCAACCTGTGATTTGTCACTATTCGTGCTGTCGAGTGTGTACGTCCAATTAAACTGTAGCAGAGGTACACAGTCATTGGTGTCGATGACTTCCAGCCATACATGAGTGTGAGAAAAAGACCATTTGTCAACACCACGAACTCTTCTTATCATTCGCATATTATACTCACAATCTATGTCTACACACCACTGCGTAGGTCGAGTTGACATTCCATACTCAAACCACAAGCAACACAACAACACAGCAGGTAGCTCTGGTGATGTTCTAGTGAGCTTATATTTATCAACTGATGATGAGCAAAGAAAATAGAGTTATCAAAAGAGAGACTTTATCAACTGGTGGACATCATTAATTGGAAAAGGAGGTTTTATCATTTTGGTGGACCAGCTTTCTGGGTTTGACCTCGCAGAAGTTAAGAAGTCAACAGACTACCGATACCAGACCGTTTCCTGTGGCTGATACGACACACTTGCAGTATTAGTTTGCTCTTTGTCAACACTTCGTCACGTGACCTGTCAAGTGAATGCAGTATGTAGGTCAGCGTTGTTGACATTTTTACATTAGACATTACAGAGTTTCACAGAACAGTTGGATCAATTCTTGTCGATATTAACAGGAAGACAGTATTATTGAACTAAGAAGTCCTATTTTCATCGATGGATCTTCTTGTTTTCTATATATGAACTTTAATATTTAAGGCCAGAATTTGTAATTCAATAAAGTGGCAGTTTATGTATTTTCATAAGAATAACTTTGCCATTACTGTAAAACTGAGCCTATTTTGCAACACATACTATCATACACATAATTTATATATTTATGTTTACATGTTATTTGTTTGTATAGTATGTTAGTTTATATGTCAGCGGGTTGTGTTTAGATTGGGCGGTGTCCTCACAACAGAATATCCCACGTGATAGAGGGTCCGTTGTGGGCGTTTTCTTTAGGTGCAATTTCCTTAATTGGAAATTTGCTTGCAACAACTAGTTGCTATTTGTGTTAGCTGTGAAGACTGTAATTATTGTTATTTTTGTAATATTTCTTTGTTCTTTAGTTTTGTTTTGATTTGTTTGTAATTTGTTGGTCTACCCTTTACTATCTTTCAGTTCTATTCACAATTTATATTCATATACTGTGACGTCATTTGTGTTGTTATTCCTTTGCAGATTCAGTGATTACTTTCATTGATTTCCCTATTTGATTTATTTGATTTCTGCAAACGTTTTCGTATTGTCATTCTTATTTGTACTTTATGTATTCTGTTGGTTGATATATGTTTTATATAGGTATATTTCATAAGACACTATTGCTTGTGCACTGCACTTGGATTATGGTATAAACCAGTACTTGTTTATTATTACTGTTATACAAGACCTTATTAAGGCTTGTGACCCACAGATATTGGGATAGTGTGCTGATTAATCAAGTCATTAAGAACTTGTGGTATTATTATTATTTCAGGTGATTAGTATTATTGTTAGACATCATGTCTACATTAGAATACTTCATTATACAAGGGAAAGCCCTTGATAAGACTGGTCAACAATTAGAAGAATGGGCAGTTGCTCAATATGACAAAGCATTTGCTGCAGAGGAGAGAAAAGCTCTGGCTGAAGAGAAAAGATTAGAAAAAGAAGCTGATGCTGCTGCTGAACTAAAGAAATTGCAGATGCAGGTGGAGGAAAGGAGATTTGAAGCTGAACAAAAAAAATTAGAAAGAGAAGCTGCTGCTGAACAAAAAAGATTAGACAGTGAAGCTGAACAAAAAAAATTAGAAAGAGAAGCTGCTGCTGAACAAAAAAGATTAGACAGTGAAGCTGAACAAAAAAAATTAGAAAGAGAAGCTGCTGCTGAACAAAAAAGATTAGACAGGGAAGCTGAACAAAGAAGATTAGAAGCGGAAGAGAAAAAAGCAATAAGAGAACATGAATTTGAGTTAGAGAAATTGAGATTGACAAGTATGAGTAATGTTAATCAGGCATCTAGTGGTAATGGTAAACCTTCTACTTACAAGGTTAAGGTTCCACCGTTCAATCAGTCCAGTGACGATATTACATTCTGGCTGGATAGATTTGAACGTTCTTGTCGTACACATAATGTGGATAAATCACAATACGCTAATCAATTAGCAGAAAACTTGAAAGGTGAATCTCTGACTAGATTATGCCTTGTAGGAGAAGCAGATAAGGATAATTATGATGTCATTAGGGCGGCTTTGATAAAAAAATACCAGCTAAGTGAGGAAGGCTATCGCCTTTTGTTTAAGACGATGGTGCCTCAGACAGGTGTAGAATTCTCAGAATTCATTGCAAAGGCACGTCTCACAGTTGATCGTTGGATTGAGCTTTCTAAAACAGAAAAAACGTATGAAGGACTTATGGATTTGTTGCTCAGAGATAAGATTATGTCATGTGTTAACAAACCATTCCTTGAATTTATACATGAGCGTAAACCCAAATCTCTAAAGGAAATGGAAGAATATTGTTCCCAATATGTCACTGCACACCCCGACGTGATTTTTGGCAACACTAAGATTAAGGAGAGTATGCCAGTTGCTTCAGCAACACCATACAATCCCAATTATTCACACAGATTTCAGGGACCTCAAAACAGATTTGATAAAAAAGGTAACCATAATAGTTATCAAAACCAAGGTAACCAATCATTTCAGGGTTCTTCTTCAAAGAACTGGAGATGAGCTGATAGCTCTCGACACAGGGGTGGTCACAATTATAGTAATTTCCATAGAGGAAGTAATTATAGAAACTATCCGAGGTATCCGTCTTGGAATCAACAAGATCGCAATTACAGAGATACTCATTATAATGAATATGATAATGGTAACCAAGAGAACTATGACTCAAACCCAAATAGGAGTTACAATAGAGGTAACAATAACTACAGAGGTAATAATAACCGAGGTAGATCTCAAAACAGAAGACATAAACCACATTTTCAGGCAAACTCTGCACAACAAGAGTCCCATGAAGCCTATAAACAAAGTAAAGACAATAATAACGCTAATAATATGGCATGTGCCGCTTTTGATTTTGGGAGAGCATCTCAGTGCCCCCAATGCAAAACATTATTTGAGCCAACCACAGTGTCTACTTTAAGCTGCGGCCATCCTCTTCCTGCTCTTCCTGCATCAGTCGCGCATGATGGAAGAGGTTCTCTTGTCTTACATAAGGGTTTAGTAGATAACAATCCAGTCTCCGTGCTATTTGATTCTGGGTGCACCACAATTGGTGTTAGGCAGTCACTCGTAGATCCTTCCCGTGCCACTGGACAAGTAGTCAAATGTGTAACATTTGGCGGCACATTAGAGAAATACTCTACTGCTATCATTAGGATTGCTACTCCTTTCTTTACAGGAGATGTACACGCATGTCTTCTTCCGAATCCGATCACTGACCTCATCATCGGTCGCATTCATGGAGTCAGAGAATGCACTCCGCAACAAATTTCCATGTGGGAAAGGCAAAACATGCAGATTGCTAACGCTGTAGTCACTAGAGCTCAGGCTCTTAATATGCCTCAAACTACATCTACTGAAGATAATGAAGTGCATAACCAAGATGATCCCTTGGTAATTTCTCGTGACTCGTTTATAAAACAGCAAGAAGATGACCCAACTCTGAAGAAATTCTTCATTCTTGCAACTAAAGGTGATCCGAATAAAGACACAAGTCGTAAATCGTGGATTACAAAGAAGAATGGCGTACTTGTACGTATGGTTCAAGACTCCATTACGTCAAATCATTCTCAAATCCTGGTTCCCAAGAATTTGAGAGTTAAAATTTTGCAGCACGCTCACGACTCTCAGTGTGCTGGACACATGGGTTTTTCCCGTACTAAGTCAAGAGTCCTTGCGGCTTTCTTTTGGCAATTGGTAAACAAGGACATACGGATTTATTGTCGATCTTGTAAAGTATGTCAGGAAGTTAAATCCAAAGGTCCACGGCATGCTGCACCCATTCAGGCGGCAGACATTCCTATTCGGCCGTTTCAAAAAATGGCCATAGACATTATTGGTCCATTTAAGATCAAGTCTGCCAGAGGACATCAGTTTATCTTGACGTGTGTTGATATGTGCACACGTTGGCCAGAGGCTATTCCTCTGAAGAGCATTACTACTGCTGATATTGCAGATGCTCTTTGGCTTATATTTTCTCGTCTGGGGTTCCCCGGAGAGATATTGTCAGACCATGGCACCCAACTAATATCAGATACCATGTCTCAAGTAATGTCTACTCTGCAGATAGATAGATCTTTAAGTAGTATCTATCATCCAATGTCAAATGGGATGGTCGAACGCCTTAATAGAACACTTAAAAACTTACTAGGGAAGATAACTGAGGATCATCCTCAAGACTGGGACAGAGTTTTACCTGCGGCCCTCTTCGCTTACAGAGAGGTCCCCAATGAACATACAGGATTTTCCCCCTTTGAACTCGTCTTTGGCGCGCGTCCGCGTGGCCCTATGTCGTTGCTTCATGATCTCATAACAGCTGACAATATTGACGATGACACAATGTCATCCTACGAATATGTCATCGCGTTGAGACAAAAGATTATCGAAGCATGCAAATTAGCAACTTCTTCTTCTGAATTTGCGAAACAGAAGGCAAGGCAATTTGCCAATAAGAAGAGATGCTTACGACAACTTTGTCCTGGGGACAAAGCATTTGTATTACTACCTTGTAGGGAAAACAGACTACTTATTTCTTGGAAAGGTCCATACGATATAATATCGAAAATTTCCGATGTCGACTATATTGTCGATATTGATGGGAAGCATAAAACCTTCCACATCAATATGCTTACTGAATTCCATGAACGTCCGGATTATTTGCAACCCATTTTCCAAGCAACGGACAATTCTCCAGTACAACATGGTCATTACTCATCACTGTCCGTGATACAGGATGAGGAAACGAGTTTTTCAGATGTAAATCTTCCTCTTCCAATGATCCCACTTCATTCTAGTGAATCATGGAAGAACGTTACTGTCTCTCCTGATTTGTCTCTAGGAGAACAGCGACAAGTTTCAACTATGTTGCAAACATTTCAGGATGTACTCACTGACATCCCTGGACAAACTCATGTCATTGAACATGACATTGTTCTAACTGACCATACTCCTATTAGGGTTAGACCTTATCCTATACCTATACATTTTCAAGCACAGGTCGAGAAAGAGTTGGATGAGATGATAGATTTGAAAATAATCGAACCATCCACCTCTGCATATTCTTCGCCGATGGTTATTGTTCGGAAAAAAGACAATAACATACATCTTTGCGTCGACTATCGCAAATTGAATCAAGTAACGAAGTTCGATGCCGAACCTATGCCTTTACTGGAAGAGCTACTTACTCGACTCTCCAAATCTCATTTTTTCACTAAACTCGATTTGTCTAAAGGATATTGGCAAGTTCCTTTATCTGAACGCGCCAAACCTCTCACGGCTTTTTCAACACCTAGAGGTTTGTTCCAATGGAATTTTATGCCTTTCGGTCTTATGAACGCACCAGCTACATTCGTACGCATGATGCGCCGAATCCTATCTTATCGGTCAGATGTCATTGCATATCTAGACGACATCTGTCTTTTCAGCGATACTTGGGAAGATCACTATTCAGGGTTAGATGAATTGCTGTCTACTTTGCGCGAGCACAACCTGACAGCGAAACCCTCTAAAGCCTATATTGGTTTTAGCGAAATTTCTTTCCTAGGCCACCGAGTTGGTCATGGTTTCCTAAAGACAGAGGACCATAATACTAGTAAGATACTTAACATCTCTATCCCTAAGACTAAAAAACAGGTGAGAAGTCTGTTAGGTCTTATTCAATTTTATGGCAGATTCATTCAGAATCTATCCTCTATCATGGCACCTCTTTCTACACTTTTAAAGAAAGGTTCGCCTAATATGGTCCACTGGTCTCAGGAATGCCAATGCTCTTTGGATAAGATTAAAACATTGTTTTCAACACCACCTATTTTAGTGTTACCTACTAAAGATAAGACATTTGTTCTTCGTAGTGATGCTTCATCCACTGGGATTGGAGCGGCACTAATGCAAGAGTACTCTGGAACTCTGCATCCTGTAATGTATATTTCCAGAAAACTTAATGCGGCAGAAAGAAATTATTCGGTTTTAGACCGTGAGCTATTAGCTATGGTTTGGTCGATCCTCAAACTACAGAGATTCCTTCTAGGCGCACATTTCATAGTAGAAACCGACCAAAAAGCTCTTACTGCTATACAGAGTAAGAATTTGAAGAGCTCGAGGTCTACTCGATATGCAATTGCTCTTCAACCTTTTCATTTCTCTGTGCGAGCTATTCGTGGATCAGATAATGTGATGGCAGACATTCTGTCAAGATGCCCACATGATTCCACATAACTATTAGGTCTTAGACTTCTTGATATGTCTAGTTTATAATAGTTCCTTTCTATATCAAGATAGATACACATTTGTAATTTAATAATATAATGATTGTATCACTACTTAGCGGTTCATTGATGTTTATTCACCGCTGTGCTTTGATGATTTTTCTTCATAAATCATAAATTTAAGATATCTAATACGAAATTATGGTATGAAATTTTTTAGGCATTGTGTAATTGCCAGAATTGTATTATACTTTGATGACACCTTCCTGGAAAAATTTACTTGTAGAGAAATAATTTCTCTCAGTTTATGAGATACATTCTCACCAGTCGCTCCATAAGTCGACTTAGCCTCATATTAGGCGTTATATTTATTCCTGATATTTTCATCTGCGCATTATTCATGCGTTGTGAGCCTATTGTACGTTGCTCCTAGATGTATTTCAAAAAAAAAAAAAAAAAGTTCCATTTTTTTTCCCGGGAGGTGTAGTAAGACTGTTACGTGCAGTCTTTGATATCTTACAATATAATACATTTGTATGCTTGTTATGTTCGCAAATATTTTGTAAACAAAATAGATACTTTTTAGTGCTTAACTCTTTAAGTCCCAATCGACTTTATAAAGGCTCAGGGGTTAGACGCGCTTGGCCCAATCGACTTTAAAAAGCCTTTAGTACATGTGCCTCTGTTTGAGACTGTTTCTAATTATAACTACCCACAAAGTTATTTCCGACTGCAAGTACATTCTTTTAAATACCGCACGTGTTTAAGAGTGAACGTGTTTCTGTTTTGAGATATTTATTTTAGATTTTTAAAGCGCGTATCCTCCACTTTACCTTGAATAACTAATCATTTTTTTTAAACGCATATCCTCCATATTACCTTGAATAACTAATCATTTTTCAATGAAAGCATTTTTACTTGTAGACAAGAGTAAAGTACATCCAATTACCTTCAGTTTCATATACAACAACAAAGTTATTTATGCATATGAACATTTTAAAAAATTATTTCCAAACAACAACAATAAAAACGCACTGGGGTGGCCATTTTTGCTTGGGCCAAACCCACTTTTTTGCTTGGGACTGAAAGAGTTAAGGAAAAGTCATTATTGAGTTACTTCTCTTGAAAGGAGTGTCGTCTCTTTCGTTCGAACTCCGCGGATGAATCCAGTTTTACTGCGATTTATTCTTTGTTTGGGTAGGAATAGATTGTTCTTGCTTCAGAATATCTATGGCCTGAATTTATGTGTATTGTTTGTCTGGGTAGGACGAGTCTGTCTTATATCTGAATATCTTTGCATGTCTAAGTCAAACTATATGGTCTTTTGTCGATAGAAAGGTCAAAAGGGCTGTTCGGCGGATGTGTCGCTAGAGAGGTGTGATTTGGCTTCGCCCTGATGGGGGCTGTGATTTTTCTATAGCGGCTTGTCGCCAGAAAAGTGATCTCAGTATTTTTTGGGAAAGTGATAGTCGTCTAGACCTATCGTGTATGCTTTACCCCAGTGTTTATTCGTATTGCCAAGGAATGGCAGAATCATATTTCTGATACCAAGGTAACAAAAGATACTTATTATGAACTCTGGCTAAGCCACCGTTTCTCGATAGACACGATTTTACGTCTGAGGAAATATTTATCTAGATGAAAACGACATTCATTCCTAGCAGCACTATATATATATTGTATGATGAAATCAATTGTATTACGATAGAATCTACAGAGCAACGAGAACATTTAATGAATGATTAACTTTGATTCAGTTGTATCCAAACGTGAGTGACAGCTCACGAGAGAAGCCATCTTGTATCCAAATATTTTGTGACTTTCAAGAAGAGAAAGGGATAGCCTGTATTATCGCTTGATGAGTCCAGAGATCACTGCTACACATGAGAACCCAGTACTAGCGGTTCAATATGATTATATGAAAAATATGTGCTGAATATTAGTTCAAGGAATCTTCGCTAGACGAGGTTAGGTCTAGAAGCCATCTTGAATATTGTTGATAATCTGACGTGCTTTGTCAGTAAACTCAGATGATATATATATGGGCAATACTGAGTGCTTGTCTACTGACAGTCCATTATACTATTAATCTACATGAGTGCCCATGTATCATTGCAAGACCATTTATCCACTGTACTATGATGTATTATGCCAACCTGTGATTTGTCACTATTCGTGCTGTCGAGTGTGTATGTCCAATTAAACTGTAGCAAAGGTACACAGTCGTTGGTGTCGATGACTTCCAGCCATACATGAGTGTGAGAAAAAGACCATTTGTCAACACCACGAACTCTTCTTATCATTCGCATATTATACTCACAATCTATGTCTACACACCACTGCGTAGGTCGAGTTGACATTCCATACTCAAACCACAAGCAACACAACAACACAGCAGGTAGCTCTGGTTTCCAGGATGCATAATATTCTAGTGAAGCTTCTGGAAGCCAAACACAGGGACCCTTTCGCTCGTGATCACAGGCTTTAAACGTAAGAGATATTCCCCTGGTCAGACCAGGTGCGGCTTAGATAATATTATCGTTCGCTGACCGCTACAGGCCGGAACGTAACCAAACCTCGGGTGGTGTTTGAGAAGGTGAAAAAGTTTGGCCACGAAGGTAGAAAATGAAAGAAAAAGAAAATACAAAATGACGAGGAAAACCAGGACATTTAAAAAGTAATCAAATTATGGACAAGATGGTAAAATAGATTATCGGTCACGTGACAAGTGCCCCCCCCCCTTTTAAAGTTCGAGGAATACGGACAAAAATGACAGTAATTTATCTTTTCCATCGATGTCCGTTATCTGTTATTGGAACATCCAATACTCATAAACCAAATACGTTTCCAATTTCTGTCTGTCTGTATGCCTAGCTCCGAGTTCATTTTTTTTCTTCCCTCTGTCTAATAGACGTTCAGCGAATGGGATTTTGCAAGGCCAGTCGGCGCTGACACCCTTCGTTTCCGTGTGAACCTGACCTTGCTTCCGCAATTCGCTGTGCCTGTGTATGGTCCGGAAAATTATCCGCACCTGTTGTGGTTTTCGGCCCCGCCTGAACTCACTGGCCACTGTGTAGATAATCCGCCTGTTATGCGCGGTGTAATCATTGTTGGGCTCAGGCTGCTTATGTATATATTTACCTGTCACGGGCGTGGCCTTGAATAACCCTCTATAGCTGCAGTCTATAGGGATTTTTCGCGCGCGTGTAATCCTAGTTGGCCAATAAAGCCGTTCGTTGGCCGAAGAAATGCTAGCATTTTTCTTCTGCCTCTCCACACCTACTTCCCTGTTTCGGTGGGAGCATTGATCAATCTTCAGACCTGTGCCGTCTAAAGGTGGATCTGGAGCTTTCCTTGCCTTGCCAGTCACAACTCTGGCTTGGTCAACGGAAATGATCAAGTTGCTCGGTAATGGCCTGGCGGAGGCGACTACTTTGCTGTCCATCAGTGGGGTTGAGACCACTAGAATAATGCGATTTGAATGAGAGAACTCAGCTGCCTGAAGCAGAGAGTAATCGATCGCATTCTGGGGTTCTACTAAAACATAACAGATCTCCGTAGCTTCTATCCGTGTAGAAAGATAGGCATTATCTGCGAGTTGCAGAGTTTGTTGAGTCGCTTTCCCGGTACTAGCATGACGTGAGCCAAGGCTCTCAACAATGGCTCCTTGTACAGTAGTAAGGCAGCTTTTCTCACTGTCTTCTGCCCTGAGAAGTGTGAGAGACTCAAATGGAATACCTGGGATCCCTTCGCCTGGAACCCTGTGTCCATCATAAACGTCAACTTTGCCCTCCCCTGAGGAAGTTACTGGCGTCAGTTGAACTTTGTCCTGCAATGCGAGATCCACTTCCTGGTTTACAGGCTCCGCAGTCTGCATGCAACGGACTGGACGGTTTGAGATCCCGTTAGATCGCGAAGTGCCCGAGAAAAAACTCTCGGTGTGTTTTTCCAAAGTTCCTTGGAACGGTTTGGAAACTTTAACCCTTTTCGCAGGCGACTTATTCTTGCACCTTTTAAGCTCAGGGTGATAAGAGAAGCGGCACCTCCTTTCTACGATCGTTGAGTTGGAGGGATGCGCCTCTGCATATGGTTTTTCGCTGTCCGGCCGGGAATCTTGCGAAATATAACGTGATAGGGTGTGGCTCCCTTTTCTCGACGTCACGTGTCGGTTAGGTGCTGCTCGGTCTGGAGCGTGAGAGGCTCGGGGTTCGCCGCTTGCCAGACGGGAACGATCCGTATTACAATGCTTGTTAGCACCTCTCTCACCTTTGTGCAGTTTCCATGCCTGGGAACGTTGCGTAATTTTCCCTGTGGTTTTAGGTCTGCTGTCCCGACGTAAATTCTTTCCTTGTTTGGGCTTCGGATCCAAGTCCAAAGGAAAGTCAATTTTCTGGAGTTGGGGTTCGGTTTTAACAGGCAAGTTTTCTTTCATGGGCGCAAGGTTTGCAGGGGCATTGACCATTAAGGGCACAGTAGAAGGGGAAGTAGAGTGACTACATTTAGTATCTGTTTCCACCCTCCGAATTTGGCTATCCAGTTCATTCATTCTGATTTGGTGTAGCCTGTCCCTTTCTTGTCGCTCTATTTCCAATTGCTTGTCCCGTTCTTGTTTTTGCTTTTCCCTTTGCTTCTCATCTTCTATCACTTCTTCTACATACTGTCGGGTGAATGCTTCACTCTCCCCAGTTTGTTTACAGGACCATGCCAAGATTAAACGGCTGTCAAACCAATTGTCTACCTCGTATTGATCCTGTAGGCTTACTGCAAATTCTAGAAAGGGCTGGATTTCGCTATCCTTGTACTCCATTTACTTAGCTACCTCGAGGGCAATCCTATGCACTTTATCTAGATCGGCCATTATATCAGGGTGAGCAAACACTATAGAAGAATAGAACCTAGAGATCTTAGTTACCTAGTCCACTAGGTGCTGATTAACTTAATAATCAATAAAATCTAGGCTAGCCTGGGAACTTTAAAAACAAGAAAGTTTGTAGCTACTCTGATTGCGACAAGCAAAAACCCAAAAAAAACTCCAAAAAATGTAAGTGATGTAAAACTTATTACTATCACTTCACCCCAGTTCTGTCAGTACTAAGCTATTGAGAGGATTGGTTACTATCATCCGAATGAACACCCTCCCTTGGTACAAATGCAAGCTAGTAACTGACTATCTGTAGCTTCTTATCTCAGATTAAAGAACTACTCCTGAAAAAATATTAACGCTTAAAAAAAATTTTTTTTTTCTTTCTGACTTTTACAACAATAGTCGTCAGATTTGTCAACCAAAAACTCAGCAGTGATACCATCAACCTTTACCAGCTGTCTCATGTGTAGCATGAACAATAAATGTAATTTAATTATTATGATTGCTGTGGAGAAAAAACGCTGTTCCGACTTCCACCCAAAAGAAATAGTTCGAAATGTCTAGGGGAAAGAAATTACTATAATCTGCCGAACACTAAACTCTAAGAATCAAGATAGAATCTTGTGAGAGATTCATCTTCCAGACTGCAACCTCATCTGTTGCGATTGCTGCAGATGTAGTTCAAATTCCGCGGCGAGACCCCATTAGTCGTCGTGGTTGAGTAAAGTGTAGAGTATTTGTCGAGTTGGACAATAGTAGTGAAATCGACAAGGGATAGTGGACTGACAGAGTTATAGATTACACACACAGAAAGGTGTAAATAGGAGATGGACTTGAGACAACCTGGAAGAAGATTTACCAAAATGATCTCTCTCTCCAAGCCTCAACTCACTTATGTCTGTCTAAGCACCTCCTGCTCTCTCTCTTTTCTCTTATCAAACATAGAGATTCTAGTAAAGAGCTAAAAATACAAATATGGATGGAAAGGTCGTGAACAGCGTATTAATAAAGGTGTAAACTTTATTAAAGAAGAAAAAGCATGGAATTAATGCATATCATCACAACAACATAAAATTACATCAATAATCATCAATAACCAAAATATGCAAAATACACCAACAACCACACACACACCACCATTCATAAAACCTGTAGAACACAGAGAGATGAAATAACTGAGTGTCAGTCCGTCCGCTTGCGGGACCATATGAAATAGCTCCAGTAAGTGGTTTTTTCGTACATATCCTCCATGGGTGATGGAATTAACCTGAATAAAATCACTGTATAGGCGCTATCATTGGTGATTCCTCCCTAATTGCGCGAGGTGGTCTGGAAGACTCTATCCATAGATTGCTGCTCATACGTGCAAAGTTTTAAGTATCCAGAAAATACACCAGAAGAAGTCACTTGAGGACAAAGAGTCCCAGGCGCGCTTATCCGGCGCTAGGCTCTTGCGTGCTGGGTAGTAAATCCTGTTTAAACTGGTTTGGCTGTGGTTTGCTGAGTGCCCCATTTAGGCACACAAAGTCGGGTGATATGGAATTCTGCTATAGGCATGCTGAGCGGGTTTGATATTCTGGAAGCCGCAATGCTCTGGCTGGTAATCCAATAGGCGAGTCTTCTTCTTCTTCTTCCGTCCTTAGCCACCGACCGTCAAAGCAGTCAGTGGCCATTACGCCTAGTGGCGTCTTAGGGCAACAGCAGATAGGTTTTCTTTGCCATTGTTTCCCATCACGCCTATTGGCATCTTTAGGGCAATGGCAAATCAATCCATTTGCTGTTGTTTCCGTAATCGAAGTGACTGGCAAACGGGTGATCAGCCAATAGGCGAGTAGAGAGCTACTACTGCGTTTGGCGATTCCAGATTTTGCGTAGGCTCCGTTGCACTGCGTGAGCTTAACTTGGCGTTGACAAAAAGGGGTTTTGATTCAGGAACGAGTTTGATGATTCGTTACGCTAGCGGTATTCAGAAACCCTCTAGATCGAAGAGTCTGCTCTAGCGATTCGGTTATCCCTGAAACTGAGACCCAAAAAGAGACACCCTTTTACATCAAGCAAATAATAAATCACACTAACTTTATACAGAAAGTTTCGCTCCACTATGGGATTAAATTTATTGTAGTTATTGCTATGATAGTTTAGGGCTGTCTTTAACCATGTCTCCTGTTCCTTAAAAATATCAATTATCAACACGCGCCCGCATAGGCTTAATATCTTTTGTACACCCATGTCTTCTTCTTCTTCTTCTTCCGTCCTTAGCCAAAGACCGACCAAGCAGTCAGAGGCCATCACGCCTTGTGGCGTCTTAAGGGCAACAGCAGATTGATTTTCTCTGTTGTAGTTTCCCATCACGCCTAGCGGCGTCTTTAGGGCAACAACAAATAGATCCATCTGCCGTTGTTTCCGTAATCGGTGTGACAAGCCAACGGGTGATCAGCCCATTGGGCTGTACACCCATGTAACTGTCATTAAATGTTCTGACAGCAAAATCTCCTCCTCTTCTCCCAATCTCAACATACAGGAAACCTAACCTGTAGTTACAGTTAAAAGAATATGCTTATTCATCTTACAACATTAAATGAATTTACATAAACAGATTACAGCATTTGACATTACACAAATAAATCGTATGTCCCCTTGGGGAAATATATTAGCATTCCACAAAATGCAATGTTCTTGCTATAATAATACAGTTGTGGCTAAATCATAAGATATAATTATATCTATGCCTGGTGACTGCTTTCTGTGAAAGTTATAGACTAGTGCCTAGCCACACAAGTAAGCATAAAATGATCCTCCCTTGCCACTAGAAATATCTATCAAAAAGGAATAAGTGACTATCTCCTATAATCCAGAGTTATTGCCTGCATCTCACTATTCAGTTTTTAAAGTGAACAATCCACACCTGACATTTTCTTACAGAAATGACAGTTAATTTTGCTGACTCTTAACCCAATGGTAAGCATTCGTGGACTGATTCTACGCCTAATATCTGTTATTGTAAGTTTAACATTTAACCCATGATAAACCGTAACAGTTTAAGCACCACTTAATAGGCCGTAGACAGCGCTACCTTATCACTGAATAAATTACTAGGAGAAGTCCTCAGAAATAAATTCACTTTCCTAACAGATATATAAAAGCTAACATGAATCTAATATATTATAATTATAAGATATGTCAACTCACCCCGAAAATGACTAGAACATAGGCAAACACATTCTAGTACTGTGTTAAAGTTTGCCTTATCTCATGATGGTCATCTACGGGCCAGGAATATTTACGAATGTCTTTGTCTATTAAACCCAGTCTACTCTTATAGATCACAAAGGACGCTCCCCCCGGACACCTGGTCTGCATATTTCTACAGAAGTTCGGCGAAAGACGTAATCTAGAGTAAGACAACAGAAATCGTGCGAAAGTTCCCCAGGTAGAGAAATGCATAACATTATGCTCTATCTTGTCTAGGGGCAAAAACCCAAAGACTGACCGCGGGTTTGTCTCCCCCTGTTTCCAGGATGCATAATATTATGATCCGAAGTAGCGTTCTGGAAGCCAAACACAGGGACCCTTTCGCTCGTGATCAAAGGCTTTAAACATAAGAGATATTCCCCTGGTCAGACCAGGTGCGGCTTAGATAATATTATCGTTCGCTGACCGCTACAGGCCGGAACGTAACCAAACCTTGGGTGGGGTTTGAGAAGGTGAAAAAGTTTGGCCACGAAGATAGAAAATGAAAGAAAAAGAAAATACAAAATGACGAGGAAAACCAGGACATTTAAAAAGTAATCAAATTATGGACAAGATGGTAAAATAGATTATCGGTCACGTGACAATAATCACTGACATTCTCTTCAGACACAAAAAGGGATTTCTTGGCCTTTGATATAGTAACCTACTGTCTGTTTTCTGATCTGTATTTCATTTTCATCTGCATTTCCGTCATTGCTGGAGATGATGTTGCCAGCATTGCCTTGCCACGTTTTCTCCCTCGATTGTTTTCCTTACGAGGGGCAGCCTTAGGAAATCCTTTAAATAACTCAGGAGGAGAAAACACTTTTAA
Source organism: Oreohelix idahoensis (assembly GCA_024509875.1). Classification (NCBI taxonomy): domain Eukaryota; kingdom Metazoa; phylum Mollusca; class Gastropoda; order Stylommatophora; family Oreohelicidae; genus Oreohelix; species Oreohelix idahoensis. Next base: position 750,840 of record JAMPIV010017453.1, read on the forward strand.
AGCTACTTTTGGGGCAGCATCATTTGGTGACACAGGAAATGAACTGGTCAATAAAACCAGGGAGTTTGTCCCACTGAGTGAGGCCCCTTTATCAACCAGGCCTAAATTAGGTTCAATCAAAGTAGGGACTGATGCTTCTGAAATCTTCAGCACTTAAAATATCTTGATCCAGTGGCCAAATGCCAGCAGCTTTAAACCCAGACATTATGTTTTGTTGGGTAGAGGACCTAACAAATGCAGCGCCACCAAGCTCGGCAAGCTGATAGATGGAGAGGGTTTTTCCAACATTCTTTATCATCCATGAATCTGCTAAATGACTAAACGCTGCTTTCATGGGCCCAAAGACAGTTCGATCCAATGGTTGCATTTTGTTGCTTGTATGTGGTGGAAGAGTAATGACATGAATATGGTTCTGCTTTGCCAACTCCAGAGCAGGAAAGGAAAATCTGACTGTGCCGATAATTTGGGGTGAGGCTGACTTCTGAAGATTTGGACTTGTTAATATTGTTGATCAGAGTTGTCCGAGCAATTCCATATTCCCTGGAAGCTTGTCTAACAGGCATGCCTTCCACTACGGCAGTCACAGCAGCTCTCATAATGGACTCCGGTACTTTGCCTTTATCTGTTTTCCTCTTGTAAACACGAGTCATTTTTTTTTCTGGAAAAAAAAAATTTACTGTATAAAATAATTATAATAATTATACTTATAAAATAAGATTACATTGATAGTTTAACAATGATTAGTTTTATAGTTTACACTGACAGAATTTAAACATATTTCTTCAACTGTTTAAACAAACTAAGATTTAGGAAATATTTTGTGATGAATGGGATACATGTATAACGCTTCCATGTTCGGGGAGAAATGGACCAGTGACGGCCCATTTCTCCCCACAGGTATTCAAATAGAAAAGACAAGCATAAACTCGTAAAGCTAATAATTTTTAGGCATAAAGAACATTGCTTATGCAGGAAAATGTTAATTCTGTCTATAAAAATAACTTACCATACAATCAGCGAAGCAGCGACAAAAATTGGACTTGCAATGTCACTTCAAAAACTCAACTATTTCCTTGTACAAAATGAGGTCACTGATTGTCAAAAAATGCGCACACATAAAGAAACCGGACGTTGTTCCTGGAAATGATCTCATCCTACTGGTATTTTTTGATTATGGTCCAAATTAAAATGGAACATTTGTTTTTGAGATACAAGGGGCGGTCCATTTCTCCTAACGGTCCATTGCTCACCACTCCCCCCTACTGTAGTGTTATCCATTTTTGTTGTTGCTTATAAGCAGCTGTAAATAATAAATTATGCTCAATGCGACGTAATCGTTAAAATAATCAGTAACGTGCTGGCTGCCATCAGCATTAGCGAAAAATGATACATGAACGACACACCATGTGGACCCTTGCAAATCCCGTATCAATTGAAAAATAGGCAGCTTGATTTTATTGGTTGATTTTTTTATTTACGTGGCCTAACATCTCGCCGAATCTCACGACGCAAATATCGGCTATCGTGTAGCGCAAGACGATTGATTTATATATATCTAATAATTAGGCGAAAAAACCTGTACAGAAATTATGTACAGGGCGTACACATCTGAGAACGCAATAACCTTGTACAGATTATGGGTAAACCATAGCGTGTGGCATCTGTCTGTTCCAGTTGCTGATTCCTTACTGATATGGGTTCAGGGTTGCTCATATTGAGCGTCATGACCTCTGTCTTCTTTAGGTTGATGTTCAAGCCCACCTGCTGGCTATACTTATTAAGTCTATCCGTTTTTTCCTGGATGTGTTGATGTGAATAAGTTTGCAGTGCAATGTCATCTGCATATTCCAGATCTTCCAATGTAGAAAATGTAGTCCATCTTATTCCTCTTGGATTGCCATCTGTTGTCTGGCGCATCACCCAGTCTATGACTGTTAAAAATAGAGTGGTTGATAAGGGGCATCCCTGTCGTACTCCTGTCTTCACTTCAAAAGTTAGGTGCTGCTTTTGAGATTCTCTGTATAATTATCCTGCCTAGTATTTTGCTGGGAACTGAGAGAAGAGTTATTCCTCTCCAATTATTGCAGTCTGCAATACCTAGGATGCATAGTAACACCAGACGGCGGAGCAAGCAAAGACATCAACAACAGAATGAACAAAGCAAGAACAGCCTTTTTTAGTCCAAACAACATCTGGAAGTCCTCTCAGTACAGCACAAGCACAAAATTAGGATTATATCAGAGCTGTGTGCTTTCTGTGCTTCTCTATGGCGCAGAGAGCTGGAGAGTTACAGAGAAGGAAATGTCGAAATTGTCCTCTTTTCACACAACATGCCTAAGAAAAATTCACCGAATCTTTTGGCCGAATACCATCACCAACCAAGATCTGCTTACTCGGAGCAAGCAAGAGGACATGCACACCATCATAGCTGGCAGACGCTGGAGCTGGGTTGGCCATGTCCTCAGAAGAGACCCCGATGCCATCACAAGAACAGCTATGCTTTGGACCCCTGAAGGAAAACGAAAGAGAGGCCGACCAAAAACAACTTGGCGGAGGACTGTGGAGGCTGAGATGCAAAGAATGAACCAGAGTTGGGGCACTGTACGAAGGATGGCCGCCAACCGTGCAAAGTGGAATCAATTTGTTGTTGCCCTACAAGACGCTACTAGGCGTAATGGCCACTGACTGCTTTGACGGTCGACGGCTAAGGATCAAAGAAGAAGAAGAGAATAGCGTGTGGCATGTATGCAACTGCTGCAAGCAAGCTAGCGGTCCTTAACATCTACACATTAGACTGTTGATCATCTGATCTCAAAATATTATTATTCTTAGTAAATCAGCTATACAGAGTGAAGACATCTGTTGAAAGGATAGTTCACTGGCTTACTTTACTTTCCATCATTCTGTATGTGACAATTTCATTGTCCATTCTAAAAGCAGCCCACTGCTTCTTATTACTCACACATTTAATCATACAGCCACGTGTAGCCCCAAGGGTCTCTGAGGAGGCAAAGAAAGAATAGAACCACCAGACCCTCAGGTATTATGTCGTACAAGGCCAACTAATATAAGGTTGTACATGGGGCTGGCAACCTCATCATATAAAACAAATTGCTACAGAAGCCATCGTTACAAGAATATGTCAATGCTTGGTGCAGGGAGACCAGTTGCAGTGGGGATTCCATGCTCTGCAATGTGCATAAAGGAACTGATGGATGATGAATTTAATCACATGAGTTTATTTTACTTAGGACTGTTTTTTTTTTTTTTCCATTTAACTATGTCTTTGTGTCAAACTCTATCAAAATCTATTACGTGAAATATGGACAGGTTTTTTTTTTTTTTTTTTGCATTTCAAGGGATCTTTCTACGAAAGCTCTTACTATGTACGTGTATGGCATTTTTATTCCTTTAAAAATTCATGCAGCCAATGCTAAAATCATAAGGACATTAACTGAGACAGGACAAACAAAAACAGTAAAACTGGAAAAAATTAACTAATCTAAATGAGGAAAAACTAATTAATGGAAGAAAATGGTAATCACAGGAAGATTATCCACTTGAAGAAGATAAATAAATACGATTATCACCGAAGATGACTGGCAAAATAAAAATCTGGATTGTATAAAAACATGAACCAGAGAATAAGAAATGTGATGAATTTTTTTTTTTAAAAGGTAGAAAAGAAAACAATGATGAAAAAAGAAAAAACAAAAACCAAGTGGCAGAATGAGCGGGTAGCAAGATGTAGGTCCTAGTGTTACTGTTAAGACACAAAAAAGAAACGAAAAGCAAAAAAAGGACTGATTAAGATCTCTTCTACCTTAGGCATCATCCTGGCAACAAAATGGTTACAGAAACCACAAATGAAATATCTAATGAGAGAGTTACACACAGGCGTTTTTCAAGGAGACCCATTCATAAATCTTAGTGGAACACAGACAGAGTTGGATGAATGGACATTGATATCACAATAAAAATACAAAAGGCAAGGGAGCTTTTCACTATATTCAGATGTATGTGGAAATAAAGAGGAATCAAATCCAACACAAAAAATAAGAATTGTTTAAAATCAGGTGTCAAGACAACATAGAAAGCACATTTGGACATCACCAGCACCATTCTAGGAAAAAGTCTCTGGAGATACAAATAGCCTCAAGCTGACCCCTGCTGTCTCAGAACATATTCAAGTTGAGGTCTGTGTACAAAGAAGAAGGTGTCAAGACAGTCCTATTGTATGGTTTTGAAACATGGAGACTAACAAAAGCAACAACCTGGAAGCTAAAGACTTTCTGAAGTGTGTGTTTGCAGAGAACAGTAGGATTAAAATTATGTGATAAGATAAAACACTGGCAATAGACAGGACATACACTGAAGACACATACTGACAGTATTACAAGCCGATCCTTATTCTGGAATCTTCAAAGTAAAAGAATTGGAGGCAGATTGTGACGACACGTCAGTACATGTCCTTTTGTGTGATCTCTAACACCTTCACCCCTCCGGCAGTATCCTTTATTTGTCTTCATTTTTCTTACTCATTGCTTTTATTTGGCATAAATCATGCCTTTTCATTCGTTATTTTCACTATTTTGCTCTATGCTGGACATAGCATGGTGAAGTCTCTAACACACCACTCCCCTATGGCAGTATTTGCTATGGGAGTAATGCGTATCTTATTGTTTCACACTCCACTCCCAGACTGTTGTTACGATTCGCCAGGTTTGGTGACCCGGTCAACGATAATATTTTATCGCCTAATCTGTCTGAACACCTGTGGTAACATGTCCGTCAAACATTTGACCCCATTGGGAAGTGGCTGATCATGTTGACACAAGCCGGTGTGTGATCAGATGAAATAAGACCACATGGGCTGTCCAGATTATTCTGATAAACAGAGGTGCGCCGGAAGTCTTAGGTAACGATATGACATCACTGTGTAAGAGGCTACGCGTGTATATTAAAGTTAATATTTTCAAATACGCGTGGGATGAATAATGATAAACTTCCCCACCCAAACAGTGCTAGATAGATTTGATTGGTTTGCCAGAATCTACTGTGATTTGATTGGAACTTTCGGCAGAAACACAGCTGGGATTTGAAACTAAGAATTGCGAGATATAATCTAACAAACTCGGAGTCACAGCACACAGAACAGACAGACTGCATCGCAGCGTCAACTCAACACCTCCTACAAGCCAGAAGAAAGAGGATAGGACTTACAATTCCACAACTATAAGTACCAGATCGAGTATTGGGCAACTTTGGAATTCACAAGTAAACCCGCCATTTTAATACATGACTGGAAACTTGGGAATTCTATCACAAGAAGTCATAAGAGGAATTATAGATTGCCAGGCCAAGTGTCTCACCCATCATAAGAGGAATTATAGATTTCCAGACCAAGTGTTTCACCCGTCATAAGAGGAATTGCTCAGACTTAAGTTATTCAAACAGCATCTAACTACAGGGCTGTGGGTCCCTTCTAAATCTGTGCCAGGAGACATGTGTATTATCATATTCCCTGAGTTACATTGTGTGCTCGGGAATTTAATTCTTCTGAGAGGTTAACATTCGTGGGTGGAATGCATGAAAATGGGCCTGTTAGTTTGCGGAGAACAAATGTACTGAGGCATTTGTTTATTTCTAATTTGTCACTGTTCGTGGTTACAAGACATCAGGCTTAAGTACTGAAGTTCCTACGCCACTAGTGTGAGAGAACAGTATCACCACCAACCGCCTACAGTAGACGAATTATGTGGAGAAGTGTAATCATCACCAAAAAGAAGTGACAGAAACCACGGCTGCAGGACTCATCTGGAGTTAAGTTGTGTGTAACAGGCTACAGAAAAAATGCGGACAGTATTATTCACGCCCTACCAAAACCTCAATGAGGAAAAATTTAATATAACTTTCACCACCTTTAATCCTTAATTTAACTTGTTGAACTAATTGACTATTAAATTTGTTGTATGTTATTTTAAACTAAACAATAATAGTTGATTCAGTTTATTTGTACGAAAGCAAACGTAAGAGCCAATTTTTCTTGATAAATATATATATATAAATATAAAGCCATTACTTATAAGAGGGCTTTCATTGGATTATTCCAACTGGGGCCTTGAAGAGCCAGAATCATAGCATAACCCCTTCACAAAAGGTGACGGACCAGATAATAAGTTAACAAATTTGTTCAGCCCTTAAGCAGCGTTTTGTTCTTGACTTCTGGGAATATCTTGTGAAGGCTCCCCTAAGGTAGAAAAGTCATTCCTCTTCTATCTACATCTTTGCCAAGAGTAATCTTGCACGAAGATAGATACCTTGGATGACCTACTTTTAGATACGCTTGCGTGGTGACCATTAGTGGACCACTACTGCAAAGCAAGGGGAGGCAATTTTGTGACACAGAGTTAAAAAAAAACTCACAGTGAAGACAACCGGAGACAGGCTTTATTAGGATAAAAACGAAATGAGAGAATTTGCATGGAGGTACATGAAAGAGGGAGTTTGTGTCAACTGATTGAGTGCCTGCGCTCTACAGCAGCTGGAGGGTATTAGTAACGATAACGTACCTGAATTCTTCTCCCACTGGGCTCATACAAAGTACAACATGCAAGTTGGCTCTTACTCTGTCAATAAGGAAACTGTACATACTCTGTGTTTCATCTTCTACTCCTTCCTTCTTCGCAGCATCTAACAAAGCATTTTTTACCTGCAGTAGACAAGTATATTCCTATTCAACTAAATGCTTGCTGATGAAACTGTGATATTTGTTTTACTGTCATAGCTTAAACAATACAGATGTCTAAAGCAGTGTTTATTAACTTTTTTAGAGGTCCCGCACACATTTACAGAATCTAAGAAGCCTTGCACCCCTTTAAAGCATCTTAAGAAGCCTTGCACCCCTTTACAGCATCTTAAGAAGCCGTGCACCCCTTTAGAGAATCTAAGAAGCCTTGCACCTCTTTAAAGCATCTTAAGAAGAACTGCAACCCTTTAAAGATCTTCAGAAGCCTTGCACCCCTTTACAGCATCTTAAGAAGCCTTGCACCCCTTTACAGCATCTTAAGAAGCCTTGCACCCCTTTACAGCATCTTAAGAAGCCTTGCACCCCTTTACAGCATCTTAAGAAGCCTTGCACCCCTTTACAGCATCTTAAGAAGCCTTGCACCCCTTTACAGCATCTTAAGAAGCCTTGCACCCCTTTACAGCATCTTAAGAAGCCTTGCACCCCTTTAAAGCATCTTAAGAAGCCTTGTGCCCCTTTACAGCATCTTAAAAAGCCTTGCACCCCTTTAAAGCATCTTAAGAAGCCTTGCACCCCTTTACAGCATCTTAAGAAGCCTTGCTCCCCTTTACAACATCTTAAGAAGCCTTGCTCCCCTTTACAGCATCTTAAGAAGCCTTGCACCCCTTTAAAGCATCTTAACTGATTCCGTACGCAAGATCTAATAATAGACGCAAAGGCCAAACGCTGTAGACGTAAGATCTTTTAAAAGACGCTGATTTATTTCATTGTTTCTTTCTATTCTGATATTTTATACTGCCTGGAATTTATCTCGAACGGAAGTAAACACAAAACTGGGCAAATTTCAACAAGCTTCAACGTCTTTTATTTGCGTTTGAACGGATTTTTTCACATTTATCTTCATCTTTAATCGTGTTTTGTCGTATCGCCATAATGGCCGAAAAACACACAGGATATGTTACTAATATGTGAACAGTGAACAAACTGTGTGATCAACCATAACTTTCTTACTTTTTCTGTGTTCCTAAATGGATTACCTGCACAAAGAGAGCAGTGAAACTGTATTGTGATAACAATTTATGTTACAAGCCTTACGTAAGTCGAAAATTTTTGTTCAAAATTTCAGGTTATCTTTTTTCCGTGTACATGTTATCTGTTATAACATAAACATAACATAAAATTAGCTAGAAAGGCATATGGATTTATATTGTTCATCCAATGTACTTTAATTTGATATATAATATGTTATACTTAACTCAAATTTTAATGTTCATCAACTAAATAAAACAGTTCTACAGGATTTTAGTGCAACAGCTGCATCAAAACATAAACGGCTCCAGAAAACAGTGGCGCGCCAACGCGGTAAATTAAAAAAATGCGCTCCGAAATCCATGCCAGAAATCTGAAGGAACCGGATTATCGATGGCCAGATTTTTGAATGTCAACTGTATTATATATTGTTTATGATGGTTCGCGTTCTAAAAAATCTTTGTGCAAAATTGGCTGAGCGTCCTTTCATGATGTACAGTCACAGCAAGGCAATGGCGCCATTTGGTTGGTCCTAGGTTCAATTCCCGGTAAGCCTATCACTTATATTTTCTTTTCTGTTGTCTGGTGTCATCCTTTATGTCCAACGAGTACCTGTTGATTACCTTTATTTATTTATTTACTAAAAAATATGGCATGTCTGGCACCCCCAGGTGATGCATGCACCTCTGGTTAAGAAGCACTGGTCTACAGTAAGACAGCGTCCAACTGTCAGAGCGGTTAGAGTGCTGGTCTCTCACGGCAAAGGTGTCGGGTTCAAATCCCGGTAACAACACGCTCCAGTCTACCCAGGTGTAAATGGGAACCTGACTCTGCTCTTTGAGTTAGGGAAGGAAAATGCAGCGAGGAAGGGAACTGGTCACATCACCTCTCCATATGAAGTCTCTAACACTTCACTCCTCTACAGCAATATCTGCTATGAGACTACCTTTTACAGTAAGAGAAATGAAGGCATGACAATTTATATTCATTAATTACACTACAGTTCAAGCAGCACTGACCTTTCACAAACACGTCAAGTCTTCCAGAAATGTGCCATTAGTTCAAGGTCATTCCATGCCTTCCTCAGCATTTTCTTTTGTGTCCAGTTCTGCCTCTACCTCTCCCACTCTGGAGATTCTAGAACTAGGACTGCCTTGTAATACTATAAATAGGTTTTCTTAATGTGTGTCCTATCCATCGTCAGCAGTTTCTTTTCATTTCTTGCTCCACTGGCACATGTCTGGTTCTTGCCATCAGTTAGTTCCACACTTGTGACCTTGTCACACCATTTCAATCCTTTCATTCTTACAAACACTTCCCAATTTTACTTGCCCAAATGAAAGTTCCTGTTTAAGATTTTGTACTAACTATTCATTATTTTGAGTTTTTTTTGCAGGAAAAAGAAATTTTCATCCACATCTTTTTCATCATCATCACTATTCACATTTTAAGCTCATTGATGCGTGATGCCATATGATGATGGATGGTATCCGCATGTCTGGTTTTGTGTAGTGTGTAGATGTGTTCAGTCAAAACAATGTTCATACAACAATAACAGGGCAATCCACATAGGACGTCAGTAAACTCACGACGTATAAAGTCAATGAGTCTTGAAACAGCCGTTGACGTTTTTCTTCATTATTTATTGTGGACGCCACAGTGACAAAATGGTTACGCAAATGTGTAGGCACATCAAACAGTCATTATCACGGCAACATTCAATACAGCAATAGACGGTAAACAGCATTACAATGATGAGTCAGATGCATGTTATATTTCAAAGTGCTGTAAATGTAGTCAGGTGAACAACTCCATCCTTTTCTATAACAGCCAGGAGAGTTAATGAAAAAGTCAATTTACCTTGCTTTCATGAAATACACAGAAATATCACGCCTCCCGACATGTGGGAAAACACTAGAGGTATTATCTCGACTAAACGAAATATCCATAAGAGGACTACACATCCCTGACAGAACAAAAATAGCGGAGATCCCCTCTTCAACGAGGCATCTCTTTCGCCATTCCAAATCGCTCACTCCCACTAGTGGTGGGCGGAAACCGATCGACCAAACAACAAGACAAGTCATGCGCAGTCCAGCGCAAAAATGACCACAGCTCAAAAGTTAACTGCATTCGATACCAACGCGAGAAGACAAATGCTTACCGAGAAAAGTGACTATAAATTACAAGCAGTTGTTGCCCTTGCGTTATAAAACAGATATTGAAATAAAACGATGTTGCGAGAATTTATCACGCAACACTCATAATGAGGCTAAGTGATGCACAACTTCACATAAGTTGTTTCATACAGCACGCGTAAGTTCTATTCTTTCTTTGCCTTCTCAGAGACCCCTGAAAATCTCATGTCCTTGTAATTCTCGTTCAGTTATCTTTTTCATGAGTCTACAGAAAAAAAGTGCACCTTTTCCATCAAGTTTTTACCCTCCTTTTCGTTCTACAATCCAATCTTTTGTATATTTGCTTTTCTCTCTTTATATAATTCAGTCTTCTGTGTTTGTTTGTTTGTTTGTTTTTTTAATTCATGTATCTCATCATAAACTTGTTTTTCTTTAAATTAATTCCATTCTATCAATGAATTTTTATTTTCACATCATTTTTTATTAAGGTGTTTACTACTTTTATTTGTGGCATGCCCCTTTCAACCATCTACCATATACATGGAGCTGTTGGTTATAACAGGACTTTCACATCATACTTTATGTTCCAATGTTTTCTTTAAACACTAATCTCATTGTGTTTAATTTTTTCCTAAATACACAGCTATACATTTGGAAATATGTTTCTCAAAATAAGCAAAGAATTAACAGCCATTAAACTGAAAGTAAAAAAAAAAAATTAGGAAAATGGAAATTAAAAAAAAAGAGCATGCCATTAAAAAAAATGTGCAAAGCTGATCTGTATAAAAGTAAACACACAAATAACCTATATGTCAGAACAATTAAATTCTATGAAAATGACAAATATTTCTGTTTGTCAAAAATGAAGGCAAAAAGAACTTGGAAAAAAAAAAAACTAGCCTCCTCAAATTCTTCCACTTTGTACAAGTTTGCCACCTCTCCACTACTGAGGATACTGTTGACATCCTCAAAGAAGCTCTTCTCCACTGCCTGGACATCGCTGAACAGGAACACTGTGGGCCTGTTCTCCACACCACTTTGAAAGTATAATTGTTTCATGTCTGAAGAGAGGCATTTGAAACCAATCAGTTAAAATGTTAACAGGATGGAAAGATATCATGAAAGATCCAAGAAGAATTACCAAATCACACTGGTTCATTATCTGTTTCTCATTTCTGTCATAATGCCTCGTCTTGCTGTGTTCTATAACCTCCATTTCTTTTCTTTTCCCATGAATTCATGGTCATAAATTAGTTTTCATAGTGTTCACTGCCTCTCCTTTTGAAGCCCCAGCTTTAAATTAGTTCATGGCAGCCCTTCCTGTTCTGTGCCATCTGATCAAGCTCTTTCCATGTTTTCTTTATCCTAGCTATTTCTGTCTTCAGCCTCTTCTTTTCAGTTTTCTCTTCCATTTACTTCTTTAACCCCATGGATTCTAAAAAGGATTGCCATGTGATGCTACTAACTGGTTTCCTCAATGTGTATCTAACACAACATAATCTCCTCCCCATTTCTTAGTCCACTGGTGTCTGGTTCTCTCCATCAATTCCACACTGTGATCGTTCAATATTAACCATTCCATTTTGTTCAAGCACAATTTTAATCATTCCATTTTGTTCAAGCACAATTTTAATTATTCCATTTTGTTCGAGCACAATTTTGTAAAGTGTCATGCAGATGGGAGGCACTGAAAGCAGGTACAACACAGATTACAGCACCATGACCCTTTTCAGGAGCATACCCAGACCTGGTTACTTCAGGAATGTAAGTTAGCAGAAATGGCTCAGCTGCCCACAAGTTCAATCGACCCTCAATCAACTTTCTGGGCTTCATCAACCCCTGGATGCCGATATTGACTCTTGGCAGTGGAATGAACGAACTTTATTTTTGAAGGGTTAAAAATTACGTGCGTTGGCCCATCTAAAATTGTGCCCTTCCACTCTCATTTATCTTGCATGCTATATCCTTTCATTCTCACGTTACTTTAAGCATTAATTTAAAGGCATGTAACATTAAACGATGACCACTGTGGGTACCCCTTGTGTAGTGCAATGTGCGCCATTTACCCTATTTTCCTTAACATGCTTCCTAGGAAATAGAATGCATGTATACCACAGCCAAATCTACATATATTTTAACACTTGTTAATGCTTGGCACAACCATGTGCAAATGCTAATGGATTAAAGCTTTACAAAGTGAAATAATAAAAACTTCCAAAATCAGAGAAACCAATCTACAACATACCTTCTCTGAACTCAGCTACCCTGTAGAGCTCCGAGACCTCAATTTGGAACACTGCATAATCACACAGGAATGATGCAAGTCGAGTTAAGCTCTGCCGGCCACTACCGTTGATGCCAATTAATAGCATGTGGCCAAGAGGCTGTCTAATCACACGTACAATTCTGGAAACTGAGAATAAAGTTGATGGTAAGGATAAGAATGTTCTGGATTATCATATGTAATCCATCTTGACTAAAATGAGGTTTATGATGACTTTGTTGATGCAAAAATCTTTGATATGGATACAACATATACAAGTTTAGATCATCAGCTGCCATCTGCATACTGAAGGTTGGCTGGAATGGATTTCCATTTTCTGTGTCTCTTTTCTTGATGATAAACTCTGACAGATTCTTTCCCACCCATCTCTTGATGTTATCTTCCCATTTATAATGGCTAAGAGATATGGCTTCCGCCTCTAATTCTAAAGGTACTGGGTTCAATTCCCAGTACAAGGAATATTCTTCTTCTTCTTCTTCTTTGATCCTTAACCACCGACCGTCAAAGCAGTCAGTGGCCATCACGCCTAGTGGCATCTTGTAGGGCAATAACAAATTGATTCCACTTTGCACGGTCGGTGGCCATCCTTCGTACAGTGCCCCAACTCTGGTTCATTCTTTGCATCTCAGCCTCCACAGTCCTCCGCCAAGTTGTTTTTGGTCGGCCTCTCTTTCGCTTTCCTTCAGGGGTCCAAAGCATAGCTGTTCTTGTGATGGCATCGGGGTCTCTTCTGAGGACATGACCAACCCAGCTCCAGCGTCTGCCAGCTATGATGGTATGCATGTCCTCTTGCTTGCTACGAGTAAGCAGATCTTGGTTGGTGATGGTATTCGGCCAAAAGATGCGGTGAATTTTTCTTAGGCATGTTGTGTGAAAAGAGGACAATTTTGACATTTCCTTCTCTGTGACTCTCCAGCATTCCGCACCATAGAGAAGCACAGAAAGCACGCAACTCTGGTATAATCTTAATTTTGTGCTTGTGCTGTATTGGGAGGACTTCCAGATGTTATTTAGGCTAAAGAAGGCTGTTCTTGCCTTATTCATTCTGATGTTGATGTCTTTGCCTGCCCCACCATCTGGTGTTACTATGCTTCCTAGGTATGTGAAGGTATCTGTCTGTACCAGTTGCTGATTCCTTACTGATATGGGCTCAGGGTTGCTCACATTGAGCGTCATGACCTCAGACTTCTTTAAATTGATGTTCAAGCCCACCTGCTGGCTAAATTTATTAAGTCTATCCGTTTTTTCCTGGATGTGTTGATGTGAATGTGCCAGCAGTGCAATGTCATCTGCATATTCCAGATCTTCCAATGTTGAAAATGTAGTCCATCTTATTCCTCTTGGACTGCCCTCTGTTGTCTGGCGCATCACCCAGTCTATGACTGTTAAAAATAGAGTGGTTGATAAGGGGCATCCCTGTCGTACTCCTGTCTTCACCTCGAAAGTTAGGTTGCTCTGCCCAACACTAAACGTAAAGTTGGCATAGAGGCTTTTTATGATTGACACTATGCAGCTTGGAATTCCATAAGCCCTCAGTATTTTCCATAAACTGTCCCTATGTATGCTGTCAAAAGCCTTTTCAAAATCAACAAAATTTATGTAAAGCTGTCTTTGCCATTCTGAGCACTGTTCTATAATGTTCCTGAGAGTGAATATATGGTCTACACATCTTCTGTTCTTTTTAAATCCTGCTTGTTCTTTCCTCAGTTTGTAGTCTACTGCCTTTGAAATTCTCTGTATAATTATCATGCCTAGTATTTTGCTGGGAACTGAGAGAAGAGTGATTCCTCTCCAATTATTGCAGTCTGAAAGATCTCCCTTCTTGGGCAATTTGACAATTATTCCTTTGTTCCACTCTGATGGTGTTGTCCCCGTTTTCCACACTTGTGCAAATAGTGGTTCTAATAGTTCTGCTGCTAGCTCAGGGTCTGTCTTAAATAGCTCTGCATTTAAGTTATCATGGCCCGGAGCTTTACCGTTCTTTAACCCTTTGATTGCTGTGATGATTTCTTCTTTTCGTGGAATGTCTGTATTTACATCTAGATCGTTTTCAGCCTCAGGAACATTCAATTGTGTCTCTGGTATTTCCTTGTTCAGAGTTTCTCTGAAGTGCTCTGCCCATCTTGTTTCCTGTCCCTCTGCTGTCTTGATGAGATTTCCTTGCTTATCTCTTACTAATGTAATATTGTTTGCACCTTGTTTTCCGCTGATGAATTTAGTTATTTTGTATACTGTGCTTTGTTCATTTCTCAGTGCTGCCTCTTCTGCAAGATCATCTAGGAAATTCCTTTTGTTGGCTCGGGTTTGGCATTTAACTTCCCTGTCCAGTTGACTGTACTGTTCGCTATATAGTTGCTTTAACCTGGGGGACTTCGCTTCTGTTTTCTTTCTTTTCATTTCCTTTCTCATCTTTATGGTGTTTAGTGTTTCTGGTGTTATCCAGTCTTGCTTCTTCCTTTCCTGGAATCCTAAGCATGATTTGCTACTTTCCTTATATATTGTTGAAATGGTGTTGAAATTCTGGTCTATATCATCAGTCAATGTCTTTTTCTGGATTTTGGCAAATTGATATCGTTTCTTAATGTCGGCCGCAAAAGCTTTTCTGGTAAGGGGGTCCTTCAATTTGCTGATGTCAAACCTTTTCTGTGTAGTTACAGTTGGTCCAGCCCTTCTTAGTTTCACTTTCAGTTTTGCTACTACTAAATGGTGATCGCTTCCCACATCTGCACCTCTTCTTACCTTCACATCTTGTAATGCATGTCTCCATCTACCGTTAACCATGATGTGGTCTATCTGGTTTCTGTCCCGACCATTTGGTGATTCCCGTTAACTTGTGAATTTCCTTATGTGGGAAAAGTGTTCCTCCAATGACCAGGTTGTTAATGCTACAGAAACTTATTAGCTTATCCCCATTTTCGTTTGCTATTCCGCTGCCGCATTTCCCCATTGTTCTTTCATTATATGTATTGTGTGTACCAACGGCCCATGTTTCGGTTACTACCCTGCCTAGACATAAATAACGTCGAACCAGACACATTTCGTAAATGGAGACGACAGTTAGAACTATACATGCATGCAACAGAAGTGGCCTCTAAACCTGATTCTGTTCGGGCGGCCATCATTCTACACTGTGCTGGACCTCAAGATGTTGAAGTTTTTGATCAACTTGAAGAGGAAGGAGACCACTCTAATCCTACTAAAATTCTCGATTTGCTTCAGAACCATTGTAGCTCACGAAGCAATGAAGTATTACATACCTTCAGATTCTGGAACACACCTCTTCAAGAACCTTTTAATTCCTTCATAACTGAGCTGAGAACTAAGGCAGATTTGTGCAACTTTAACGACAAGGATCGTATGATAAGAGACAAAATTGTCTTTACTGTCAACAAAAGGTTACAAGAGAAGCTCTTGAGAGAAGCTGACCTCGACCTAAAGAAAGCCATTCACATATGCAGAGTCTTCGAGCAAACTGGAAAAGACATAAGTGAGATGAATAATACAGTACAACCTTCTGAAGCAAGGGTTGAAAAGGTACAGAAAAAAATCACTCAACCATAAACCTCCCAAGAGAGACACTGGGCATGCTGCTGGTAAAGCCTATCAAAGTAACACTGACAGTGGGTACTTTGAACCTAGGAAGGAGTGTCATTACTGTGGACAGAAACATCTATTGATTAAGAAAAAGTGTCCTGCATGGGGGACGTTTTGCTCAAACTGTGGGGGAAGAAACCATTTCAAAGTTAAATGCAAGAAAGTTCACACTGTTCACACAGAGTCAGTGGAAGATTCTGAAGTTTTTCTTAATTGTGTGAAGTCTAGCAAAGATTGTACATCTGCACAACTCATTATCAATGGAAAAATGGTAAAATTTCAGCTAGACACAGCAGCTGATGTGAATACAATCCGTCAACGCTTTGTGATGCAAGAACAATTGTTACCCACTAAACAGAGGCTTGTCATGTGGAATGGTACTAAGATGACTCCACTGGGAGAAGTTCTATTAACTGCTGAGAATCCTAAGACTGGGACAAAACACAATATAAGGTTTACTGTTGTGAAAAATAGATTCAGATGTTTGCTGGGCAACAACACACTGCAGGATCTACAGTTTGTGACAGTCAACACAAACTAGTTTATTGCTAAGGTGGCTACTGACAGTTTAGATAATGATCATAACTCTGATAACCATCTAGGTGTCCTGGGTGAAGCTGTGTTGCATATTGATCCTAATATTCGTCCAAAGGCACTGCCGTGCAGAAAAATACCATTTTCACTTAAGAGCAAGGTAAAGTCAGAGCTTCAAAGTCTAAAAAAACAGAGGCATATTAATACCGGTAGAGGAACCGACTGAATGGGTTAACCAAATGGCTGTTGTTGAAAAGTCTGATGGTTCCTTAAGAATATGCATTGATCCTAGACCCCTGAATGAGGCTTTGCAGAGAGAGCATTACAGATTACCAACTTTGGATGATGTATTGCCGGAACTCAATAATGCCAAGATTTTCACAAAGCTGGATATCAAGGAAGCATTCTGGCATATCAAACTTGATGAGAAGTCTAGTAAACTTACAACAATGATTACACCTTAGGGTAGATTCAGATGGTCTAGACTACCATTTGGCTTGAATGTAAGCAGTGAAATTTTCCAAAGGCATCTAGCACAAGCTCTTGAAGGTCTTCATGGTTGCATCAATGTTGCTGATGACATAGTTATTGCAGGTTGTGGATCAAACAGACAGCAAGCAATTAAGGACCATGATCTGAAGCTCAAAGCACTGAAAGATAGGTGTAAAGAGAAAGGCATTAAACTGAATGACGCTAAAGCTCAAGAGAAGAAAGAAGAAATTACCTTCATGGGTCACCTTATTACTGCTCGAGGTGTTGAACCAGACAAGAAAAAGGTTGAGACAATACTAAACATGCCCGTTCTTAAGAACTGTCATGAGGTTCGCAGATTTTGCAGCATGATAAAGTATCTAGCAAAGTTTCTCAACAATCTTTCAGAAGTTCTTCATCCAATAAGAGAACTTACCCGTAAGGATACTCCCTTTATCTGGTCTGCTGAATGCGAATAAGCTTTCAAGAGTGTCAAGAAACTGATTAATTCTACTCCAGTACTCGCATACTATGATCCTGATGAATCTTTGTGTATTCAAGTTGATAGTAGCAGCTATGGACTTGGGGCTGTCCTCCTACAAAATTGTCAGCCAATAGAGTTTGCTTCTAGAGCTCTAACTGAAACAGAACAACGCTGGGCTCAAATTGAGAAGGAGCTCTTAGCTGTTGTATATGGTTTGGAACGCTTTGACCAGTACACTTATGGAAGGAAAGTTACAGTCATCAACGACCATAAACCTTTGGCGGCCATCGTTAAGAAACCTCTGAGTCAAATTCCTCGAAGACTGCAGAATTTACTGATGCGCAGCCATCAATATGACTTTGAATTCCAATGGGTACAAGGTTCCGATCTTCTTATAGCCGACACACTGTCCAGAGTTTGTATTCATAATGTCACATTGGATTCCTTAGTTGATAGAGAGAGCAATGCAGGAGCTGATGCACCTGTAAGATTACCTGAAATACCAGATGTGATGATGGAAAAGATTAAAGCTGAAACTCTCAAAGACAGCGTGCTCCAGAGGTTGAAGTCGACCATTTTGGATGGGTGGCCTAAAAGAAAGTCTGATGTACCAGCTGAGCTTATGCCTTATTTTGATATTCGTGACACTCTGACAACAGAACAAGGCATAATACTTAAAGGAGAGCGTATCCTTATCCCAAAAGCACTGAGGCCTGAAATCAAGCAGAAGCTACATGCTGCTCATCTTGCATTTGACCGCATGATGCGCCGGGCCAGAAGTTGTCTGTTTTGGATCAGCATGACGGCAGAGATTCGACAGATAGCTGAAAGTTGTCCAGAATGTCAAGAAACGAAGGCAAGGAATACTAAAGAACCTTTAAACCAACACTCAAGAGGTTTATCACCCTGGGAGAAAGTTGGCACTGACATCTTTATTATAGAAGGCCGATATTATTTAGTCCTGAATGACTACTTCTCCAACTTCATTGAAGTAGACTTTCTACCTACAATGACAGCACAGTTAGTCATCAGGAAATTGAAGTCTCATTTTGCTCGTTATGGTGTCCCTAAAGTTATTGTATCTGACCAAGGTACTCAGTTTACGTCTGCACAGTTCAGATCATTTACTGCTAGATGGGGAATACTTCATGTTAAATCAGCACCAGGTCACCATAAAGCCAATGGATTAGCTGAATCTGCTGTGAAACTCATCAAGGGTATGATGAGAAAGACTGTTCAAAATAATACAGATGCATATGAGGCACTACTTGAACTTCATAATATGCCGAGAAAAGGGTTTGATCTAAGTCCAGCAGAAATACTGTTCAACAGGAAACTGCGTACACTGATACCTTCTGCAGTGAAACCCATTGCATCTCACAGTATAGTTATTGAAAGTAGAGGCAAGAGAGACAGATCAGTGAAGAAGTATTATGATAAAACTGCTCATGATCTGCCCAAGTTGTCTCACCAGCCAGTCTACTATCAAGACCCTGAACAACCAAACTGGCAACCTGGAAGGATCGATAAGAGGCTCTCTGAAAGACCTAAAACAACACCTTTCACACCTGATCCAGAGGACCTGGAAATTGATGTCTCCTCTCCAGTTCTACACGAGGAACAGGTTGTTTTGCCAGACATTGAAAACACTAGTGAAGTGAACATTTCCAATCTTCCAGAAGTTGATCCTTCAACTCCAGCTACTTCTAGTCCTGGGAAAGCTGGCAAAGAACATTCTCTCCTACCATCTTGCCCTAAGAGACCTCAAAGAGATCGCAAGAAACCCTCTTGGATGAATGATTTTGTTCACTCATAAAGAAGGGGGGATGTTGATGGGGTCATCTCCATGGTTATCCTGTTTCCTACTAGAGTTACTTGCCCTTATACTTCTACTTCCTTCTTCCTACTTCCTGTTTTCTAAGATGGTCGATTAAACATGCCGTCATGTATCCTGTGTGTTCCGGCTTAGTGATTATGCTTCATAATATGTAATGTATGACAGCCAGCCACATCTCATTATAATTAACAATATTTACTATATAAAACAGTAAAGATCAACACACACGTTGGGATCCTCCCGTGCTACAGAGTTTGTGCACTGTGCTGAGATCCTCCATGTGTGATCTAAGAGAGGAGATTGGAGCACTGATGACATTGTCCGTGTACCACATGGTCCTTAACCAAAACCAAAACCATGCCCAATTCTCCTTAGTTTGTATCTTACGATACACCATCATAGGTTACAGTGTTGCTATTCTATTACTCTCTTTGACAGGAGGACTTGGCATGTGTTTGTTGAAGGCCTATGCTCCTTGAGGAACTGAAGAATACTGATGACGATGGACAGCTTAACAGTATGTACTGATGGATCTAAGGAGCCGTGGTAGCATAGTGGTTAGTGCACTGGCTTCCTAGCTCAGTGGTCTATGGTTCGATCCCCAGATGAGGTGGGATTTTTTTAGGCCACAAACGGCTCCTGGGTCAACCCAGCCCCAAATGGGTACCAGAGCAACTCTGGGAAGGTTAAGGCGGCCAGCGTGATGCTGACCACATCACCCCTAGTGTGCCGACGGTCAAGAAAATATGGGCCTAACACCATATTCCCAATATGCCTCAGTGGGCGTGTAACGGGATCCTTTACCTTTTTTTTTTTACTGATGGATCTAGAATAGAATGTGACCAAACTATTATAGGCATCAATATTTCAGCATGGAAGTTTATGAAAAGGCTAAGTATCCCTTCCAAAAATAAACCTGTCTTTAGCGCAGGAATGGCAGCTAGAGAAAAAAAGCACTAGGAATAATTTGCTAACCCCTTCCCACTAAGATTATTAACAACTGACTTTCAGTAATCCAAGCATTTAGAATTGTACAGAAATGTAGCCAAAACTGTTTCCTTGCCTTTTCCACATCCAGATATCTTGGGTGTTGTTTCACACATTAACTACTGAATTGAAAAACCTGCTGTGGCGTAATTAATCTTTTTTCACTTTTTTTTACCCTCAAGGTTTATGTACACACAAAGCTGTAATTTTTTAACAGATTTTGATAAATGATATGTCATTTTGAAGGTAAATGTATGTACTGTTACAATAAGCTAAAAGAACTGTGCATTCGGAAGTTATGGCAGATTTTAGAAATAATATAAAATGATCTGCAGACTAAAAAAGCATTAAAATGTGTCAACATTTCTAAACTTACCATCAAAATCTTAATTTCTATGGCATGTAATGCAATTCTCATATGGATTATCAGGTTGTATATATAATAATAAGAAACAAAGTGGAAGAACACACCATTTCACTAATATTTATACTATCAGTAACTTTGGTAAGAACATCTACTCCACTTGAAGAAAAAAAAAACTCAAAAATAAAAATTACACATTTGAAAATTCACTTTCTATAGCTTACTGACAGTACTTCATGTCATTAGTGTGTTTTACTTGGTAGTATTATGTATACGTCACAGTTTAAAACAGTTCTTTCATTGAAAATAGAGCCTTTCAGGACAACCAGTGTAATAAAAAATGTACTGTGACTCATACATGCCACACCTCGGAGATGAAAAACCTGTACAAAAAATCTAAAACCCTGTACAAAGACCTGCAAAACCTGTACAAAGACTGAAAAAAACATATCAAAAGAGTTAATTCGTGTAACAATATTTTCAATTACAGTGGGCTGCATTATAAATAAGGCATGGGGACTTTGCCTTTTAAAGCAGGTCTTCACTTATTTTAAAACCCAAACAATAAATGTCTTGAGTTTATTTTACACTGTAAAAATAATGTGATGGTGTCATCATTTAGTCTATTTCTGTGCCTAATTATCACTAACTGACTGGGAAAACCTAAGGGTCTTTTATGTTTGGACATGCGCTCTAATATAACCGACTAACACAGGATCTGTCTTAACACATTAACTACCGAATTGAAAAACACACTGTGGCCGAATTAAATTTTTTTTCCCATTTTCATCCTGTAGGTGTTTGCACAAAGGAAGCCGTAGTTTTCGTAATTGTTAAAAGATTTTTATGAATTACACGTCATTTTAAAGATCAATGAATGTACTATTACAATAAACACCGGTTGTAACTCAAATACAGGTTGTTGCTATTTCAAGGCCCTCCGATAGCCAAGGACTTGCAATATTTTCACAATTATAACTGCTTGCGCCCCGTCTCTATCAAAATCACAATTTCAATCAATGTGCACACCGTTTTCACTCTTGTCCTCGTCACTAGATCTATCAGTCAATTGTTGAAACACGTTTCTATCCAATTCAGCCGTTAGACGAGATGTATACGCATTTTTTGTAGTCCTATCACTAGTTGCCACGGTAAACAGTTTTACACGATTTGGTAACTAACCCAAAACGCTGAAAAATATGAACATAATATCAATTTTCTAGTGTTCTACAACAACCATGCTTTGGGAGATTTGTTTTCCGGTGGCAACTTAAAATCTTGAACCAGATCAGAGAGTATTTCAGTACATTTTTCATTCATTTTATTACTAAAATTAGATTGGCGCTCTGAGCGGCTTGCGGTCCAAATGTGATTACTTTGTGAGCCGCTGACAGCGGCTTGCGGTAGTTAATCTGTTAAATAGCTCTGCATTTAAGTTATCATGGCCAGGAGCTTTTCCATTCTTTAACCCTTTGATTGATGTGATGATTTCTTCTTTTCGTGGAATGTCTGTATTAACATCTAGACCATTTTCAGCCTCAGGAACTGTCACGAAGTGGATTAAAGTATAGAATGTTGTCTGGGTGTGTAGACAAGGCACTATTTTGAGAAAGACTGAGAATATAGATTTTGATGAAAATGACAGTGAATGTGGAACGATGAGACTATTGGCTTCGAGGGTGAGAACCTAGATTAACTCTCCCTTGCCACTCCTGACGTCTTTGATAGCTATAGATTCACCACCTCTTACTACCCTAAGGAGATAAGGTTTAAATAAAGACCGCAGACACACTATACAGACAATATATATATGTACAGTATAGTTTAGATAGAACCTGATCCAGTGAACATTTATATAAAATAATAATAAATTCTTTAAGCACCAAACACGGCGCATAAGGCAGAAACCAGTGCTCTCCAGGTTGTTCGTTGTGACGCCACTCCTCTTAGCTCTTGCACATTGTTTAATCCCAACGTTCTTCCTTCTCTTATTATTGTTCTTCTGAGTGTTTCTTTTGGTCTTCCTTTTTTCCTCTTACCCTCAGGAACCCAAGTGAGTGCCTGCAATGGTATTCTGTTGTTTTGCATTCGTAGGACATGACCGATATATGACCATCGTCTTTTCCTTATATAGTTGGAGACATATTTCTGCCTAGAGTCATCCCTTATTTGTCGATTAGTCTTGAATTCTTTCCAACTGATGTTCATGAGTTTTCTAAGACATTTGTTCTCGAATGTATTCAGCTTGTTCTACAATGATTTTGTTATTTTCCAACTCTCACAGCCGTATGTTAACACTGAGATAACATTTGAATTAAACAGACGAAGCTTGGTATGTATATTCAATGATCGTAATTTCCAAATGTTAGATAATCTATTGAAGGCGCTAGCTGCCAAAGCAATTCTAGTATTAATTTCTTTTGTTGTGTCACAATCCTGAGTCATTTTACTGCCTAAATAATTGAAACTTTCAACTTTCTGTAGTTTTTTCCCGTTCAGGATGATATTAAAGGTCTCGTTAGAAAAGTTCATAACTTTAGTTTTAGAGGCATTTATTTGGAGACCTATTTCAACCGAAAGATGACACAAATTATTTACTGCTTCTTGGGATTGTCTGGGTGTTGAACTTAAGAATGCTAAATCATCTGCGAAATCCAGGTCCCCCAGGAATTTTCCATTTGTCCATTTTATACCTAATTGTTCATTGTGGGTGTAGTTTCTCATAACCCAATCAATAGCTATTCCAAAAAGTAGTGGTGACATAATACAGCCTTGTTTCACCCCTGTTTCTACTGTAAACCATTCTGTATTCCCTTTATTTGTTCTAATAACATCTTGCATTGTCATATAGCGCTTTGATTATATTCACATATTTTGTTGGAAAACCATAGATTGTAAGTATCTTCCACAATGATGGGGGGTGTAGACTATATATATAGTTTTTATTAAACAAATATATATAGTCTACACCCCCCATCATTGTGGAAGATACTTACAATCTATGGTTTTATAGTTTTTATTAAACAAATGGAGCCGCGCTAGCGTAGTGGTTACAACACCGCTCTGGCGACCGGGTGATACAGGATCAAACCCGGGCGACGGCATTTGAGGATTTTTCGTCGACCGGGATTTGGACTGGATTAACTCGAGACCTGGCGAGGACATTTGAAGGAATGTCGTCGACCAGGGACTGGCGGCTCCTGAGCCGACCCAGCTGTAATGGGTACCTCCGAAATCGGCGAGTATTTGCCTGAATGGCGAGGGACACCTGTCTCTGTACAAGAAATAAAGGGATACTCACGTAAAATCAATGTCAGGTTAGACATAAATAATAACCTGAGATTTCGCCTCGAGTATTAGCGGGCGTACGAAAAAAAAAAAAAATTAAACAAATAAAAAAAATCAAATCACACAGGAAAAATAAATAACGTGCAATGTTGCACAGACCTGAAAACAAAGAAACAATTAAATTGATAGACACAAAAAAAACCAACCACTTTCACTCTTTCGTTCACCATGCTGGGGTAAAATAAAATGATTAATGATTTAACCACAATCTAATTGGTAGGGGCATCAACTGTAGCCACCACTCCCTACTACAATAATATTACTACTGTCACTGTCCTGCTGACACTGCCTAAATGACTGTCTACACAGCTTCCAAGCTCTTTAGGTGATATACACGCCACTAAATAACACCACTGGACTGCTACGCTAGTAGCTTTGATTACATCTATGGCTCAGAGGCTATCCTCTAAGGATAATATAAGACCCTACTGGTCCCGGCTATTTTTCTCTCTCTCTCTCTCCTCTCCGCCTTGCTTCAGTGTCTCTCTGACACTCTCGACGTCTGCTGATGTGGCGTCTCCGTTACGCCCCTTCTCTCTGTAGCTTTCAGAACAAGGAATGTTGACCCTTTCTCCTGCTCCTGCACTGATGACTTGGCTATCAAGCACGAGGTACTTGACTCCCTGAATGTAGAAGCTTCACTGATGCTGGACAACTTCTTAAATTGCCCCTCTTCAGGTTTAGAACGATATTATTATGGTTGTGAAGAAAAAAATTACAACAACACTGGCAACGTGCCAAATTGAGTGTATTATAACAAAGAGCTCAGAGCTCTGGGTTTTTAAGGAAAAATCCTGTCCCCGCTGAAGAATGTCTTCACAGCATGAGAACGTATTTATTTTCTTTCGCCTCTGGCGATATCTCGAGCTCTCGGCTCCTGAGATGCCAAAAATTGCCGTTGGTAAATGTTAGGGACAGATTACGCTCTTCCACTGTGCCGTGAAAATTTGCTGTGGAACAAATAAAACAACAAATATACCACACATCAAAATTACTCCTCTCTAACACCTAACTCCCTACACAAATACTTCTTCCCTTAAATCACTACAGCTCCCCTGCTCTATTTTTGCACCAAGCGACAAACAATTATTTATGCCCGAAAGGTCAGCCTCCCATACAATTCCCTTCTCTTGTCTCTACCCCGTTTTCAAAGTAAACATCGGTCAAAACTCCCAGACGCCGCTGACCCAAATCTTTTGTTACGGCGGCATCTTGCCGTCACAACAATTTTTCACTGAGGGAACTCCTGTACTAAAATACTAGGCCTACTTAATTATTTCAGGCTGACCTAAATCTGTTCTATCGATTACAAAGTTATATACACCATCTCAGTAAAATAAATTACACCACTCAATATTAAGAGTTAAATATATATATCTCTAGGACAATGAACTCCCACTACATTATCCAAATAGCCCGCTAGCAAGTACACAACTATTACTCACGTATATATACATGCGGCAAGGTATCAAAATTCGAAGATGAGGAAATATTAATTCCCATCTCAATAATAATTAATTTCCCGAACTAGTTACACACTTGACAGAAATTGCTATTGCTAGCTTATCATAGGGAAATATTTATGCACACTTTCATTTATTTTCATTTCTCTAAGATAGCAATTGATGGCACTTTCGTTTATCTTTAATTAATTTCCCAGAAGAAACCTAAAATTTATCGTGCTAAGATCTTACAGACTATCTCCTATGCTTAATTGAAATCTGTACATACCAAATTCGAATTTCCTACTTAAGAGCAGACGAATTCTGTATACTAGATACAGGCGAAGATTCACGGCCGGCAATGTTTCATCAGAGAGGCCGCGACTAGATTTTCTTTCTTATTTATTCAAGAAAACCCACGCTTAGAACCCAACCCATACGTCATCGCATCGCGTCTCTCTGGAACCAATAATCTTGCCAGAATTTCTAAAAATATCCTGTGCTAATGCGCTATAATTAGTACATAAGCGTAACCTGCTGCCCTAATTGCCTGCCGGAAAAATTCCGTTTGGTTACTGGCTGAAATTGAGGTCGGGCTTCTGTACACCCACCCCCGTTTAAACCGGGTAGGGGTTATTTAACATCGGAAAGTTTACATCCAGCCCAAATAATACTCACGCGCTTAATACAATAAAATTGACCTTGATTATTTTAACAAAGAGAATCCTTCATGATCGCAATTACTTTATAGAAAAGAAGACTGGTGCCAATCTTAACCTTACCCTACAGTTATCCCCTTATAAACACAATTTATTACCTGGAGAAAAAGACTAAACTCGACTAGTTACAGAGAGAAGAAGAATGGGGCAAACTCATATAGTTACAGAGAGAAGAAGACTGAGGCAACTCATATAGTTACAGAGAGAAGAAGAAATGGGGCCTGTTGAAAATAAAATCACAGTAACTCTATCACAGGAACATTCAATTGTGTCTCTGGTGGTTCCTTGTTCAGAGTTTCTCTGAAATGCTCTGCCCATCTTGTTTCCTGTCCCTCTGCTGTTGTGATGAGATTTCCTTGCTTATCTCTTACTAATGTAATATTGTTTGCACCTCGTTTTTCGCTGATGAATTGAGTTATTTTGTATACTGTGCTTTGTTCATTTCTCAGTGCTGCCTCTTCTGCCTGTCTTGCAAAATCGTCTAGGAAATTCCTTTTGTTGGCTCGGGTTTGGCGTTTAACTTCCTTGTCCAGCTGACTGTACTGTTCGCTATATAGTTGCTTTAACCTGGGAGACTTCGCTTCTGTTTTCTTTCTTTTCATTTCCTTTCTCATCATTATGGTGTTTAATGTTTCTGGTGTTATCCAGTCTTGTTTCTTCTTTCCTGGAATCCCAAGCATGATTTGCTGCTTTCCTTATATATTGTTGAAAAGGTGTTAAATTTCTGATCTATATCATCAGTCAATGTCTTTTCCTGACTTTTGGCAAATTGTTATCGTTTCTTTATGTCAGCTGCAAAAGCTTTTCTGGTAAGGGGGTCCTTCAATTTGCTAATGTCAAACCTTTTCTGTGTAGTTACAGTTGGTCCAGTCCTTTTTAGTTTCACTTTCAGTTTTGCTACTACTAAATGGTGATCACTTCCCACATCTGCACCTCTTCTTACCTTCACATCTTGTAATGCATGTCTCCATCTACTGTTAATCATGATGTGGTCTATCTGGTTTCTGTCCCGACCATTTGGTGATTCCCATGTTAATTTGTGAATTTCTTTGTGTGGGAAAAGTGTTCCTCCAATGACCAGGTTGTTAATGCTACAGAAACTTATTAATTTATCCCCATTTTCGTTTGCTGTTCCGCTGCCGCATTTCCCCATTACTCTTTCATTATATGTATTGTGTGTACCAACTTTCGCATTGAGGTCTCCCATTACTATAACAAGATCATATCTAGGTGTGTCCTCCATTTCTTTCTGCAGTTGTTGGTGGAATTCATCCTTGACCTCTTCATCACTGTCATTCGTTGGTGCGTAGCATTGTATTATTGTAGTATTGGTGAATCTTCCTCTCAATCTTAATAGTCTGTTGTTGAGGGGTTTCCATTCCAGTAATGTCCTTTCTATTCTTTTCCGTAGAATAATGGCTACACCTTCATTGTGCTGTCCATCTTCTCTTCCAGAGTAAAGTACTGTTTCTCCTGTTGCTGTTTTAACTTTTCCTGCCCCTGTCCATCTGCTCTCGCTTATCCCTAGAATGTGTAACCTATAGTTTCTCATTTCTGCCATGACCTGTTTTAGTTTACCCGTCTCGTTCATTGTCCTGACATTCCAAAATCCTATTCTTGTTTCACATTTTGCGGTCAGGATGTCCGTTTTCATGTCAGTGGTTTCCTTTTGGCTTTCACCACTGACAGTCATAAGAGCCTCAGACTCCGGATGTCCGTCCCGCAGCAAAGTTTGTTCATTTATTGTTGTTTCCGTAACTTCATTTCTTTTTACATAGACAGGGGTGTCAGCCCTATGCTAAAACCCCCAACCTGGAGGACCAGGGTGTCTGCTTTAGTCTGACCCCTGCCCACACAAACCTGTCCAGCTTGGTAGAACCTTCCAGGAGTAAAACTCCCGCTGGCATAGCTCTGGGGGTAATCAGGGTACGCAAGCCGCCACACCTCAACAAGGTAATGACACCGGTGGTGGCAGATTACGGCTTGGATATCACTAATATTGTTATTGCTGCTATCAAAATTAATATTTGAAACACTGTCCATGATGTTTTCACTTTCTTCGTCATAGCTAGACCTATCAAACATCCTCCTGCAGTAGTTAATCTGTTAAGCCAGGTGCTTCCTACAATCGTATCATGCATTCTTGCCCACTAGCAGTTTGTCAGTTTCCTCATTTATTTCTCCCTGGTCGTAATTAACAATAACAATTTCTCCCTGGCCGTAATTAACAATAACAATCTTCCACATTTGCCCTGAAGTCTCCAAGCACTATAGCTGTCTCAAGAAACTTAAATACATTATAAACAGAGACTGCAATGCAGGTTGACTAGGGCTGGCATCATAAGTCACCTTGTTCAGACCTCAAAGTACATAATTCTGCAACTGAAGACAAACGACAGGGCACCACCACTTACTGTGATCTACAGCATCTTTGAAGAGCACCAAATCCATGCCCACAGTCTTGGGTGTATCATTGTATTTTTCAAGCTGTTCTTGCATAAACATTTTCAGATTTTCTGGTGAAACAATTTGTTCGTAAACCTGCTCTGGACTCATAAAGTCACCTGTAGGATAAAGAAAACATTTGTGGCCTTAGCTTTGATGCATAAATACTTGCTTCCTTTAGCATAAATATCAAGTGGTAAACTGCAGTCTTTAGGTGTAGGTAAAAATACTTAATTTACCATTACCTTTTCTGTCCTCATATGCTATTTAAGTGTGCCAGGTAAGGTTTTAAGACTTCTTGGATACATGAGTTTCTCAAATCCCAATCTAAGGGTGTATGAAGCAAACAAGGATGAAGATCTCTCCTGTAGATCATCAAGCTGCTTTCTTAAAATTAACATCACTGCATTTCTATTGGTTGATGCAACTGTTTTAATAATCTAGTCAGTAGGAAAAGAAATGGTGACAACAGGCCTACCAGTTAAACTCCAGTTCTTATCTCAAAGGATTCTTAACTCTTTGACTCCAGACCAATGCTCTGAGCGTTGCAAAATTCAACGCGCCGTGCCAGAGCAACGCTCAGAGCGTGGTTTTCACTTTATCACGAATAAACCCTAAAAATCGTCCGCTTAATGCAGTTCATATATTAAAATTCGTAGAATGATAACCGCTACTATTTAAACAACTAATTTGACTGTAGTTAATCAGCACATGCGCGTGTTTTGATGTTATTAACACAATTTTTGTGAAAATTCGCATGTTTGCGTTTTTCGTTGTTATTGCTAGAGAAATATGACACGCTTTATATTTACATTTTCTAAGTCTCCTAAGCAAATAAATGTGTCAAACTACTTTGAAACATTGCTGACATTGATGATGATAGTTTGGTAGTCTCAGTTTGTTGTCAAAATACGGAATCTGTGCAGAAAAGCTAGACACACTAGATTTAGTTGATGAGTGGGCGTAGTCATATTCTGGCCAAACAAAAAGCAAAAAAACTAGACCTACCGTAACATCTATTCACTAGTTCTTGGTAGAAGATGAAGCTAGGGATACTATTAAAACATTAAACAAGAGTAAAAAAGTTTTTACATGACGTTCTTCTTCTTTATTTGTTTGAAAATTACGTAATGCACGATTGCATAATTTATTTTTTTCTTACAAAGGACCACAGAAAAGCTGGTGTGAATAACACTAAATGTACTAATTGTGGCCATAAGCATGTTTTTTTTACTTTGTATATGGATTAACTTGACGTTTGAAGACTAAACAGAAAGTTTTATTGTCTACAACAGTAATTTGTCTTTGGTAAGATTGTATTCTATAGTTAACTTTTTAGTATTTTTCAATTTTACATGCAAAATGTTTTAAGTATAACGAACACACTTGTGTTAATACTACCAAAGACATTATATATTTACAATTTTCTATCCATTTCCCTACAGTTTGGTATATAATAAGTACATGTTCACAGAAAAAGATTAACATAAAATTTACACTAAATGTCAGTACATTTCACCGTTTAGAATTCTTCAAAAAAAAATTATGGCACAGGGTGGAAAATAATTATGGAATCAAAGAGTTAAGTTGTCCTTCATGAAGAAGTCGTCATTTCATGTCTTCATATGGTTTCTGTTTAAGTCAATGAATTTTATAGAAACACCATAACATCACATCAATTATCAGTGATTTTCTGTTAATACTGTGAAATGTTCTTTTTATAGCCCATAAATTTAGTAGAAATTTAGTAGAAAGAGGTGAGTTCGAATCGAGGCTTTCTTCAACTATGATGAGCGGCGAGGCTGTCTGGTTTGTGCAGCATCGATTGTCTATGACATTTTTCCCTCTTTCAGGGGTCAGAGTGGCTAATAGGTATGGCATCTGTCTCAAATTCTAAAGGTACTGGGTTTGATTCCAAGTAGAGGGAATGGACATTTTTGTCAGAACCAGTGGTCCTAATGATGTCATACTCCCCCTTGGTCTCCTGGTCAGTAAGATCGGATATCTAGCCTTCTCAGATAAGGGCAAAAAAAATAGGAGGTCCCATGTGCAAAATTCACATGTTAAAAATTCCATAGCAGTTGGAAATCGTAAAGAGTAGGCCATAAGGAGCCGCGGTAGTGCAGTGGTTAGTGCACTGGCTTCCTAGCTCTGTGGCCCATGGTTCGATTCCCAGTTGAAGTGGGATTTTTTAGACCACAAATGGCTCCAGCCTCATAAATTGGGTACCCGAGCAACTCTGGGAAGGTTAAGGCGGCCGGCGTGATGCTGACCACATCACTCCTAGTGTGCCGATGGTCAAGAAAATATGGGCCTAACACCATATTCCCAATGTGACTCAATGGGCGTGTAACGGGATCCTTTACCTAAGGATTTTGTAGAGTTGGTCTATCTAGAAGTTCCTCCAAATATTCCATCCATTTCATCATCATCCTTATGAAGCAACTACTGCAGCTGATCCTTTGCAGGAAACCTGCCCCTAAAGCATTCATGTTCTCTTGCAGCAATGGTATCTGTAGAAATATCTTTCACATTTTATTTTTTTTTGCGTTCGCCCGCTAATACTCGAGGCGAAATCTCAGGTTATTATTTTATGTCTAACCTGATATTGATTTTACGTGAGTATCCCTTTATTTCTTGTACAGAGACAGGTGTCCCTCGCCATTCAGGCAAATACTCGCCGATTTCGGAGGTACCCATTGCAGCTGGGTCGGCTCAGGAGCCGCCAGTCCCTGGTCGACGACACTCCTTCAAATGTCCTCGCCAGGTCTCGAGTTAATCCAGTCCAAATCCCGGTCGACGAAAAATCCTCAAATGCTGTCGCCCGGGTTTGATCGTGTATCACCCGGTCGCCAGAGCGGTGTTGTAACCACTACGCTAGCGCGGCTCCCATCTTTCACATGATGAGGTTGTTAGCCCCATGTACAACCTTATATTCATCATCTCTCATGACATGATTGAGGGAGCAGTAAATCTATTCTTCCACTGTTGCCTCTGACAACCCCTGGAACTACATTGGGCTCCATCTGCACTATCATACACCTCTATTTCAGACTCTTTGTTGATAACCTCATTCATCTACATCATCACCTGCATAATCAGTAGTGTAAATTAGTTTCCTCATCAAGAATTCCTTCAAATAATTTCCTCATTACGTCTGAAGTCCACCTATGAGGTCTGCCTCAGGTGGCGGGAATGATCATTACGATGCTCTGAAAATATAAACTAAACCAACTGCAAACAAATCCAAATACTTAATCAATTATCCACGTCTGAATGAAAAGGTCAAGGTAATCCCATAACAGATACTGCTGCATGGGGAATGAAGTGTTTGAGACTTCACCATACTAGGTCCACCATCGAGAAGTGGGGTGGCCAGCTACGTTCCTCGTTGCCTTTTCCTTCCTTAAGTTAAGTACCCATTTACAGCTGGGCTGAAGCATGTAGGTACCATGATTCGAACCTGGCACATTTGCCGCGACAGACCAGTGCTTGAATGAAAGGAAGTGTTTTCTATCAGAAAGGATGTTATTTTGTTAAAAATGCTGAACAACGTTAAATGTGAAACAAAACATAAAGGTCTGAATATCGATCTATTGTCCTATCAGAACAATCTTTCAAGCTGATATTATGTTCGCTGGTAGTTGATGAGGTAATACACACTACGGTGGCCATTTTTTTAGAACTAAACCGACATTTTTGCTTAGTACTGAAACAGTATATTAGCAAATATACAACTACGGGTGTCCGAACGAGAGCAGGTAGATTTGAATTGCCCGCCATTTCTGTGGATTTTGTTTCTGCCACTTCATATTTGGCAGACGTCAAATAGAGACGTGGCAAATTCATTATGGAGAAGTACACGTATGAACAACGCGTTTCAATAGTTAAAACTTATTATCAAAATCAGTGTTCAATTGCGGTGACTCGGTGTAAATTACGTGAAATTTTGAGTCGTAATCATGTGCCTGCAGTATGCACAATTCAGCATTTAGTGGCGGTATTTGAAGAAACTGGTTCGGTGGTGAATTGCTCAAGGCGTCCAGCACCTCGGAGCGCTCGTTCATTGAAAAACATTGCTGCTGTGCGTGAAAGTGTAGCTGAAATGCCGGGCACCTCCATCAGACACCGTTCACAAGAACTTGGCCTTTCTCTGTCATCTTTACACACAATTTTGCGTAAAGATCTACACCTACACCCATATTCGATCCAGCTGACGCAAGCTCTTCAACCTGCAGACCACGAATGGCGTCGTAATTACAGTAATTGGATGTTAGAAGCCATTGAAAATGACCCTGAATTTTGGAAGAAAATCATCATGAGTGATGAGGCTCACTTCCACCTCAGTGGCTTCGTAAACAATCAAAACAGCCGTATTTGGGGAAGCGAAAATCCATGAGAGATACACGAGAAGCCTCTACATCCTCGGCGAGTGACAGTCTGGTGTGCTATGTGGGCTGGAGGTGTGATTGGTCCATACTTTTTTGAGAACGCTCATGGCAATGCTGTTACGGTCAATGGCGAACACTATTGGGACATGATTAACAACTTTTTCGGTCCGCAATTGGAAGATTTGGACCTACGTGACATGTGGTTTCAACAAGATAGCGCCACGTCGCGCATAGCAAGCGACACAAGATAAATTTTGAATAGGATGTTTCCAGACAAATTAATTTTGAAATTTGGCGACATCGACTGGCCTCCAAGATCGCCAGATTTAACTCCATTAGACTTTTTTTATGGGGTTTTTTGAAAGGGAAGGTCTATACCAACAAGCCACAGACTATTGAGCAACTCAAAGTCAATATTCGAGAGAATATCGCCGCTATACGAGTTGAAACATGCAAAAATGTCATGCAAAATGTGCTCCAAAGGGCGCGCATCTGTATGGCTAGCAGAGGCGGCCATTTAAATGATATAGTGTTCCACACATAACTGCCAGGTCTAAATAAAACATACGTAACATAAAATTGACAATTGTTTCACTTTTAGACTAGTTATTCAAAAACAAAATCTACCTGTTCTCGTTCGGACACCCTATATAAAGAACAATAAGTGGGTGTTGATAAACAACAAGGGTAGACAATAAACAAGGGCAGACAACAAACTCACCAAACATTGGAGGAACCTTATTTGGACAGAGGTTGTTGAATGTCTGTTCAAAGACAACCCCTAGCTTCTCTAAAAGAAGGTCTGTAAAAGACTGTAAATCTTTTTGGTCTATGAGTCGATCCGAGAATACCCTGTGTATGATCCATTAAAAGACACTTGGTAACTAACATTAAAATACAACAAGCAAATATACCATATATGTAGTAGCTTAATAACTATTATACCAGGATATAACTCTTTGTGATAACCTAAAACTATCATACTGGTATAAAGCTGTTAAGATATTGGTATATGACTGTAAAAAGTTATTAACTCTTTAGTATATGTGCTCAAAAAGCAAATTTTTAAATGCTCACTTAAATTTTGACTGGCGTTATTGATTTTGAATTAATTAATTTATAGTAACTTTAACTCTTAGTATACGAGCTCAAAAACCACGATTTTACGAGCTAATTTCAGAGAGTACATTTTTAGACATGACTACATTTACAGATTTTGCATAAAAAAATTTATTTATAAAGATAACATAAAGTGTTATATATAAAAATGTGAAGAAATGAAACTCCTATATCACGCACTTAACTAAATTGTTCAGTTGTTTTAAACATGCATTCACCATATACAGTAATGAGTGCAGAAAATTTTTAAAATTTAAAATCAAATTGTACTTATCAACATGTGTAATTAAATCTGGTAAACTTACACCCATAAAACTACTTTTATTTTAAACTACATCCATTTGCACATAATGTAGTAAAGTTGCAGTTGTTTGTGAGCACAAAAAAAGTTTTTATAACAATTTGAAATTGTTTGGTAATTTATGCATGCAACATATAGATTAATGAATGAAAAAAAACTTTCTTATGTAAAAAAATGAAAAACAATTTGTACTTATCACTATGGTTAATTAATTCTGGTAAACTTCAATCCATAAAACAACTTTTATTTTAAACTACAGCCATTTTCACATAATGTAGGAAAGTTGCAGTTGTTTTTGAGCACAAATAAAGTTTTTATAACAATCTGAACTTTTTTGGTATATTCAGACACAGCGCAAAAATATTTTAGCCTATATTTAGACATGACTACCGTTAATGAATTTGCATTAAATAATTTATTTATAATGATAACATAAAATGTTATGTATTACAATGTGGAGAAAAGAAAGCCTTTTGACATGCACCTAACTGAAATGTTGAATGATTTTAAACATGCAACATGCCTATACAGTACAGAGTGCAGGAAAGTTTAAATATTAAAAAATTTGAATTTAAATACTTACTTAGTCGTTCCTCTTCTACCGTGAGGTGTAGAGGTTTGGAAGAGAGAGCGCCAGACTATCCTATCGGCTGTCTTCTTCCTGGCCTGGTTCCATTCTAGTCCTCGGTCCTTCAAAGATTGTCTAATATTGTCCTCCCAGCGAACTCTGGGTCGTCCTGGAGGTCTGGATCCCTGGCTCTTTGTTTCCCATGCTTGTCGTGGTAGCCGATCTTCTCCCATTCTGCAGACATGGCCAAACCATCTTAGTTGGGACTGTTCTATTTGGGTCTGCAGCGGGTGGGATTTTAGGCCTTGACGTATCGTCTGGTTGCAGACCATGTCTCTTCTTGTTACTTCAACCACCTTCCTCAGATACCTCATTTCTGAGGTTTGAATCTGGCTTTTGTGGGTTGTAGTCATTGCCCATGACTCGCATCCATATGTCAAGACTGGGACATAGGTGGAGCGGTATACAGCCATCTTCGTTTTCTTACCAACCTCTTTCTTGCTGAGGAATCCTCGATTTATGGCCTGATAAAGTCTCCCAGCCGCTGCTTTTCGAGTGGCCAACTCTTCTTTGATGCCCCCCTTTCGGTCTATAATAGCTCTGAGATATTTAAAGTGGTCGACCTGTTCAGGACCTGTTCTCCCAACTTAATCTGATGTTTTCTTTCTTCTCGTGATATCACCATGGATTTTGTTTTAGAGCTGCTTATGACCATCCCTCTCTTCTCCAGCTCTTCCTTCCAGACTTGCAGACGTTTCAACGGACTGTTGAGTTGATTTGCATGAGGTACTCTGTGTGGGATATTCTGGATAATATCAGAAGCAATACGACTAAGTTCTGTAATTAACTCATTCTTGAACTGCAGTAGGGTCAGCTTCTTTGAATTATCTGATCTGCTGAGTGCAAACAACACAAAAACATTCAACTGGGAAACTTCAAAAATCCAAAAGAATATTTTCTTCCACCACTTTCTGGTTCTTCTGTTGAATGTTCCATAGGTTGTTACACACTGGTCAACCTTGTCACATCCATTCATTCGTTGGTTGTAGTCATCAATCATAGCAGGTTTGTGCTTTCTTTCGCCGAAACGATTTGTGATTTCTTTGGTTTCCACAGTTGCAGAACTTGACACTAGAATGCATGACTTTTTTGCCTTATCTCTAAACATTACACAAAGAAATTTACTTTCTAGATCGAGAAACCATTTCATCTGGAGATGCATCAGTTGTGTAGTCTTCAACGCCTTTGGAAAATTTTTACGATTTATATTTACAGTTCCAGTAAAATACTGATTGTTGTCGGTAAGATATTGCAGCAATGAAAAACTTGTATAGTAACGATCTGCATAAATATGATGTCCTTTTCCACAAGGTTTTAGCAGTGTATCAAAGACTTTGATGGCTTGTTGGCTCTTTACATCTAGCTCAGGACTGTATGATGTATTGGCACCGAAGTAAATCAACAAAATGACAACGTAACCAGTACTACTGTCACAAAGGCCGAAGGTCTTGACATGATATTTCTTAGGCTTTGAGGCATTGAACATTTTATGTGCCCACCTGCCTTTCCACCCTATCACCATTTCATCTAAAGACAGCTCTTTGTAGGGATAAAATGCCTCCTGAAATCGTGTTAGGAGTTTCTGCAGAAACGGCTCGATTTTTGCTTTTCCCTGCGCGTCAACATCACTTACATGGAACATTGTGTGATACAATGCTTGAAACCTGTCCCTTGTAAATATCTGCCTGAACCAAGGAGTCTGTATATAAGGCTCCTGAGACCAGTAATCACTCCTTTTTGGTTTTTTGACAATGCCCATGGCTATGATAACAGAAAAAAAACCTGTAAAGTTCATGAAGTGTTATTGGATGCCAGTTGCGATAAACAGACCCAGTGCTCGCTGTTGCTGCTTTTGACTGACAGAGGTGATCAGCATAATCATTGACAGACACAACAAGTTGTTCCAATATTTCCTCTGTAAAAAAGGCTTTGAGGCAAAAAAGTGCTGGTGAGTCTTCGGGGACAATATCTGGATTCACACCAGGAGTCCTACCCTGAGGTGGAACAAAGCGAAATGCATTCTGAGTTGAACCCTTATCAACTTCATTCCATTCAACCTCCTGTTCAGTAATGTTGTTCTGAAGCTCTGCATTAGGCCTACCAGATTCAGTGATTACCGATCTCAGCTGTGATCTAGATCTATCTTCTCTTTCGTTTTTATGGTATTTACCTTTCCTTTTTAGCAATCCCCTACCAGTTCTATAACTAGGTCTACCCAAGGGACACGCCCCCTTGTCCTCATAATCTGCTAATGTTTCGCTAAATTCAGTGTCATCTGAACTATCAGTAGGCTGGCTACTCGAAGATTCATCGCTGTCATTATCAATCCATGATTTAATAAGCTGTGATGCGTGTTCAGCTGATAATCTTTTCGAACGACCATTTGAACACGAAGCCATTCTCAGACAGAAAAAAAAAATTTTTTGGGGAGTAATGAACCGTACTAAATGTAATCAAAATTGATCAATATTTAACACGATTTTGAGTTTTCAAACACGATGTGCTCCGGAAATGGCATTAGAACTCTTTTTGGGAAGAAAAGTATGTAAATAATGTTAAATCTTTGACTATTGACACGGAAACAGTCTAAACTGACTACGGCCGCTCTAGAAGGCCAGCCGTAAAATGGCGAAAGTCCATCGGCCTCCTGAGAAGGCCAGCCGGATACTAAGAGTTAATAAGATAAAGTTGTATATATCAGAATGAGCAAATTGAAAACACTATTACATAAACATAGTTAACTCTTTCAGTCCCAAGCAAAAAGGTGGGTTTGGCCCAAACAAAAATGGCCATACCAGTATGTTTTTATTGTTTTTGTTTGGAAATAATTTTTTTTAAATGTTCATATTCATAAATAACAAAAGTCCATAATGGATGTCTATACTTTAAGAAAATAGCGTTTTTGAGTTGTCGAAATTAGAAAACAGCCCTAGAAAGGATCAAGAGATACGAAAGCCAGTATACTGTTGATTGGGCCAAATGGGTCTAGCGGGAAGTACAGTATACTGGCTCTTGGGGCTTAAAGAGTTAAACAGTTCTATGGTTTTTAAAATGCCTACAACATAAGACAATATGGACACATAATTTGCCTTTATTAAACACATGATACAAAATTGGAACTCCTAACACCAGTATAAATTTGATTATATTCATTTTTCCATAATATAGTAAAGTTTCAATTGTTTTCTATGTTAAATACGATTTTCATGACAATTTTAATTTGTTGTCACGAGCAAAAATACATTCAGAGTTTATCCCTGTTTATCCTCCTCTTCAACAATGTTAGCCTAAAGCTCAACATTCTCAGTTGTACTTGTTCCTGGTCTAAGCTGTGATCTGGAATTATCTTCGCTGCCTTCATAGGGCCTTTTATGTTTTTTTGCGCCCTAATATAACCAACTAGGCCTCGCCAAAACTAGGCAACATTTTTTTTTTTTTTTTTTTAAACTTGTACAATTTGGTGCAGCTATGGGGAGGTGCCCCTCATCCTCAAAATCTCTTGATTTATTGCTAAAATCATCTGAATCAGAACTATCAATACTTATTAACTTATCATCATTATTTTATTTCACATCTCAATAAGCTGTAATCCAGGATAATTTCTGCTCATGACCATGAAAGCATCAAGTCATTTAAGTCAGAAAAAGTCTTTTTACACTAATCAGTTGTTCATTGCTTTGTTTAAAAACTAAGCCCACATAATTGATAACCGAAAATTCTAGCACCTGTAAACACTAGATATAGGGGAATAGACATTAGAAATATTGGATTGGAAGAAAATTCTAATTTAATTTGAACATCTGTAGAGATGAACAATGACAGGCCATTTGAAATGGCAAGACCTATTTTCAGGACTGAACCATGTGCCACTTCTTCTCCTTCCAAACCCCAGGGATTTAGAGTTTTCACTCATTTACTCTTGAGGCACATGGGGATGTTTGGGCTTTCTTCAAACCCTAGAGGGGACCACAAAATGCAGCAATAGTGAGTGCAGTCAGCTTGACTGCTTGCATCAGGGTCAGCGAACCAGAGCTGATCAAGACCGTACTCCACCTCCACGTGGTGGTCCTGGAAACAGTCTGCAGCAGTGCAGTCTGGCTGAGCGAGTATGGATCGAAATGGGAAGGCAAACCCGGTCCCTAAAAAATGCTGTGCAGAAGTCGGATGTGTTGACCGAAAGGTGCAGATATCACAGCTTAGGCGCAAACAGACACAACGCAACCACCGTCCTTTTCAGGGCGAACGAGGAAGAAGAAGAAAAAGAAACCCTAGAGGACTTCCCCAACTCAGCGTACACAGCTAGTGGATGTCACATCAGACCTACTAATTGGCGGGTGTGCAATGCAACGTAATGGATGGTCCTGTGATGGGAATTTAGTGATGAGATGACAGTAGGTTCGGTCAAGGAATACTTGACAAGAAGAAATACCCCAGTCTCAAATATGAGCACTTGTGTATGGATAGCACAGGTTATAGTCAGATGATTGAGTACTCTTGTCCAGATGGTAAAGTGCAGATCAAGAGCCTACCTTGTCTTGCCGCTACGACTGCTCTGTGCTCTATTATAATTTATCCCCCCTTAACCCAATTCACAATAACGAACAAATGGAAATAAATTCACAACTACAGAAGTTAAAATTAATCAATTTATTTAGTAATTATTTTATCTCTTCTTTCTCTTGGAAAATCAACAATGTATATGTATCTATATATATCTTCTTTCTTTGATCCTTAGCCGCCGACCGTCAAAGCAGTCAGTGGCCATCACGCCTAGTGGCGTCTTGTAGGGCAATAACAAATTGATTCCACTTTGCTCAGTCGGCGGCCATCCTTCGTACAGTGCCCCAACTCTGGTTCATTCTTTGCATCTCAGCCTCCACAGTCCTCCGCCATGTTGTTTTTGGTCGGCCTCTCTTTCGTTTTCCTTCAGGGGTCCAAAGCATAGCTGTTCTTGTGATGGCATCGGGGTCTCTTCTGAGGACATGGCCAACCCAGCTCCAGCGTCTGCCAGCTATGATGGTGTGCATGTCCTCTTGCTTGCTCAGAGTAAGCAGATCTTGGTTGGTGATGGTATTCGGACAAAAGATTCGGTGAATTTTTCTTTGGCATGTTGTGTGAAAAGAGGACAATTTCGACATTTCCTTCTCTGTAACTCTCCAGCATTCTGCACCATAGAGAAGCACAGAAAGCACACAGCTCTGATATAATCTTAATTTTGTGCTTGTGCTGTATTGAGAGGACTTCCAGATGTTGTTTAGGCTAAAAAAGGCTGTTCTTGTCTTATTCATTCTGATGTTGATGTCTTTGCCTGCCCCGCCGTCTGGTGTTACTATGCATCCTAGGTATGTGAAGGTGTCTGTCTGTACCAGTTGCTGATTCCTTACTGATATGGGCTCAGGGTTGCTCACATTGAGCGTCATGACCTCTGACTTCTTTAAATTGATGTTCAAGCCCACCTGCTGGCTAAACTTATTAAGTCTATCCGTTTTTTCCTGGATGTGTTGATATGAATGTGCTAGTAGTGCAATGTCATCTGCATATTCCAGATCTTCCAATGTAGAAAATGTAGTCCATCTTATTCCTCTTTGACTGACCTCTGTTGTCTGGCGCATCATGTATCTATATTAGGGTTCCCATTCGTCCCGTTTTTCCCGGGACAGTCCCGTTTTTTGATTAAATGTCCCGGTGTCCCGAATTTATTCCAAATGTCCCGTTTTTTAAGGGTCCTTCCTGAAAAAAAAAATCTTTGGGTAACGGATTTTATTCCGTGTTTTAGTAGTGTTACTTTATCAATTTCTGGTTACAGTGTAAGTGTTACAGAAGTCAGATCTCCTTAAAAAGGTTATTGCTATATCAGCAGATAATACAAATACAAACTTTGGTGGAAAGAAGAGAAAGGGACAGAATAATCTGTACTTCAAAATGCAAGAAAACACTGTGAACAATTTAATTGGGATTGGTTGTCCTGCACATGTGATACATAATGCTGTGCGGATTGCTTACTTATTGATCTTCAGTTAATAATTAACAAGATTTACCAGCATTTCCACATTTATTGTGTGTTGAGGAATTCAAATCATTTTGCGAATTCACCAATACAGAACATAAAACTGTTTTGGGTAACAGCAAGACAAGATGGCTCTCTTTCTCTTGCCTGCAGTCCAGAGAGTTATTGACATTTTCCCTGCATTGAAGTCATATTTCCTTTCCATTCACAAATTTCCTACCAGTCTCAAAAATTTCTTTGAAAATCCACTTTCAATTACACTCCTGCATTTCATTGCCAGTCAGTTAAAAACCTTTTCTGATACCATCAAATGTGTTGAAAAGCAAGAGACAACAGTAATTGAAGTGAAGGATGAAGTAAACAAACTGGTGAAAAAAATTAAACTACAGGAAGGCAGAAAAGTTTCTTACCACTACTGTGAGAAATCAGTTGCAAGAATTAGAAAAAGAAGGACACATAACAGTTGAAAAGTTTCAAAGCTATGCAGGAGTGGTGTACACCATTTCTTACGCCTCTTCAGTGTATGGATTGGATCATTTTGAAGGGAAAGGAGTCTGTGACTTGGAAGAACATCCAAGAAAGCTACATATTCATGAAGACAGTGTCACCAAATTTTACTGTGAATGAAGAGGACTTATTTGATGAGTTTGCATGTGTGAAAAAATATTGTGAAAGCAAATTTGATGTGTGGAGTGAACTGAAGGATCAAAGTGTCAGTGAAAAATGGTGTGAGATGTTCGCTCATTTTACAAAGCAGGATATAAATGCTGAGAACCTGAAATGCCAAGTTAGTTTTTGTTTGGCACTGCCAGGATCCAATGCAGCTGTTGAACGTGTTTTTTTCATTAATAAATGCGTTTTGGACAGACGAAAAAAACAGACTTAAAATTGAGACAGTGAAAGCTTTAACCATTATAAAGACCCATTTTAAGGATTTCTCTTGTGCTGAATGCTATGTCCAAATATCAGAAGAAAAAAAACTTATTGAACAGGCCCATAAATCTGATAAATATTCTGATGAATCTGAAATATAAACTTGACTATTGTGTATTTTTTAAAGGTGCGATTTTTCTAATTATGTTTGTAATTTAGAATTCTTTTTTAAAGTGGAAGTTGTGTTAGTTAATGTGTGTATTTTTATACCAGTATCTTATTTTAAGTGCAACATATAATATATAATAGATTTGTTTGTGCTTTACCTTAATTTTTAACATGTCCCATTTTTTTACAAAATGTCCCGGGTTTTTTAGGTAAAAATTTGGAAATGTCCCGGTTTTTAAACAAAACATTATGGGAACCCTAATCTATATATATATATATCTCTATATATGTGTATATATATATGTATATATATGTGTGTGTGTGTGTGTGTATATATATATATACACACACACATATTTATATATGTGTGTATATATATATATATATGTGTATATGTATATGTGTGTGTGTGTGTGTGTGTGTGTGTGTGTGTGTGTGTGTATATATATATATATATATATATATATATATATATATATATATATATATATATATATATATATATATATATTTATATTTATATTTATATTTATATATTTATATAAAACCTCGGAAATGAGGTATCTGTGGAAGGTGGTTGAAGTAACAAGAAGAGACATGGTCCGCAACCAGACGATACGTCAAGGCCTAAAATCCCACCCGCTGCAGACCCAAATAGAACAGTCCCAACTAAGATGGTTTGGCCATGTCTGCAGAATGTGAGAAGATCGGCTACCACGACAAGCATGGGAAACAAAGAGCCAGGGATCCAGACCTCCAGGACGACCCAGAGTCCGCTGGGAGGACAATATTAGACAATCTTTGAAGGACCGAGGACTAGAATGGAACCAGGCCAGGAAGAAGACAGCTGATAGAATAGTCTGGCGCTCTCTCTTCCAAACCTCTACACCTCACGGTAGAAGGGGAACGACTAAGTAAGTAAGTATATATATACGAGGAACGGTAAAAAAGTAATGCCTCGTAATTTTTAATTTCATTCAATAGGCAAGAAAACAGATAAAATTCACATTGAAAGTCTGAACTTCAAAAATTTATTTCTCAATGTAGTCTCCGTTATTTGTTACAGTTTTTGTCCATCTTCTCACAAAGGCATGTATCCCCGCATGGTAAAAATTTGTGTCCTTTTTCCTAAACCACTGGCGTACGTTGCGTTTAAGGGTCTCGGTGTCCTCAAAGTGATGTCCGCGAAGATCTTCTTTCAGTGGTCCAAACAGATGGAAGTCAGAATGTGCAAGATCGGGACTGTAAGGGGGATGTGGTAATAATGTCCAGCCAAATTCTGCAATCGCATCAATGGTGCGTTTAGCGGTGTGTGGCGTGGCATTATCGTGGAACAGTAGTGCAGTTCTCTGATCTTTTAATGGGTAAAGTCACCGAAGACAACCTCTAAGCTTCTTCAAAGTTTCAATGTAACGGTCTGCATTCACCGTGTTTCCCTGTTCCAAGAAGAATCACACCCTTCTCATCCCAAAACACGGAGGCCATAACTTTCCCTACAGATGGTGAACTTTTGAACTTCTTTCTTGTCGGCGATGTCGTGTCTGTCTGTCAACATTCTGGGTACCCACCCTGCACAAACCTTTGAATAACCCAGGTCTTTAATGATGTTCTGGACACTGCCTTTACTAATGGACAACATGGAAGAAAGTTCATCCAGTGTTACCCGATGGTCACCACGAATGATGCCATCAACTCGATGAATGTTGTGTGGACGGACTGCGGTAGACGGACGGCCAGTCCGCTTTGCGTCAGCCATTGAGGATTGACCTACTTCAGCTTCGTCACAACAATGTACCCAATGTCGGACAGTGCTAACATCCACTGTTGAATCTCCATAAACATTCTTCATACGTTCATGGATGCGAATTGGGGTCTCGCCTTAAGCATTGAGGAATTCTATGACATAACGTTGTTTTAACCAAACGTCTTTGGCAGCCATTTTTAAACTGTTACAGTGGTGCCACCGGTTACTGAAACAGGTTGGTAATGCTATACAGTGCAGAAGAGTGTTTGAGGAATCCTGCTAAATTTACAAATTGCACACCGATGCAGTATTTACATACATAAAAAATAGGAGGCATTACTTTTTGACCTTCCCTCGTATATATATATATATATATATATATATATATATATATATATATATATATATATATATATATATATATATATATATATATATATATATATATATATATATATATATATATATATATCTATATATACACAAAAAAAGATTCACTTATTAAATTTGATTTCACAACAAAAGTCACTGTGTTCCTGTTGTTCACTGACTATGTACAGTTAAAATTCATCACACGATTCTTCTGTATAATATTGTGACAATGTTGTTTGGTTTGTGACTTATCTGGCATGTTGAAATTCCTGGAATGTTGAGCTGCAATGCTACACCCAGTTTGATAGTAGTAGTTGACACACTGTGCTGTTCCTCTAGTGGACTACCCACACTAGATTGAGATCAGAGAGCAAGAGTGGACCCAGAAAGATGTGCTCCTTGTTCAAATGCGCAGGAAAGCACTAGTAGACCTCACTGCCAGAGTGAACTTCTACACAATAAACCCTCTGGTTGTCAGAATACAATAGCTGGATACTTTATAGCAAGGTTAGTCTGCCACTGATACAAATGTAGGGATGAATCTGCAGCTAGCTCTGTATACCTTCTGTCTGCCTTGTAAACTGCAGAAATGTGTATCGAATCTGAAATCCCCGCTTGGTATATGGTTGGAGCGCGGGCAAAAACACCTATGTCACAACTAGTTTTTTTACGTACGCTCACAATTACCTGAGGC
The DNA here is from genome assembly GCA_024509875.1 of Oreohelix idahoensis. Lineage (NCBI taxonomy): Eukaryota > Metazoa > Mollusca > Gastropoda > Stylommatophora > Oreohelicidae > Oreohelix > Oreohelix idahoensis. The sequence continues at coordinate 795,561 of JAMPIV010017453.1, forward strand.
AAAATGTCAGGTTAATATGTCTAGCCTGAGACTGATTTTACTTGAGTATCCTATATTCCCTGTAAGCTGACAGGTGTCCTCTCGCCATTCAGGCAGATACTCGCCATCTTCGGAGAGTACCCATTAGAGCTGGGTCGGCTCAGGAGCCATTCAGGTTATTCCAGTCTCTGGTCGACGACACTCTTTCAAATATCCTTGCCAGGGCTTGAGTTAACTCTTACAATCCGGCAAGCCCCGTGAAGTGGCGCGGGTTTAGTACCAATTTTACGGCTCGCCCCGTGAAGTGGCGCGCGACGGTAACGATAGCTAAACTAGCGCGTAAAAACGCGGTTTTAGCTCCCGTATAGTAAGAGTTAATCCAGTCCAAATCTCACCCGGGCTTGAACCTGGATCACTTGATCGCCAGCGCAGTATGGTAACCATTACACCAGCGCGGCTCCCAAGTAAGAGTTAAATTCAATGAGCAGTGGACTAATATCTTTTAGGACACAACAATGATAAAACTATAAAGGCGTTCATTCCAATTAGTAAAACCACAAAATCAAACATAACAATGACCTGTAACACTCATGCATCCAGAGCCTTGTGAGTGCAGCCTTTGTGTCATGATGGATTTTATCTGCCCTTAGTAGACCTTGAAACACCTAGACAGACAGAAACTGTCAACATTTAGACGGACAGAAACTGTCAACATTTAGACGGACAGAAACTGTCAACATTTAGATGGATAGAAACTGTCAACAATTAGATGGACAGAAACTGTCAAAAATTAGACAGAAAGAAACTGTCAACATTTAGACGGACAGAAACTGTCAACATTTAGACAGACAGAAACTGTCAACATTTAGACAGACAGAAACTGTCAACATTTAGATGGACAGAAACTGTCAACATTTAGACAGACAGAAACTGTCAACATTTAGATGGACAGAAACTGTCAACATTTAGACGGACAGAAACTGTCAACATTTAGACAGAAAGAAACTGTCAACATTTAGACGGACAGAAACTGTCAACATTTAGACAGACAGAAACTGTCAACATTTAGTAATTATTATCATCACTACCCTACAGCTTTCCACTCAGCACAGGCCTTCAACAAATGCAAACCATCACTTGTGAGAATTCAGGTACATTCCTATCCCACGCCATCAGCTCAAAGTCTTTCAGTGTCTTCCTCATTTCTCTCTGCAGTTCTCTTCTCCATGTGTCTCCCTCTATCTCTTTTACCCAAGGGATTCCAGAATAAGGACAGTCTTAAATTGCTATCAACAAGTTTCATCAGTGCGTGTTTTATCCATCGCCAGCATCTTATCTCATCTCTTAAGTCATTGAAATTTGTCTTGTTCCTGTCATCAGTTCCACATTAGTGATCTTTCTACATCATTTCAGTCCTTCTATTCTTTGACAGCACCCACATATAACAGTCTGAAACCTCTTGCTTCTTATTTTTGTTGCTTTCCATATTTCAGTCATACAACAGGATTGACTTGACATTTCATTCAAAGATTCTTATTTCTGTGTTTGCCTGCATATCATTTCATTTCCAAATGCAACAAAAGCTGCTCTTGCCTTCTGTCTCCATATTCTGATATCCCTGACTGTCTCTCCAACTTTGTCAACATTGCTGAAATGATTATTGTATGATTTTACATCTTGTAGTGGGACCCAAAGACGCAGCAATAGAGAACGCAGTCAGCGACTCATAGCTTGACTGCCTGCGTCAGGACCAGCGAACCAGAGCTGGTCAAGACCGCACTCCACCTCCACGTGGTGGTCCTGGAAACAGTCTGCAGCAGTGCAGTCTGGCTGAGCGAGTGTGGATCGAAATGGGAAGGCAAACCCGGTCCTAAAAAATGCCGTGCAGAAGTCGCATGTGTCGACCGAAAGGTGCAGATATCACAGCTTAGGCGTAAACAGACACAACGCAACCACCGTCCTTTTCAGGACGAACGAAGAAGAAGAAGAAGATACATCTTGTAGTGTTGTTTCTTCAAAAGCAGTCTTGTTATCAACCTCATGTAGTAATCAAGTAAGCTGAATATCCTGTTTTCTGACCAAATTGTGTCTAGACTCTACAACATTTACATTTTTTAGACAGGTGTGTGAAGTAAAACAACAGGAACAGAGAGAGACAGAATTTTTTAGAACTGAAATTACTGCTCCATTAGGCATGCCCTTAAGGGGTGACTAACATGAGGTCGAACATTGCGGCTGACAACCTCACCATGTAAAACAACCTTTTCATTTAAAAGTGGTGATGCTCCCTACAGTGTCACCTCAGATTGGGCAAAAAGAAGCTCTCACAACAAGCAGAAGGGAAAAAAAACATGCTGCATAAACTACCACTGCATCAATCTTTGCTTTGGCCTAGGCTTCCTCAAAGGGTCCATCTCCAGAGGTGGCTCTGTGCTCGAGAAGAAGCAAAAATAGGAGATGATGATGATGGCCACACAGCGATGTGGAGCTTCCAGGGGTTTCTAAGGAAACAAAGACAGAATAGGACTACTGCTAACCCAGGCATGTCATAAGAGGCAACTGAACATAGGTCGTGCCAGGTACCTGGCAACCTCGTCACAAAAAACTAATTGCTTATATCTCCATTCTAATGCTGGATATTAATCAGACAAGGTAAATTATACAAATACCCTCAGACTGGTAACTTTTCTTACCCTTGAGATGTCCCTTAGATTGAACAGATAATGTATCCTTGTTGGAGTTGGCAAAAACCGCTGGACAATAGCTTGGTACATTTCAATAGTGGCTTGTGTTAGTGGTTCTGAAATTGTTTTGACCTCTTCCTCAAAGCCCTGCAATTTCTGGCTTATCATGCTGCCAAAAATACGTGTTATTTGGGAGTCCTAGAAAAGTAAGAAATGACCAATGAGCTGATCATGTTATGACCCATATAGTTCCCATGGGTCTCAAAAGACAGAAACTACTGCATTCTCAAGCATGTTGTACAAAGGATCCCGTTACATGTCCAGTGAGGCATATTAGGAATATGGTGTTAGGCCCATATTTTCTTGACCATAGGGCACACAAGGGGTGATGTGGTCAGCATCACGCCAACTGACTTTACCCTTCCCAGAGTTGCTCTGGTACCCAATTCATGAGACTGGGTTGACCTTGGAGCCGTTAACGGTCTAAAAAAATCCCACCTCAACTGGGGATCAAACATGTTGTACAAGGCAACTAATATCAGGTTGTACATATGGCTGGCAACCTCATCATGTAAAACAAATTGTTAGAAACCTCAGCAAGAGCCTGTGACTGGTGCAAGCTTCCTGCAAGGAAACCAGCTGCAGTGGTGGCTCCTTGCTTTATTTGGTGCACAAAGGAATATGATAATGATGATTGGGATCTTGAAATGGTTTATGTTATCAGGTGGGTTGTCATATGTCTATCAGGTGGGTTGTCATATGTCTATCAGGTGGGTTGTCATACAGAGAAATGAGCTGTTAACCTATATAAAGCCTTGTTTCTTTTTCAGTGTACGTCAATACTTGCATAACATATTTTATGTAAAGAATAAGATTAGGGAGAAACTTTTAGAATTTAACACTGTTATAATAAAAATTATAAATATTACATTTCATGAGAGAAGTGTACCAGAATGTTAACACATTAACTACCGCAAGCCGGTGGGACCGGCTTTTGAAATCCTATCATTTGGACCGCGAGCCACTCAGAGCATCGATCTAATTTTAGTAATAAAACGAATGAAAAATGTACTGAAACACTTTCTGATCTAGTTCAAAATTTTAAGTTGCTACCGGAAAACAAATTACCAAAGCATGGTTGTAGAACACTGGAAAATTGATATTTCTTCTTCTTCCTCGTTTGTCCTGAAAAGGACGTTGGTTGCGTTGTGTCTGTTTATGCCGGAGCTGTGATATCTGCATGTTTCGGTCGACACATCCGACTTCAGCACAGCATTTTTTGGGACCGGGTTTGCCTTCCTTCTGCGATCCCTACTCTCTCAGCCAGACTGCAGTGATGCTGCCTGTTTCCAGGACCACCACGTGGAGGTGGAGTAGGGTCTTGGTCAGCTCTGATTCGCTGACCCTGATGCAAGCAGTCAAGCTATGGGTCGCTGACTGCATTCTCTATTGCTGATGTTCATGTTTTTCAGCGTTTTGGGTTAGTTACCAAATCGTGTAAAACGGTTTACCGTGGGAACTAGTGATAGGACCATAAAAAATGCTTGTACATCTCGTCTAACGGCTGAATAGGCTAGAAACTTGTTTCAACAACTGACTGATAGCTCTAGCGATGAGGACAAGAGTGAAAACGGTGTGCACATTGATTGAAATAGGGATTTTGATAGAGATTGGGCGCATGCAGTTATAATTGTGAAAATATTGCAAGTCCTCGACCATCAGAGGGCTGTTAAATAGCAACAACCTCTATTAGAGTTACAAATGGTGCTTATTGTAATAGTACATTCATTTATCTTTAAAATGATGTGTAATTCATACAAATCTGTTAACAATTACGAAAACTACCGCTTACTTTGTGCAAACACCTACAGGATAAAAATGGGAAAAAAATTTAATTTGGCCACAGTGTGTTTTTCAATTCGGTAGTTAATGTGTTAAGCTCTAATAAAATTATATAAGTTTTAGTTAATATAATGTGCAAAACAAGAATGCACAATTCAATAAACATAATGTGCCTTCTTCTTTGTACACTTTCAAATGTCAACTTGAATATGTTAAAAGAAAGCAGAAGTCAGTCTGAGGTTGTTGGTGTCTCCATAATCTGCCCAAGAACGGTAGTGTGACAGCCATAGCAGCTTTCTATGTTCCTCATATGTTGAAAGCTTTTGCAGATGTTCAGTTGTTATTTTATTGGTGCCATAGTTAAACTTATCACTTGTTCTTTAGCTTGTTGAATGCATGGTATCTCAATATGTTGTGGCCTGTAGTCTGAAGATTTTAACTTGTTCACTTCTGCTGAACTGGTTATATGCATCATTATTTCTGGTAGCCTCCATGCTGTGCTTCCCACTTGTTCCTGCATCTGCTTCTGATAAATCCCCTGTCTTCTTCACTAGTTACACTTTTATCAGGATGAATGAGCTTTCTACCTTCCTTTGTCAATCTTTTAGCCTCTTCATTGCCAGCGATACAGCAATGAAATGGGATTCCCTATTTCAAAATTCTCTGGAATTGCTGGTATAATTTACTGAGTATTACATTTGGCAAACATACATTCAGAAAATATAATTCTACTCTATTATCTAACATTAACTCTGAAACTCCAGAGCAATGCTCTGAGCGTTGCAAAATTCAACATGCTGTGCCATAGCAACGCTCTGAGCGTGACTAAAGAATTCTCGCTAATAAATGTAGAAACTTAACCATGTAATCAAATCCATGTTTTCTAAACCTAACCGGAACTTCCGTTATTGTGGTCCTATCCTTTTATCGAAGATTTCGAGCTGTACACACGAGTTATTTCTTTGTTATCGAATTTATTTGCTAGTCAGGTGTGATCCGATTTTGTGAAAATTTTGTGTGTGGCTATAACGTTATGGCAAGTCATATTCCTATTAGTTCTATGCCTTCTAGACGAATGTCTGCATCTAAAGCATTAAGTTTACTTGAAAATATAATGGAGAGCGAAGATGATTTGATGGACTCTGATAGATTTTTATCAGATGATGGAAGTGTTATAGCAATGTCAGACACTTCGGATTCAGGTGAAGAGAGGGCATTGCCACAGCCTGGCCCATCGAAAGGTAAGAAAGCTAGGCTTACAACACTAGATGACTGGTCACAGGTTGCTGATGATGCTAGAAGTATGGTTAAAACTTCAAACAACTTTAGATTTATCCCCAAGCCACGAGGTACAAAAACAGCACCAGGTGTAAACCCATAATATGTTGATGAAACATAAACAGTGCTGGACAATTTTAGAGTCATTCTCCCCCCCCCCCCAGAATGGAGTACAAGGCACTCAGTGAGTAAAATGCAGTTTTCTTAAAATTAACTTTTTATTTTTTTAAAAAATTTTAAAACTAACAATCTGTCTAACATACCAGTCTCAAATTTGCATGCATGTAGTACACATATATATCTTTAAATGATCACATGAGAATTTTGATAATTTTCTTTTATATATTTTTTTAAATATTAAAAAAAAACTTTTTTTCATACAAATAAAGTGTATTTCTTTAAAAAATCATTAAAAATAGAATTTTAAATTTATCAAAATAAGCATGTGATCAATTTTTTTTAAACTGTCAGTCACAACATGTGTGTGCAATTTGATAAAGTTTGGACAAAAGGAAACATATGATATTGGCTCTTGAAAATTGGTAAAAAATCCAATATGGCGGATGTTGTTTTTTTGGTTACCATGGTAACCACGTGTTTTTTTAACAAAATAAACTGTACAATTTGGTTCATGGACATACACTGTGTCCTTTGAATCTATAAAAAGTGTGAAAATATTATTAGAACAAAAGTTAGTTTTCACTGTAGCACATGCCCTTAACATCTATCCTAGAGGGTATGTAGAATTACTGTATACGAGGGGCGTTCAGAAAGTAATGCACCACATCGTTTTTCTCAGCTAATAATGAAGATAGAAGCATGAAATGTTGCACTTCAAATATGGCATGTGCCAATTGTGTGCACCAAATTGCACTGCAACCAGCCAAATAATACGGCTGCCCTAAACCGTTGAAATGGAGCGTGTTAGCAACTTGCGTTATAAACAGCGAATTGTGATAGAATTTCTCGTTGCAGAGAAGGAAACTGTTGTGAATATTCACAAGCATCTATATGATGTGTATGGAAGTTTTGCAATCAACAGGAGTACAGTCAGTTCCTGGGTTCAGAGAATCAAAGAATCAGGAAATGGAGAAATGGAGCTGCTTGATCGGCCGCGCTGTGGACGTCCTGCCACAGCCACCAACGCAGAAATGTTGAAATGCGCTGAGGGCATTATTCTTACTGATAGGCGAATCACTACTCAACAATTGGCCTTACAGCTCTCAGTCAGCATTGGTAGTGCAAATGCAGTTATAAAAACTCTCGGATTTTCTAAGATTTGCGCAAGATGGGTTCCTCGAAGTCTCACAAATGACCACCGATTGCAAAGGAAAGCAATTTCTTCTGAATCGTTGGAGCATTTCAATGCTAATGGAGAGAACTTTTTGGCTAAGATCGTTACAGGTGACGAAACCTGGGCACTGTTGCTGTCATTTTCGACGGAGTCATCTGTCAAGTTATTTGCTTATGTTTGTATCATAAGTATAATTGTGTCTTTACCTGCGATGTCAGGTTGATTAGGGGTTGTCTTCCCTTGTTTATTCATTCATTGTGTTTGACCTTTAGGGTCAGAGGTTGTCAGTTCGGGCGTAGGCCTATGGGAAGGTTTTTTAAGCGGGAGTGAGATATACTTCCGGGAAGCCGGGAGGTCCTGTTTTTCTGAAGGGACCAAGAGTCCATTGTTTTTCGGGGGAGAATCTTCGAAGTAACTGCTATGGCAGTTTTCCCCAGTGAATCTCTGTGCGTCGGGATGACGACAGAATTCCTTGTGTAGTTCTGAGGATTCATTTACCAGGTAATACCGACCTTTATGCATTATTACGCTTTTCGGTGGCAGAACATGTAAAGGATTACCTAGGGTGAACAGCAGCTCACTGATCCGCCATTTCAGAACTTATATATTTGTGCTCGAGGTAGCCATCCAAGACTGTTAGTCTTATATTGTCCAGAAATCCAGTGACGAAGATATATTGTGGGAGCCGCAGATTGGCGGAACTTCTATCTACAATAAGTATTACTGCAGGGTTGGTGATAACCTATTTAACAGAAGTACACGGCCGACGTTAGGACGAGGCCTGTGCTTCCGGCTATTATACTACAGCCTGTTATGTGCAATTGGCAGGGAGTGCCAAGTTGCACCTGTGTGTCAAGGTAACTAAGGCATCTGACGCGTTTAGTCAGAGACGCCAAGGGCGACGCTACGAACTGTCATTATTGAAGAACTTTGCTATTGACCATGCACGTCTATTCTGATGTTTACCTTTTTGAATGCCAAATGTATACCTATCGATGTCAGGTCAGCATGACCTTGTTACACTGACTGTTCCTGTTGATATTATGTGTGTTCCCGTCAATAAATGTCTTGAAACATGCCTGCAGTGTCAAAGCATCCTTGATTACTGCATGTGAGAGTATGGGTTGCAGGATCTACATCTATACGAGCCTAAACACATTCGCGTCTTCGTTCGCACCCACACTCAACTCATCATACGCTCGCACTACACATCTAACAACATGTAAACTGTCTTGGGCCAGTGATCACCTCAACAAGAAAAAAAAGACAGTTACATTTCTGGTGGACCAGTTACGTGGGCTCTTATGATACATTTCTTGTCGCCAATGTGGCCTAGAAACTTACATTTCTGATGGACCAGACCTGTGGGTTTAAAAAGAACAGAGCGAGCATTTGACATTATTGTTGACATTTATGGATCCAGAAATTTACATTCCTGGTTGGCTGTTACATGTATGATGTCTCCAGTTTTGTCGAGAAAGTTACAAGAAGGACAAGTACACATTACACTTCTGATCTGTGGGTCTAAGCTACACACGGGACAGCCGTAACACACAACGCTAATTCTACACTTGCAAGTTTTGGCTACAACAGGACAGATATAGGTCATCAACGGTTGACACAAATAAACAGTACGAGCATTTATATTATAATGCTACATAAAGCATAACAAGACAAGTACTGAAGTGAACTACTAGGCATTTGCTACGTGGACCATAACTGCATAGAAGGCGGGTTCCTATTGTAAACAGTACTGCGGGTTGTTACACGTTTCATTCAACAACAGACTTTTCTAGGTCAGAGCATTCAAGCTACATTGTTGGAGGTCAAGTGTCTGTAAACAGTACGTGAAATTGTAAACATTCAATGTGCAAGCCCTAATTTGAGAAGGTCATAGTAACTTTGGTTCGTGAATACTTTATGTTACAGTGGATTTGACGTTCAGTGCGCGTTTGACATTTCGTTTCTGTGTTCGCAAGGAGCAAGAAATTTATTTTAGTTTCAGCTGTGACTGAACTTGTTCTGCAACACATTGAAATTGATTGCTATATGTTTATGTCACTTCTACTGTTTTGTGTATTTTTTCTGCGGGTTTTTCGGTTGGTGGGTCTTACGGTAAATATGCCACTTGATCGAGGCTTACTGTAAGCGGTCTGTAGGTGCAAATTTTCTTAATTTGGAAATTTGCTAGTGACAATTGGTCGCTATTGATGTTAGCTGTGATGTAATTGTACTTAACGTTGTTTTTGTAATATTTTGTCTGTTTTTCAGTTTTGATTGTCGATTTGTTTTTGTTTGTATTCTGTAGGTCTCTCCTTTCTTGTGTATTTCTCTACACATTTTTGGTTAAAACAGTGTTGCCATTTGTATTGTTTTGTATTTTTGTCTTTGTATTTTTTTTTGGTTGTACTACATTACTGTCATGCACAGTCTACATACACATACTTGGTCATGTTTTGATATTATTGATAAGGTAGACTCTTCATATAGAGTTTGTTAAATAATATTATATAAGATATTTATACAAGTTCTTTATAAAAAAGACTTGTGCCCATAGTGAGTGGGATATAAGGGAATTTTTTTTTTCCCACAGGTACTCAAGTGATTTTTTGGGTACATTATAAACAAGAGGAACATACAAAGTCTTTGTCTAAGACTAAGACAGTAAAATAAAGTGAAGTGAGTATACAAGTCTATCATTTCAGACTTGTCTCCCATTGAAGTGGGATAAGGTAATTTATTTAATTTTTTTTCAGGTTTCTGATCTCATTAGACAGAATGTCTACATTGGATTTCTTCATCCAGCAAGGGTTGACCCTTGGTAAGTCTGGTAAAGAATTGGAAGAATATTCATCTGCTCAATTCGCCATTGCATTAAAGTCAGAAGAAAAGAAACAAAAAGAGGAAATTAAATTGAAAGCAGAAGCTGAACTAAAGAAGCTAGAAGCTGAGAATAGAAGATTAGAACTTGAAGAAAGAAGGTATCAAAGAGAGGCTGAGGAGAGAAAAGCTCAAGCTGCTGCTGAGGAGAGGAAAGCTCAAGCTGCAGCTGATGAAAGAAAATTCCAGATGGAAATGGAAGACAAAAAACTTCAAGCTGCTGCAGAGGAAAAAAAACTTCAAGCTGCTGCAGAGGAAAAAAAACTTCAAGCTGCTGCAGAGGAAAAAAAAACTTCAAGCTGCTGCTGAGGCTGAAATTAGAAAAATGGAACATGAGGAAAGAAAACAGAAGATGGAACTTGATGAAAAACTCGCAATTTTGGAGTTAGAGAAATTGAAATTGGCGAGTACGGGTGCTCAGCAAACAACTTCGAGTACGACAAAGGAGTTTGTTAGTAGGCTTAAATTGCCTCATTTCAATCCTTTAAAGGATGACGTAGCAGATTATCTAGATAGATTCCAATTTTTGTGCGATACGCATAACATAAAAAAGGAAAAATATGTTGAACAACTGATGCCATTTTTTACAGGTGACACAGTGACTACTCTTATGACAATAGACGAACATGAGAGGACTAATTATGATTGTCAGGGCAGCATTACTAAAGAAATACCAATTAAAACAAGAAGACTATCGTCTTCGTTTTAGGACAATGTTGCCAGAAAATGGAGTAGATTTCTCTGATTTTGTTACAAAGATACGTCGTACATTTACACGATGGGTTGAGTTGTCTCAGATTGAGAAAACATATGAAGGTCTAATGGACTTATTATTGCGAGATAAGGTTTTGTCATCTGTTAATGATTCTTTTCTTGCATTCCTTCATGAGCGTAAGCCTAAAAACTTAAAAGAAATGGAGGAATACTGTTGTCAGTATGCCACAGCACATCCCCATGCTACAGTTAGCAATTCTAAAGTGAAAGAAGGGTTGCCAGCTGCTTCGGCAACACCATATGGCCCTAATTTCAGAAAAAAATTTCAGGGTGCTCAACAAAATTGGAATAGGGGAAGTAATCAAAATTACACTCAGAAGCGGAGTAATCCAACACATGATGGTTCTTCGTCTATGCAGTGGAGACAAGATGGTAGTTCTCGTAATTTTAGTGGTAATAATTTGAGACACTTTCGTAAAGGCTATCCAAATAATAACTATTCAAATTTTCGAGGTAATCATCATTCTCGACGTCAAGATTATGACGATGGTGAATTTAGAAACCGGGATTCAAACCGGAATGATGATTACAATAGACAATATGATCACAATTACAGGGGAAATGATAATCGAAATAATTACAGGGGAAATGATAGTCAAAATAACTACAGGGGAAATGATAATCGAGGTAGACCTAGGTTTAACAAAAAAAGACCTTACCAACAGGCAAACTCTGCGCAACAAGAGTTTGATGGAGCCTGTAATACAGTAAATGATAGTGGTAACTCTAGGGCTATCACTGGTTGTGCTTTCGATTTTGGGAGAGCAACTGAATGCCCCCAATGCTTAACATTGTTTGACTCATCAACTGTATCTACGCTAAGTTGTGGTCACCCTCTTCCTGCTCTACCTGCTACAGTTGCGCATGATGGGGAGAGGATCTCTCATCTTACATAAAGGTCTAATAAATGATAGGCTAGTCTCAGTACTTTTCGATTCGGGATGTACTACCGTCGGGGTTAAGGAGTCTCTGATAGATCCTTGCTGTGCCACTGGAAAAACAATCAAAATGTGTTACATTTGGTGGTACTATGGAAAGCTATCCTACTGCTATTATTAGGATTGACACTCCTTTCTTCACAGGAGATGTCCATGCATGTCTTCTTCCTAATCCTATTGCGGATCTTATAATCGGTCGTATTCATGGGGTTAAGGAATGCACCCCGCAAAAAATTTCTAGTTGGGAAGAAAAAAACATTCAAACGGTCCATGCAGGGGGGCCAAAGGCTCCAGCTCTTAATCCCCCAGCTTCATCTATAATAGTAATGAAGTTTGATAGCCAAGACGAGCACTTGGTGATTTCCCATGACTCGTTTGTTAAACGTCAAGAAGAGGATCCTTCTTTGAAGAAATACTTCCTTCTTGCAAAGAAAGGGGATCCCAATCAAAATACGAATCACAAATCGTATATCACTATGAAGAATGGTATATTGGTACGAATGGTACAACACTCGGACAAGTCTATGCACTCGCAAATTCTTGTGCCTAAGTGTATGAGAGCCTTAATTCTTCGGCATGCACACGATTCTCAGTGTGCGGGACACATGGGTTTTTCCAGAACTAAAACTAGAGTCCTTGCGTCATTCTTTTGGCCATTCGTGAATAAAGACATCCGAATTTATTGCCGATCTTGCAAAATTTGTCAAGAGGTCAAGTCTAGGGGTCCGAGACATGCTGCTCCTATTCAGGCTGCAGATATTCCGATTCGGCCGTTTCAGAAAATGGCTATAGACATCATTGGTCCGTTCAAAATTAAGTCAGCCAGAGGACACCAATTTATCCTCACTTGCGTGGACATGTGCACGCGTTGGCCAGAGGCTATTCCTCTGAAGAGCATATCAACTGTCGATATCGCTGATGCTCTTTGGCTCGTATTTTCTCGTCTGGGATTCCCCGGAGAAATACTGTCGGATCACGGCACTCAGTTAATTTCGGACGTTATGTCTCAGGTAATGGCTACGCTAGACATTAAAAGGTCTCTCAGTAGTATTTATCATCCAATGTCCAATGGATTGGTAGAACGTCTTAACAGGACACTAAAGAACTTACTTGGCAAGATAACGGAGGATCATCCTGAAGATTGGGACAGGGTTTTACCTGCAGTCCTCTTTGCCTATAGAGAGGTTCCCAACGAGCATACAGGGTTTTCTCCTTTCGAACTTGTCTTTGGCGCGCAACCGCGCGGGCCAATGTCCTTGTTACACGATTTGATAACTTCCGATAATATTGACGATGATACACAATCGTCATATGAATATGTTATAGCTCTTAGAGAAAAGATTATCGAATCGTGCAGGTTAGCAACTTCATCTTCCGAATTTGCGAAAGAAAAAGCTAGGCGATTTGCTAATAAGAAAAGACGCCTACGTCAACTTTGTCCTGGAGACAAAGCATATGTCTTACTGCCCTCAAGAGAGAATAGACTTCTCATTTCTTGGAAGGGTCCATACACTATAGTCTCGAAAATTTCTGATGTCGACTATATTGTCGATGTGGATGGAAGGCATAAAACCTTCCATATAAATATGTTAACAGAGTTTATTGAACGTCCAGACTATTTACAGCCTATTTTCCAGGCGACGGACGACTCTCCAGTTCAACATGGTCACATCTCATCCCTGTCCGTTATACAGGATGAGGAAACTATTTTTTCTGACGTGAACTTACCTCTTCCTACGATTCCACTTATTTCAACGGAATCGTGGAGAGACGTTACAGTCTCTTCTAACTTGTCTTTTGAGGAACAGCGTCAAGTATCCTCTACGTTACAATCATATCAGGATGTCCTTACCGACATTCCTGGACACACAGATGTCATAGAACATGACATCATACTTACTGATCGTAATCCGATCAGAGTAAGACCATACCCAATACCTATTCATTTTCAAGCACAAGTCGAGAAAGAATTGGATGAAATGATTCAACTACAAATAATTGAACCATCCACTTCAGCTTATTCTTCGTCGATAGTTATTGTTCGAAAGAAAGACAATAACATACGTCTTTGCGTTGATTATCGCAAATTAAATCAAGTTACGAAGTTCGATGCTGAACCTATGCCGTTATTAGATGATCTACTTATTAGACTTTCTAAAGCTAAATTCTTTACTAAACTAGACTTGTCGAAAGGTTATTGGCAAGTCCCATTGACGGAACACGCCAAACCTCTCACTGCTTTTTCGACACCTAGGGGTCTGTTTCAATGGAATTTTATGCCTTTCGGGCTTATGAACGCCCCAGCGACTTTCGTGCGCATGATGCGACGAATTCTATCAGATCGTGCAGATGTCATTGCATATTTAGACGACATCTGTCTTTTCAGCGATACTTGGGAAGAACACTATGTGGGTCTGAAGGAATTGCTATCTACTCTACGTGAGCATAGTTTGACTGCTAAACCCTCTAAAGCTTTTGTTGGGTTTAGTGAAATTTCCTTCCTAGGTCATCGAGTTGGTCATGGTCTGTTGAAGACAGAGGACCAAAACATTTCAAAGATATTAAATATCTCGGTTCCGAAGACAAAAAAGCAAGTGCGTAGTCTCTTGGGATTGATACAATTCTATGGAAGATTCATTGAGAATCTGTCCTCCATTATGGCACCACTTTCAACGTTATTGAAAAAAGGTTCTCCTAATATGGTGCGTTGGTCCCAAGAATGCCAATCTTCATTGGATCAGGTTAAGAATTTGTTCTCATCTCATCCTATCTTAAGACTACCGACGATTGATAAGACTTTTGTCCTTCGGAGTGATGCCTCTTCCACTGGCATTGGAGCGGCACTAATGCAGGAATATTCAGGAACTCTGCATCCTGTAATGTATATTTCTAGGAAGCTGAATGCGGCAGAAAGGAATTACTCGGTTTTGGACCGTGAATTGTTAGCTATGGTTTGGTCCATTCTTAAGCTACAAAGGTTCCTTCTGGGCGCGCATTTCTTTATGGAAACCGACCAAAAAGCTCTTACGGCTATGCAAAGTAAGGATTTGAAGAGCTCGAGATCTACTCGTTATGCTATTGCTCTTCAGCCTTTCCATTTCACGGTGCGAGCTATCCGTGGTTCGGATAATGTGATGGCGGACATATTGTCTAGATGCCCACATGATTCCAGTTAAATCTTGTGTCCTAGTTTTTCCTGATATATTTTCAGACTTAGGTCTGTCCTTAATATCATAATATGTTGTAATACAAATGTATTTGGATGATGTTTAGATAATTTAACAAATTTCATTTTGTCCATCCATCAGTGATATGTTGCTAAAATAGCATTGACATTTGTATATTGCTATGATTATATTATTTAGTAATGTTTGATATATGATTGGTATTGCCAGCAACTTAGGTTTCTTGAATGGTATCCCTTAGTTTGTTTGGCTTAAAGGAAAAATATTTTCTCCTATGTTGGGAGATGATTTGTACCCTCTTCTATTGTACCTGATATTAGGTTCATTGTTTGCATGAGCACAGAAGTGATACTGGTGCTATCTTGCTCATGAACATATTAAAAAAAAAAAAAAAAATTGCATTTTTTTTTTTTTTTTTTCAGGGGGGTGGTAGTAATGTTGCTGTCATTTTCGACGGAGTCATCTGTCAAGTTATTTGCTTATGTTTGTATCATAAGTATAAATTGTGTCTTTACCTGCGATGTCAGGTTGATTAGGGGTTGTCTTCCCTTGTTTATTCATTCATTGTGTTTGACCTTTAGGGTCAGAGGTTGTCAGTTCGGGCGTAGGCCTATGGGAAGGTTTTTTAAGCGGGAGTGAGATATACTTCCGGGAAGCCGGGAGGTCCTGTTTTTCTGAAGGGACCAAGAGTCCATTGTTTTTTCGGGGAGAATCTTCGAAGTAACTGCTATGGCAGTTTTCCCCAGTGAATCTCTGTGCGTCGGGATGACGACAGAATTCCTTGTGTAGTTCTGAGGATTCATTTACCAGGTAATACCGACCTTTATGCATTATTACGCTTTTCGGTGGCAGAACATGTAAAGGATTACCTAGGGTGAACAGCAGCTCACTGATCCGCCATTTCAGAACTTATATATTTGTGCTCGAGGTAGCCATCCAAGACTGTTAGTCTTATATTGTCCAGAAATCCAGTGACGAAGATATATTGTGGGAGCCGCAGATTGGCGGAACTTCTATCTACAATAAGTATTACTGCAGGGTTGGTGATAACCTATTTAACAGAAGTACACGGCCGACGTTAGGACGAGGCCTGTGCTTCCGGCTATTATACTACAGCCTGTTATGTGCAATTGGCAGGGAGTGCCAAGTTGCACCTGTGTGTCAAGGTAACTAAGGCATCTGACGCGTTTAGTCAGAGACGCCAAGGGCGACGCTACGAACTGTCATTATTGAAGAACTTTGCTATTGACCATGCACGTCTATTCTGATGTTTACCTTTTTGAATGCCAAATGTATACCTATCGATGTCAGGTCAGCATGACCTTGTTACACTGACTGTTCCTGTTGATATTATGTGTGTTCCCGTCAATAAATGTCTTGAAACATGCCTGCAGTGTCAAAGCATCCTTGATTACTGCATGTGAGAGTATGGGTTGCAGGATCTACATCTATACGAGCCTAAACACATTCGCGTCTTCGTTCGCACCCACACTCAACTCATCATACGCTCGCACTACACATCTAACAACATGTAAACTGTCTTGGGCCAGTGATCACCTCAACAAGAAAAAAAAGACAGTTACAGGCACATTATTTTGAACCTGAGACAAAAAGACAGTCAATGGAGTGGCATCATCCGCAATCACCAAGAAGAAAGAAATTCAAGACAATTCCTTCAGCTGGAAAGGTCATGATCACTGTC
The DNA here is from genome assembly GCA_024509875.1 of Oreohelix idahoensis. Classification (NCBI taxonomy): domain Eukaryota; kingdom Metazoa; phylum Mollusca; class Gastropoda; order Stylommatophora; family Oreohelicidae; genus Oreohelix; species Oreohelix idahoensis. The sequence goes on from JAMPIV010017453.1 coordinate 812,117, forward strand.
TTTTGGGACATTGAATGTGTGATTCTTGTGGACGTTATGCAAAGAGGAGAGACAATCAATTCGCAAGCTTACATTAAGACATTGAAAAAACTCAATCAACATTTTCGCAGAGTTCGGCCGCACAAGAATCAGCAGATCTGCTTCTCCTTCACGACAATGCGCGCCCTCGCACAAGTCTGGCAACATGGGAAGCAATCACCAAATTGGGTTGGACTGTACTACCCCATCCACCCTATAGTCCCGATTTGGCACCCTCTTATTTTCATCTATTTGGTCCACTTAAAGATGCACTCCGTGGGACAAGGTTTGAAGATGATGAAGGAGTGATTCATGCAGCGAAGAAATGGCTACATGATCAAGACAAAATCTGGTACGGGCTATGAATACATGCACTTGTTTCGCGCTGGCATAAAGCAGTACAAGTTGATGGGGATTACGTTGAATAATACCGATGTTTACATGACATATCCATGTATATTGTGTATAAATATCATGCTTTTTGAATAAACAGCTCTGAGAAAAACGATGTGGTGCATTACTTTCTGAACGCCTCTCGTATATTTGTTAACTTAATTTCACTGTTTATTTCAGGATTTTAGTTAGTTGATCTACATTGTTAGGATATGAATGTACCATGCAGAATGTTTGTATTTACTGGTATGATTGCTGAAGATGGAAACCGGCAATATAACCAACAGTGACTCAGCAGAGTCTTGTCAACAGTCCTTGTCAGGATTAATATAACCTGCTATAAAGTACAGCACTTTTCAGAGCTAACTTGGCATTCCATATGTGAAAGGCAACAGTAGCATCATACATCAGTGTAACATGTATTTTGTTTAGTCATGTATTATATCATTTGAGAAAATGTTCTGCAGTTAGACACCTGTGTTGTCTCGCTATTGCTAAATCATACATGAGCTATGTATCATTCACATACATGCAAAAATCTGAGACACACTCATATCATACACACTAGGACGTGTGCGTTCCATAAACATGGACTAGCCACATGTCTATCATAGTTCACAGGTTCATATGAGTCAACATCAACCTGAGATCTAGAGTTCAGGTCAATCTAAGCTGCCTGGAACTTCACAGGAGCCTATCGATTGTTATCTGTACTTCGGCCTTACTCCCCCTCAGTGTTGGGTGGGCTAATGCAAAGATCTTCAGAATACAGAGTTGTGTGTCATTCTAACAAGAACAGATCTTACTCTAAAGTATACAATAGGACCAATTCCTGCAGGGTAGATGAGCCGTCAAAGTCGATGATGATAATTACTGACTTTTAGCATAGCCAGAGACTAGTGATAACAGCACAGCTGATAAACTTTTATTTCTATACAAGTGGAAGATCCAGGAAGGACTTTCTATTTTAAGTTAATTACTTAAATTATAAATTCTCCATCATCCAAATTTTGTAATACATTTATCCATTGATTTCCATCTTCCAACATTCACAATTCAGAACAAGAAAAAGATAGATGTACATTATAAATTCAGAAATTTTACTCAGCTAACTTTTTAATTGTTGAAGTTAAGTAGTTCTGATTTATTAATTATCACAGATAGTTATATAGCAAGGTATGATCTTGTAGCGAAATTTGGTTCCTCTTGCTTTGTTGTGGAAAAAAAAAATGTGTAGCGCGACTCCCACACACACACACCAGCGCAAGGTCAGCGCGGCGGTCTTTCTTTGAAGTTTGTAGACAGCGGAAATGTGAATTACGGTTGAAGCCAGACAATATTACTAAAGAATGAGGAAATAGCTATATAGGAATGTATGACGGACTTTAAAAGTATGCATTTACTGAAAATTAAATTATTAATTACCGGAGAACGCCCGGTTGGAATAATATTAAATAAATATAACTCAACAAAGGAGATAGACTAGGAATTATATCCAAAAGGATATTATTCAAATATAAATAGTTTTAAAGATAATTAATATTTTTCACCTTCATCACATCGGCTAAAAGTTAGCTAATAATCTTTAAAAATTTATTACACTAACAAGCCTCAACGGATTTGGATAAAACTTATATGGAATGAAAGCCTCATATGGGGAAAAGGGAATGATACATAGGAAGGACGGAAGAATATAAGTGTGTAGTGAATAGAAGAGAAGAACGAGTACAGGAAAAGCACAGATTGTTTCAAATAGCTTCAAACCAGGAGATGAAACGAAAATCTTTTGGGACTTTTAGAGGTGCTTTCTCGTACACGCGAGAGACTGAAATATAAGGACAGAGTGGCGCATTGGAAATCACACACTAAATCCAGAAGCCAGAGTGAGAAACTGGAAGACAGCATCTGCAAGAAAAGTTCTATTTTCACGCTGCATGCAGGGCAGATTAAATTAAGCCAATACAGTCTCACCGTGAGCTTATTAATCCTAAGAGGGTATGTAAGTTTATTAAAAATATATGTATTACTAATATCATTTTATTTCAGATTTTATTTCTGATTGATTGTAGCAGATATAATAAAAAAAAAAAGGGAATGACGCTAACCAGAGATAACCTTCACCGGCACTGTCAGGAAGCATAACCATTAATTGGTTAGCCACATATATCATGGCTAGTTCTTGCCTGGAAGCTTACGACATACCAGCAAGTACATAAGTGACTTGACATCCATAAGTGGAAGGCAAAGGTTATATCGTACCCATGTATCATAACATGTGATTTATTCATGTATATTGTTCATTCTGCACATTATACATTATCTTATCATGCTATCTCTGTAATATACTACCATGATTCATTCATTTATATACAAACACTGAAGACATGGTCGCATCATGAACAGCAGAGGGTGGTGAGATTGTTAGAACAATGGCCACCTATTACCTTTTGTTCCAGGTTTTTATGATCAATGTTTATGATCATTCCTGATCGAGAAAATAAAGACTTGTAGAAGTTAATCCAGCTCACTGAAGCCTAGAGGTCAACCACTCTTCAACACCTTAGTCCCCCGTAGTTATAGGGCGGGCTGAAGGAAAGTCTTCCGTACTCCAGTGTGTCGGAGGAACCTCGAGCAGACGTGGCTAATACATAGGATAAGTTTATGTGTATCCATCCAACAAATCCTGTGAGCAGTTTCTAAAACGACCGTTTAATGATGACAACTAGATGGCAAGAGATAATGTGACAATCCTTTTGTTGTAAATTCAGTGGAAGATAAATCCAAGACTTTTTAGCTTGTTTATTTGATTTGTAACTGTAAATAATCATACATTTTACCATCTTACAATAACCATTTCTCATTACAAGAATATATAGATGTACATAATAAATTGGATAATTGTACTCATTTGACTTGTTAAATTTTTAACTGTTAAAATTTTGAGTTACCTTTTCAAATTTAATTATATTATCACATAGGGTTACGATAGCAAAAGTAGCATCTTATACTTCTGAAGCCTAAATCTATTGTCCAGTTCAGAGTATTCACAGCTGTAACTCACTTGTGATACCAGTGTACTTCTCGGGCACTGGAACTTCATACTTTCTGGAGAGAGATTCTACTTCTGCTCTACCACTATTATCATAATAGGAAAACCTTTCGCTACAGATCTGACTCCAAATACTTTCTGAAGCAGATACATTAACAGCTGTGACTATCTTGTGATACCAGTGTTTCTCTCCAACATTGGGACTTCACTATTTTCATACAGAATTAAATTTCTGTTTTCTTCAGTACTACTACTGACACTACACACTTAAAAACCTTTCGCTACAAAAACTTAAAACAATTCAAAATATTCTTCATTGAATGTACAATTTTATACATTGTACGAGACATACTCACAAAAATGTACTGTTTGTTTTAAAACATCTCCTGTTTTAAAAAAAAAAATGGGCACCCTCTTTGGTGCTGGGTTGAAACCTAAATAGTGCCTGGGACAGAAAAAGTTACAGAAGAAAACTGATTTTGACACCATCTCTATAGAAGGTTGACATCATTCTGTAATTGGGAAAGCATACCTGAGGAAATGTCATGTTTATAAGGTTAAACCGGCTCAGGAGACGCTGTGAAATGACCATTCTGCCACCACCTGGAGGGCCCATGGCTGCAACCAGCAGCATGCCTTTGATGTGCTTAGTCATCATTCTCTCACGGTCAAACCAAAACCCATAATCGAGCCACAGTCTCAGGAGTTCCAGTGGAGGCTAAATTTAAGTTTACACAAATTAAACATGATTAAAAGGTTGCGCTAATTAGTGACAGTAAGAATTATTGTTCAAGTGTTGCATTAACGCAGTGCTCCAAACCCAAATGATGTGTAAAAGAATGTCACTGTGGATCATGAGAAGATCTTGTGGAAATAATACATATCTGATGTTAATCCTTTATACGGTAAAAGGCCCATTATACCTAAGCCAATCTTCCTGATGGGCCAAATGTATTTCACTCATTCCTCATCTGCCATCTCCATATTGAAGGTCAGCTGTGATGGATCTCCAATTTCTTCTGTCTCTTGTCTTGATGGTGTACTTTGATAGGCTCTTTCTTGTCCATCTCATGATGTTATCTTCCTACTTACATCACTGTCTTCCTCCTGCACGTTGGCCTTCAACTCTTCCTTCCATTATATGGCCAAAATATTTTAGCTAATTTTGATCTCCATTAATTCTCTTTTAATTCCTAGATTTTCTAGGGCTTCTTCATTTGTTTTCTTCTCTTTCTATGAGCTGCGCCCCATTCTTCTATATGTCCACATCTCAAAAACCTAAATTCTTTCTTCCAACGGCTTGTTCATTGTCTCTACACTACACAGTAATGTAGATTATATAACAACACAGTAATGTAAATTATATAGCTACACAGTAATGTAGATTATATTACTACACAGCAATGTAGATTATATAACTACACTGTAATGTAGATTATATAACTACACAGTAATGTAGATTATATAACTATACAGTAATGTAGATTATATAACAACACAGTAATGTAAATTATATAGCAATACATCATCATGTGACGTATTCTTTCCAGAACGTTGTCTCCATTACAGCTGCTCTGAACGCATCACGATTCTGGGCAAGTCGACCTGCATCAGCCAAAGACAAGTTCAGACTCTCTGTGATGTCCTGGGTCCACCGTCGTCTAGGTCGACCCCTTCCCCTTTTTCCAGGGACCATGCCTTCCATCACTGTTTTTTCCAGACTATTATGATATAGCAATACAGTAATGTAAATTATATAAATAATAATAATAATAAATTCTTTAAGCGCCAAACACGGCGCATAAGGCAGAAACCAGTGCTCTCCAGGTTGTTCGTTGTGACGCCACTCCTCTTAGCTCTTGCACATTATTTAGGCCCAACGTTCTTCCTTCTCTTATTATTGTTCTTCTGAGTGTTTCTTTTGGTCTTCCTTTTTTCCGCTTACCCTCAGGAACCCAAGTGAGCGCCTGTAGTGGTATTCTGTTGTTTTGCATTCGTAGGACATGACCGATATATGACCATCGTCTTTTCCTTATATAGTCGGAGACATATTTCTGCCTAGAGTCTTCTCTTATTTGTCGATTAGTCTTGAATTCTTTCCAACTGATGTTCATGAGTTTTCTAAGACATTTGTTCTCGAATGTATTTAGCTTGTTCTCCAATGATTTTGTTATTTTCCAACTCTCACAGCCGTATGTTAACACTGAGATAACATTTGAATTAAACACAGACGAAGCTTGGTATGTATATTCAATGATCGTAATTTCCAAATGTTAGATAATCTATTGAAGGCGCTAGCTGCCAAAGCAATTCTAGTATGGATTTCTCTTGTTGTGTCACCCTCCTGAGTCATTTTACTGCCTAAATAATTGAAACTTTCAACTTTCTGTAGTTTTTCCCCGTTCAAGATGATATCAAAGGTCTCGTTAGAAAAGTTCATAGCTTTAGTTTTAGAGGCATTTATTTGGAGACCAATTTTAACCGAGAGATGACACAAATTATTTATTGCTTCTTGGGATTGTCTTGGTGTTGAACTTAAGAATGCTACATCATCTGCGAAATCCAGGTCCCCCAGGAATTTTCCATTTGTCCATTTTATACCCAATTGTTCATTGTGGGTATAGTTTCTCATAACCCAATCAATAGCTATTCCAAAAAGTAGTGGTGACATAATACAGCCTTGTTTCACCCCTGTTTCTACTGTAAACCATTCTGTATTCCCTTTATTTGTTCTAACACAACATCTTGCATTGTCATATAGCGCTTTGATTATATTCACATATTTTGTTGGAAAACCATAGATTGTAAGTATCTTCCACAATGATGGGCGGTGTAGACTATCAAAGGCTTTTTGAAAATCGACGAAGGTGATAATAAGTGGCGATTGCCTTTCCACTGATTCTTCTATAATTGTTCTTAGTGTGAATATTTGATCAATACATGATCGTTTCGGCCTGAAACCCGCTTGTTCTTCTCTGATCTTTTCGTCAGCATGCAATTTAAGTCTTTCTAACATCATGCAACATAATAATTTTCCAGGTACTGATAATAGAGATATACCACGCCAGTTATTACAGTCTGATAGATCACCTTTCTTCGGTAACTTTACAATAATACTGTCTTTCCATTGTTGTGGTGGTTGTTCTTCTCTCCATACTTCATTTATAATATCTAAAATTCTCAAGAGGTTGTTGTCATTAACTGCTTTAATCATTTCCCCTGAAATTTCGTCAACTCCAGCAGCTTTAAAATTTTTTAATCTTTTAACGGCTTGTTTGATCTCGTCCAGCGTGAATTCATCGCAAGTTATTGGCAAAGTGGTTGTGGATGTTTCATTATTAAAATCAGGTGTTACTGTTGGTGGTGGTCTGTTTAGCACCTCCATGAAGTGCTCAGCCCATCTCTTCATTTGTTCTTTTTCTGTTGGTATTGAATTCCCTAATTTACCTTTAACAGGTGTTTCCATAGCAGTAGGCTGGTGACATAGTTGTTTTGTAATTTGATAAAGGCACCTACTATTACCAGTTCTTGCAGCATTTTCAGCTTCTACGGCCAGTTCATTGATGAAATGTCTTTTATCTCTTCGAGTTTTTGTCTTCACTTCTTTATTTAACAAGTTATAAGTTAGTTTGCAAGATTCAACTGCATTATGTGTACTTGCCGCTAGTAGTTTAAGTTTTGCTGTTTTCCTTTCTTGTATTTTATCCCAAGTATCTTCTCTCATCCATTTTTTCTTTTTATGTACTAGGTATCCGGTGGTCGCTACAGCTGCTTCTGTCATTGCTGTTCTCAGTTGTTCCCATTTAGTATCGATTGTCTTGGTGGTGATATCGTTGTCAATTTTGCCTAAAGCATCGAAATAGTTGTTCATTTTGACATTATATTCCTTCTTTATATCATTTGATTGCAGTCTGTGTACATCTATTCTTCTATTTTTATTCGGTTGGTATAACTTCTTCAGTTTAATTCTCATTTTAGCTATGCAGAGGTTATGATCGCTTCCGATCTCTGCACCTCTGTATGCTCTGACGTCTTGAACTGATGAGCGAAATTTAGCGCTTATGCAGAAGTGATCTATCTGGTTCTTAGTTCTGCCATCAGGTGAATTCCATGTTATCTTGTGGATATTCTTATGTGGAAAGATGGTGTCTGCCACAACGAGGTTTGATATTTCACAAAGTTCTAGAAGTCTTTCGCCATTTTGATTCATACAGCCTATGCCATGAGTACCGAGATATCTTTGTACTCCATCGTTGTTGTCACCTACTTTGGCGTTAAAATCACCCATGACTGCTATTATGTCATGCTTGGGTATTGTGTTGATGGTACTTAGAAGTGCTTCATAGAAGTCATCTTTTGTGGTATCAAGAGCGTCGTTAGTTGGTGCATAACATTGTACAATTGAGAGCTTGAAAAATCGTGTCTGAAATCTAGCTAATATTAGCCTCTCATTGATAGGTACCCAGCTGATAAGCGATGCTGCTGCTTTCTGTGTCATTAGGATGGCTACTCCCTCTGTGTGACGATTATCATAGCTACACAGTAATGTAGATTATATTACTGCACTGTAATGTAGATTATATAACTATACAATAATGTAGATTATATACCTACACAGTAATGTAGATTATATAACTATACAGTAATGTAGATTATATAACAATACAGTAATGTAAATTATATAGCTACACAGTAATGTAGATTATATTACTACACAGCAATGTAGATTATATAACTACACAGTAATGTAGATTATATAACTATACAATAATGTAGATTATATAACTACACAGTAATGTAGATTATATAACTATACAGTAATGTAGATTATATAACTATACAGTAATGTAGATTATATAACTACACAATAATGTAGATTATATAACTATATAGTAATGTAGATTATATAACTACACAGTAATGTAGATTATATAACTATACAGTAATGTAGATTATATAACAACACAGTAATGTGAATTATATAGCTACACAGTAATGTAGATTATATTACTACACATCAATGTAGATTATATAACTACACAGTAATGTAGATTATATAACTATACAGTAATGTAGATTATATAACTACACAGTAATGTAGATTATTTAACTAACTACACAGTAATGTAGATTATATAACTAACTACACAGTAATGTAGATTATATAACTACACAGTAATGTAGATTATATAACTAACTACACATTAATGTAGATTATATAACCACACAGTAATGTAAATCATATAACTACACAGTAATGTAAATTATATAATTACACAGTAATGTAGATTATTTAACTACACAGTAATGTAAATTATATAACTACACCAGTAATGTATACCCTTCAAAAGAAGTTAAGGACCAGTAGGTGAAAATGACCCAAAAATAATAAAAATAATATTTCATTAGCAATTAATCTGACATTGATTTTTCTCGAACAACAAACATTCAACACGTGCTGCGTGGGCCACCAGCATACCGTGTGGCTAGTGTTAAGCTCAGCAAGCACGCTGAAAAAATGCTGCTGAGACGCCAAAATGTGGGTGTTTTTAATGATGTCTGAGCTTGAAAAAAACACCTGCTATTCCAAAAATGCGTGATGCATGTGGGAGACTATAGTGTTGGTCTTGAGCTGTACTCACAAAATTGTCTTTATAAGCAACACAAGTGCTGCATAACCATTGCACAACAATATGCCTCAACGACGAAAGCTGAGTGTTGTGGATAAAGGAAGAGCCATTGCGTGGTTGCAGGAAGGTCTTACTGTCCGAAATCTCGCTCAGAGGCTTGCATGAAAATAGTGTTGATTGTCACTGATAAGCTTGTCATGTTATATTTTGAAGTGCTGTGTTTTTATTGTTCATTTTCATTTCACTTTGCACCCTTAATAAAAATGGTCCTTAACTTTTTTTGAAGGGTACAGATTATATAACTACACAGTAATGTAGATTATATAACTACAAACTAATGTAGATTATACAGGGTGTTCCACGAATAAGCGGCCCCATTCACAAAGTGAAAGTAGCCAGATTTTTTAGCATTTTTCAATGTTAACAAATGTGTCGGTTATAAAAGGTTCTAAGTAGTACTAGATTGACCTAAATCATTTTCTGTGATTGGACTGTGAGTATTTGAAAATCATCGTGTGTGTTTAAATAAACTGTCTATCACAATGCCGTTTTCACTGCAAGAAAGGATAGTTATTGTTGAGAATTATATCCGTACGGGATTATTCAAGAAAACATCTGAAATTTTTGCATTAACGTTTTCTGGTTCTAAAATTCCTACAAAGAATAGCATACAGAAGTTGATCTCAAAATGGCGTACAACAGGGTCGGTCTTTAATGCCAAGAAATGTAGAGTGCAAACTGTTAGGACTCCAGAGGCCATTGCTGTTATTGAAGAGAAGATTTTAACTAGTCCTACAAAATCTGTGAGATAATTAGCTCAACAAAGTGGAATGAAACGCACTTCTTGTTTTAGAATTCTCCATTCACTAAATTTAAAACCATATCACGTAACGTGTGTACAAGAACTTAAAGAACCTGACAAAGAGAAACATGTGAATTATTGTCACTGGCTTCTCAACAAGATTGTAGATGGCGAGTTGGATCCATTTCAGTACTTCATGAGTGATGAAGCGTGGTTTCATTTGTTTGGTCATATTAATTCCCATAACACCAGGCATTGGTGCACAGAAAACCCCCATAAGCTATATGACAAACCATTACAAGACCCAAAAATCGGGGAATGGTGCGCTGCGTCTGGGATTGTCGGTCCCATATTTTTTGACACGAATGTGAACACTGAAGTGTATTTACAAATATTTGAGGAGTTCTACGCACAATTAAGAAGTTATCAGCGGGAATATTCCTTCTTCCAACAGGATGGAGCAGCTTGTCACACATCTCATGTATCACTGGCCCATATTCATAATGTTTTCACCGAGGAAAAGATTGTCAGCAAAGGATTATGGCCTCCTCGATCCCCTGATTTATCTACATGCGATTTTTTTCTATGGGGGTATTTGAAGGGAGTTGTGTATAAAACAAACCCCCATACATTAGAACTGAAGGACAATATACAGACTGCTATCCAAACAACTGACGTGACCGTGTTGCAAAATGTGTACCTCAACATGATTACTCGGGCACAAACATGTATAGACGTGCACAGCGACCATTTCCAGCATCTATTGTGAGACCTACAAGTAGACTGCCAGTACTTTTCCCCTCCATACACCCTTTTCAGGATCGCCATATCCATCACAAGTTGAACAAGAGTTTCAACATACCATCGTCTTGTATACTGTGTGTGACGTCACATTTCTTCAACACTAGGACTACTTGGCAATTCACACTACTTCCGACACAATACGTCATCATTTCATGACGTAACGGGCCACTTATTCGTGGAACACCCTGTATAACTACACAGTAATGTAGATTATATACCTTAAAAGAATCTTTTCCCATTAATAAATAGTTTGTATTGTAGTGTAATGAAACCATGCCTTGTTATGATAGAAAGAAGGGAAGTAGGGCAGCCAATCAGATCGCTGCGAGCTAGATTGTGAAGGGACAGGTTTTACAATGGCATATAAACAAAGGGATAGATTGTGCATAGGAGTACGTAGACTTAGATGGATTAAAAGAGAATGGCTGGACAGAAAGACATGATATTAGTCTCGTTTGTTGAAGACAAAGACCAACTATATGCATGTCAAAGGAAAAGTTGCTACATTATTTCATTTTGGAGATAAATGAAGGTAAAGGTGCCAGCATGATGAAAACTGTTGTGTCGATCAACTTCGGAAATTAATATTAAATCAAAGACAAAACCAATTAGACAACAATATACAAAAATGTATATTTTTCCTCAGAAGAGACCCTGATGCCATCACAAGAACAGCTATGCTTTGGACCCCTGAAGGAAAACGAAAGAGAGGCCGACCAAAAACAACCTGGCGGAGGACTGTGGAGGCAGAGATGCAAAGAATGAGCCAGAGTTGGGGCACTGTACGAAGGATGGCCACCGAACGAGCAAAGTGGAATCAATTTGTTGTTGCTCTACAAGACGCCACTAGGCGTGATGGCCACTGACTGCTTTGACGGTCGGCGGCTAAGGATCAAAGAAGAAGAAGATATACAAAAATGAAGCTAATGATCATACAAATAAAAGGAGATATGAATGACAGTGATCCATAATCTAGTTGAACAGAACTAGCACATTTTATGGACCATGCTAAGCGCAGATTCACCATACCAGCAAGAAAAGCTAACATTAAGACTGAAGTTTGTACTGTACTCTCTCATATGTCCGCGCTCAACCTATAAAAGCTAGTGGTGGTTCTTTCAAATCATACAGAGCGCAAATAAAAATCAGAAGATAGATGGACTGCTGGAGGTAGAGAGAGAGCAGCGTGCCTGGAAAGCTTATTTCTTCATCTGTATGCCAGGCAGTTCAAATCATCACCAATTCCTCAGTCCTGTTTGAACTTCTGAACCATCCTAAGAGGGTATGTAGGTTTATAAATATATATTGTAAATAAATTCTATTTTATTTCAGGTTTGATAAGTTTAATCGACCTGTAAGGACTAAATTGAAATTTAATTTGTGGATGACGAACCGAACACGATACGTACCAAGGTTAAGCCGGAATGGAAACTCAGGAGTGTTCAAAAGCTCATAATTAATAAGAAAACTTTTACAGATGACTGCAAGCTACTATAAATGTAGAAGGCGACTGCAGCATCATGATTTGCACTAAAGGTGTATTATATTTATTTATGAAAATGTATTACAGTTAGACACCTGTCATGACTATGTTATACATGCTTCAATCTAATATGTTTGAATTTATGATTGTACAGGAAAGAATAAGATGGTGGTTTACCTTGCATTCCCTTGCTTTCTGAATCTCTGCTAACCTTTGATAAAACATTTAATAACAAATTTTTCACATCCTGTTTGGGCTCATGAAATTAGAGTGATTAATGAACCATTTAACAGCCTAAAATGTATCTGAAAAGGAGCAATCAAGGAAAATTGGAAACAGACATGACTGAGTAATCCAAGCAATATACATAGTATAAAGGTTGCTCACCTGAAAGCCAGACTGATCCTTAGCTGGCATATTAAGGTCATCCATGAAACTGATTAGCTTTTTACCTCCAAAAGGAACATACACACCTTTTGTGTGCTTTTCTACACGAGACTCAATGACATTTTGAATCTGATTTGAAGATGTCTGGAAAAAAATATACTTTGCTTATAATGGGTAACTCTAATACTATTTTCTCTTTTTTACTTTCTCAAAGTAATAAAACCCCACCAAAACCTGTAGTGTACAACTTTGAGCATGCATTACACACACTGGTATCTATGGCAACCCAGAAACATCCCTATGTGGAAACATATATGGGTCCTGGAAGTAACACAAAGTTAAAAGAATGGATAGTGATGTCAACAGAATACAGAAGGCAAGAGGGCCAATTCATTGAATTTCTCTGAAAAATTTAAAGAAATAAAAAATACATCAAATCCATTAAGATCCATGTAGTTTTTTAACTTAAATCTTATTGTTTGCTGTGAACCATAAAGAACGACAAAAACAAAAGACTCACAGGTTTTCATAAATGGATGCTTGTGAAGAATAGAAAGATTAATATGTTCAGATAGATTGCTAACATGGAACTGATGAAAAGAACCACACAAATGCCAGTGGGACAAGAATATATGCATTGGTACTGGTGCTGAATAGGACACACATTGAGAAAACCAGTTGACAGCATTGCAAGTAAGTGCTTGTTCTGGAATCTCCAAGATAAAATATATACAGGATGACCAAAAACAGGAAAAGACAGAAGGAGAAAGAAATTGTAAATGGATCAGACAAAATGGAAACAGCTTCAATGGATTACACTGGAAAAAATGCTTGTGTGTGAATTAGTTTAGGACCTATGATCCACAAAGAACTGAAGAGTGATACAATGATATTCAAGGTCATATACAGGGTGTCTAAAAAAAAGGGACAATACATTCTTTACTGGCTCTAATTCATTAAAAAGAACACGCTGAAAAGAACACTAGGAAAATAAATGCAGCTAAAGGCTCTCAAGGGCACATTATTCCTAAAGTCCAGTGTTTCTTAACCTTTTAGAGGTCTTGCACCCCTTTAGAGCATCTTAAGAAGCCTTGCACCCCTTCAAAGCATCTTAAGAAGCCTTGCACCCCTTTACAGCATCTTAAGAAGCTTTGTACCCCTTTACAGTATCTTAAGAAGTCTTGCACCCCTTTACAGTATCTTAAGATGGCTCGTACCCCTTTACAGTATCTTAAGAAGCTTTGCACCCCTTTACAGTATCTTAAGAAGCTTTGCACCCCTTTTCAGTATCTTAAGAAGTCTTGCACCCCTTTACAGTATCTTAAGATGGCTCATACCCCTTTACAGTATCTTAAGAAGCTTTGCACCCCTTTACAGTATCTTAAGAAGTCTTGCACCCCTTTACAGTATCTTAAGATGGCTTGTACCCCTTTACAGTATCTTAAGAAGCTTTGCACCCCTTTACAGTATCTTAAGAAGCCTTGTACCCCTTTACAGCATCTTAAGAAGCCTTGCACCCCTTTACAGTATATTAAGAAGTCTTGCACCCCTTCAAAGCATCTTAAGAAGCCTTGCACCCCTTTATCTTGTAGCTTGCAAAACATGCCAGAACTCAAAAGAGTTAAAGGTTTATCTTGAGAAAATGGTATTTACAGAATGTTACTACAGTTGAGTATCTAATTAACGTTGTCAATGTTCTGTTTTGTACAAATATATTTGAGTTTTGTGTATTATAAATACATTATTATAAATAAATATATTATATTATATTTTGTGTTAACTCATTAACTACCGCAAGCCGCTGTCAGCGGCTCACAACATAATCACATTTGGACCGCAAACCGCTTTTGGCGCCAATCTAATTTCAGTAATAAAACAAATGAAAAATGTACTGAAACACTCTCTGATCTGGTTCGAGATTTTAAGTTGCCACCGGAAAACAAATTCCCAAAGCATGGTTGATGTAGAACACTGAAAAATTGATATTATGTTCATATTTTTCAGCGTTTTGGGTTAGTTACCAAATCGTGTAAAACTGTTTACCGTGGCAACTAGTGCTAGGACTACAAAAAATGCGTGTACATCTCGTCTAACAGCTGAATAGGATAGAAACGTTTCAATAATTGACCGAAAGATCTAGCGACGAGGACAAGAGTGAAAACGGTGTGCACATTGATTGAAATTGTGATTTTGATAGAGATGGGGCGCAAGCAGTTATAATTGTGAAAATATTGCAAGTCCTCGGCCATCGGAGGGCCGTTAAATAGCAACAACCTCTATTAGAGTTGCAACCAATGTTTATTGTAATAGTACATTCATTTATCTTTAAAATGACGTGTAATTCATACAAATCTGTAAACAATTACGAAAACTACAGCTTACTTTGTGCAAACACCTACAGGATGAAAATGGGAAAAAAATTTAATTCGGCCACAGTGTGTTTTTTAATTCGGTAGTTAATGTGTTAAAAAGCCCCACCATAGTCAGTTATGACTGAAGGAGGCTATTATCAATTCATTTTGTTCTATACTTTACAGGAAGTAGACAAAATTGTGTAAGCAAATAGCTCTCTGTAGCATTCTGACCACTTTGATTAATTACTTAACCTTCAATAAACAACTGTTACATTATATACTTTTTTAAAATTTTTTTTAGGTACAGTAAACATGGAGCATCCAATTGACAGAATGGTTAGAGCGCTGGTCTCTTGCAGCAAAGGTGCTGGGTTCAATCGGCACACTTCAGTCTACCCAGCTGTAAATGGGTACCTGACTGTTCACTTGAGTTGGGGAAGAAAAACACAGTAAGGAAGGGAACTGGTTACCTCACCTCTCAATGCTGGACCTAG
The DNA here is from genome assembly GCA_024509875.1 of Oreohelix idahoensis. Lineage (NCBI taxonomy): Eukaryota > Metazoa > Mollusca > Gastropoda > Stylommatophora > Oreohelicidae > Oreohelix > Oreohelix idahoensis. Next base: position 827,531 of record JAMPIV010017453.1, read on the forward strand.
TTTAATGAAGTCTCTAACAGTCCCCATATGACAGTATCTGCTATGGACTACCTTACTTACTTAAACATGATACTATAAAGAGTGTATAGTATTCCTTTTAGACATCCTGTACAAATTTCTCCCCATTACAATTCAGAAGGCACATGGCATAATTTCATACACTTAAATGCAGAAGTGACAAATGCCAAGGTGTTATCACGTGCTGGCCTTCAAAGCATGTATATGCTGCTTAGACAGCACAGACTATGCTGGCTTGGCCTTGTCAACCGCATGAAAGATGGTCGCATCCTGAAAGATCTCTTCTACGGACAACTTGCTGATTGCAAAAGAACAGTTGTGCGACCGCAGCTGAGATTCAAAGATGTGTGCAAGAGAGACATGAGGGCACTGGACATAAATCAAGAAACCTGGGAGGATGAAGCTGTCAACCGCACCAAGTGGCGATGCTCTCTACAGCACCATCTCAAATTGGACAAAAAGAAGCTCTCACAGCAAGCAGAAGAGGGGAGAAAACATTGAAAGGAACACCAGGAAAATAAGCAGCTGCGGGCTATCACCCAGGGGCGCAGTCCCATAGTCAGTTATGACTGAAGGGGGCTATTATAAATGTATAAGTACACAACACAATCTCATTTCATATCTTTAAATATATAAGTTTGGTTTGGTTTTAAGGACCATGTTCATTGCACACTGACAACTCCATCATTTTTCTCCAATCTCTTCCCTTAGATCACACAAGGATCTCAGCACAGTGCACGAACTCCATTACATCTGCAAGATTCCCAATCTTAGAGCTCTAGTCTCTCGTGGCAAAAGTTGCTGGGTTTGATTCACACTACCGACATGCTCCAATCTACCCAGCTGTAAATGGGTACTTGACTCTTTGAGTTAAGGAAGGAAAAGGCAGCCAGGAAGGGAACTGGTCACCCCACCTCTCGAAGCTGGATCTAACATGATGAAGTCTCTAACACATCACTCCCCTATGGCAGCATCTGCTATAGGACCTACCTTGACCTTTTTTCACATGCATTATTGCTCGCTGTTTCTCAAGCTCGCTGTCATTTTCAATCCATCTCCTCTTGGTCTAAACTCTGTTCCAAGTTATTTCCAGAGTTGTCTTCACATCTTTCCTAACATGTCTCAAGTCCTTCTCAGTAGCTTTCAAGTCGAGCCTCATTTTTGATCTAATACTGTTTATTGTCAAAACTGCTTTTATTCAAACAATGACATCAATCTCTTTAAATAATTTTTTGAAAAATATTAATCTCTATTTTTATTATTTTATTTACTGAGTGCTTTCATTTGACCAAACTCTGTAGCAGCATCTTATTTTAATAAAATTGTTTCTGGTCTCTCTGCAAGAGTGCATTATGAATGAGTATGGTGGCACTGGTTTGCCAAAACTGGCAAGTCCTGAGTCGATCAGGTCACTAACAAAAAAAAAAAAAGCTTGAGTCAGCAACACTTAAGTCTGAGTCCATTGACTCGAGTCAACAACACTGCTTATTTATATCTTTGTTTAGCTTAATTTTTTCACTGGTATTGTTCCAGTAATGTACTGTGAATCACACATTCTATATTTATTTTTGTAGTGTGTAGGTTTCATAATTCTTAAATATTGCCAGTGCAGCAGCCATTTGGTTTACTCTTTATGATTTTTTTCGCTCTTATCCAAGAAGGCTAGGCATTTGATCTCACTACTCAGAAGATCAGGGGATGTATGACATCATTATGAATCACTGGTTCTGAAAATAATTTCCGATCTCACTACTCAGAAGATCAGGGGATGTATGACATCATTATGAATCACTGGTTCTGAAAATAATTTCCATCAATTATTTATAAGTACATATGAAAAGAAAAAGATCTCTCACTAACCTGAGCTGACATGTTAATTGTCAGTACACTATAATATGACTTGTCAAAATTTGCCAGTGTGCTCTGCAAGACTAACGTTTTTCCTGTCCCGACAGGTCCCACCATCAGCACTGGATTAAGGGAACCAATTAGTGCAGAGCACAAGAACTGGTATCGCATGGTGTCTACTGTAGGCACGCTCAATTTAAAAAATGGGATACTGGAATAAGAAATCATAAATTTGATTAATCTTGGAAAATCATCTTCTTTTTATATTTCTAGAAGACAATATGGACAAAAAAATAAAAAGAAAGGACATTAGTCACACAATTTATTACATGAGTTGACAACATGATTCACAAATCAGCCAAAAGTGTAGCAAATAAAAAAAAAAAGGCATTCTCCACACAATGGGAGCTAACCCAGGAGGTGAAGGGATCTACTTAAAACTGAGGTTCTTAAACATCTCCTTGTGATAAAAATATGTCTGTCTTCAGGTTTCAGAAAATTTGGATTTTTTTTTTTAAGTTGATGGGAGTCGAGAGGGCTTGTATCAGCTGAACTTCATTGCCTCCGTTCGTCCACCATCTGAGTCCACCCTGTTCAACCTAATTGTCGGTTATAATTAGGATATTTACTGTCATTTAATTTTTAATATTCAGATTCCTATTGATGGTGTCAATTTATGAGAATTTGTTCTTTTTCAAGTCATATTTTGTTGTTACTATTTGGAATTTTAAATAAATGTAGGCCATTTTTTCCCTGCTAGAACAAGATGCTGCCTGCTATTCCATCAACACTGCAGTGGGAAACTAAAAGTTATCTCAACTTCAATGTAAAAAAAAAACAGTATCGTGTTCGTATCTCATGCAGTACAACCTCACGCAGTACAACCTCATGCCGTACAGTGTAGATGATTGCACTGAATTTTTTTAAGCAAGCTCACAAGTTTTCACTGTGAATGCAGAAAAATTACACTTAATCCTGGGGATACTGTGAATTAAATGCTGGCGGGACAGGGCTAGTGCAAAATATTTTTAGCTTTAAAATTCTTTCTCTTTTCCCCTCCATCACCTGGTGGTGATCTAACAAATCATTCCTCATGATCTGCCGGTAGATCAGGATCTAACTTATGCCGACCCCTGCACCATATCTGTAATAAAAATCAATGATCAGATTAGCACTTTCGAAACTTAGTTACAAAGAAAAGGTTTAGTCAGCTTTGGTCAGCAACTTTTGCATAAGTGTCAACCTGTACGGGAAATTTGACACTTTTAGCTGTGTACGCTCATATAAGGTCGTTGTACGGATTTTCTGGATGGCGGTGGGCCCGGGACATCACAGAGAGTCTGAGTTTTTATTGCCCTCGTGATGCTTCTGTAATCGTTCTGGAAAGAATACGTCCATTGCTCTCTTCATCTTTCCAGTTATATTTCCCCCTTTTATTTATTTCCCATAAAGTGATGTAATAATATTCTGTGTACATAACTATAAAAAAAAGTTTGTTCACATAAGCTTTTATGTTTCTAGAGTCAGTCCAGTTAAAATAAAGGACAGTGTGTCGTGTTCTATGATGTTGCAGAAAATAACTGCCCATGTCGATTGGGTTAGGATTATGGTTAGGATTTAGGATTCCTAAACCTAACCCTTTTACATTTTTACTTTGTCTCAATTCTATTCTATGGCTGTATCAAAAAGGTGGCCCACTGTCCTTCATTTCAACCGTAAGTCCATTCAGTACTTTATATCAGTGGTTGAGTTTTGCTGCTTTATTTTTCAATAAAATGGAGATCTCTTACCACTGGTCTAAGAACTGTTTAAAAATAATTTTGTAAATTCTTAGAAGTGTGTAGATTATATCAACAGTCAATGAGGGTGTAATTCGCCTCATAGACAGAGGTTCACTTCCATATATGTATATTGTAGCATTGTGCATAGCTGGTAGTCATATAAAGATGACTCCAGATATGCCTCCATGCATACAAGTAAGGTATACCATGGTTTTTGAGTGCAAATACTAATAGGCTTTTACCATGAGATTCAAAAATTATATTAGACTTTTTTTTTTTTTTTTTGTAAACACAAGCTCAGTACTGTACCTATGAAACATAACTACTCACTCAGGATTGTACTTCCAACCACTTTTTAGCTTCTCATCCCAGTGAGCCCAAGCTTTGGCTTTCACATCTACATAGTACTCATAGACAGTGTCCCTATTAGGAAATGTGCCAACCATCTCACGAATGCAGTTGTCAACCTTCTTTCTTCCATCCTCATCCACAGAGGAACAGACTGACCAAATCAGGGAAAACTGAAATATCATCGGCACCATTTTCTGGAAGTGGCCTGATTCTGAAATTTCTGCCTGTGGAAGTGACAGAGCTTTTATGACTGGAACAGTTACTTGCTTTACAATACTTGTGGAGAGCAACTTATATATGGAAAAAAAAAAAATATAGTGGAAAAAAAAAAAATTAGTTTTACAACTGAAGGATACTGCAAAATCATGGGACATTGCTGGGTTGACTGTTTTTTTTTTTTTTTTTGATGATGGGTAAATCGTGTAGCAGGGTGTAAGTCAAGACAGTAGATTTTGAGGCATAGTCAAAGCAAAGTAACTGTTGTTATTAAGAAGAGATAGATGAAGAGTAGGCATTATTTCTCTTAGAGATTAACGGTAAATCATGAGCTACTTCTCTTAGGGTTTATTAAGGGTTAAAAAAGAGTGAGTTCCCTTATGGAATTATTTGAGAACTGTAAATTAATCTCATGGCTTGGTCACATGGGATGTTAAGTTAAAGCTTCGATGAACTAGTAATAAAGCAGGGAATACAGGTTTCTGAGAGAAAACTTTGCACACAGACGCTGAACGATTCACAACATGAAATAGGAGTGTGAACAGACATAAGTGAGTTCTGTGCTGTGGGGTCTGTAGTCTTCTTCTGTGTTCAGTTTGTAGTCATGCAAAATCTGCAGGCCTGCCGCCAGGATGAAGTCCACAGTATTTTCCAGGTCAGCGTGGCAGCCCCATAGCTTCTGCTTGAGCTCAGGTCTCTACTTTACCTTCCCCAGACCACTGGGATGGTAAAGGCACCAGTTGCTTGGGTGGGCCCTTTCAAGGCTAGGGGCCCAGCTCTGCTCCTCCCTGGTTGTAGCTGATAGGAGCGACGCCATGACGAAAGTCGAGATTGTCGCATGACTCCATACTGCAAATGTGTGTGCCCCCTTACTTTTCCTGGTGTCTGCGCCATAGCTGACACACTCCGTCATCGGCATGTCGGGTTGTGTTTGTTGTTCAGGGTTGCCTCCCTTAGCCTTTCCATCTCCCGGTGGTAGATGCAAGGCAGCAGGTTGGTTTGCTTACCAAGGTTTACCTTCCTTGTGGCTAGAGTTTATAGCATCTCTTACTAACTTGATGCACCCATCATAGGATTTATGGGAGATTTCAGTGGGGGTAGCAGTGCCACCTGTTAACCCTCCTGTCTTGCTGAGAAACCATCGCCATTTCGTCTGCGGCTGCATATTCATCCAGTAATAATCTGGCTTAATTCGCAGCTGAGGAGGTTGTAATATCTGGAGGTTGTTCCACAATCCATCACCTGTGAATGCGCCTGGTTAGGGTCAGTCACCCCTTTTGCTAGGGACTCTGTAGTAAGCAGATTAACAACTCCAGTCGCCAGTTTATAGTTAAATACTTATTCAACGCAAGGTTAGTTTTTTTCTGAAGACATTTGTGCAGTGTAGAATTCGTGGACAGTTCAAGTTATGGCAAGGTATGTACATCTCGTTAGTTAAGTGAAATGAGATTTTCAAGCCGTGGATGACGGAGTCAGCTAACATTTACTAAATAAAATTTTTATTACTGAATAGAACAGAAGAAAGTAGTAAAGACCTGATGAAATATCTATACCCTAACAGTCAGGCTAGTAGCATAACCAAGCACAGATTAACATTTGTATACAAAATAAAAAGATGCAGCAATTTAAGAGAATTAGAGTACAAGGCAACGCCGATTCAAGAGATAAGTTAAAATAATTAGAAGTTTGTATGACCAGGTTCAAATGGTTGAACCTACATTTGTGTGGGTGTAAAAAAAGTCATGACGCCAGCAAGTGGAAGTAGCTGTGAAGAAAAACATTTTGTAATTTGAATATTTTACTTCATTCACCTGTTTAAACATTGATGGATTATATGTTATAAACCAGAGTCGGCGTTTGCATTACGTCGATTTAATGTCTGTTGGAGTAATTTGCTCTTGCCTTCTCACAGCCCCCCCCTACATCATTCACACATATTGTTTTATGGAGAGCACATATTTTATATGCTATAGATAAAATCTCATTTTTACAATACTGACATCTTAACACATTAACTACCGCAAGCCGCTGTCAGCGGCTCACAAAATAAACACATTTGGACTGAAACACTTTCTGATTTCATATTTTTCAGCGTTTTGGGTTAGTTACCAAATCGTGTAAAACATTTTACTGTGGCAAATAGTGATAGGACTACAAAACATGCGTGTACATCTCGTCTAACGGCTGAATAGGATAGAAACTTGTTTCAACAATTGACTGATTGATCTAGCAGCGAGGACAAGAGTGACAACGGTGTGCACATTGATTGAAATTGTGATTTTGATAGAGATGGGGTGCAAGCAGTTATAATTGTGAAAATATTGCAAGTCCTCGGCCATCGGAGGGCCGTTAAATAGCAACAACCTCTATTAGAGTTACAAACGGTGCTTATTGTAATAGTACATTCATTTATCTTTAAAATGACATGTAATTCATAAAAATCTGTAAACAATTACGAAAACTACAGCTTACTTTGTGCAAAGACCCACAGGATGAAAATGGGAAAAAAATTTAATTCGGCCACAGTGTGTTTTTCAATTCGGTAGTTAATGTGTTAACAACAACATTAGTTATCCTGTCCAAAAACAATGGGCACTTGTCTGGTTCTTGTTATCAGCTACATAAAGTACAAGCTTTCACTGCACTGGGAAACACATTGAAATCAAAGAAAATCAAGAAAAACACATAAATAAAAATCTTCAACTCACATGTCAAGTCAGTCTTATCGTAAAGTTTTGAGCCGAGCCCCTTTCAAAACATAAACAATATCAGAAACCCTAAAATATATTCTTACAGGTTGAAAAGGAATTGAACTTACATCAAATCTCCTAAATCAGTTTATTTTCATACACTATACATGGCTAAAAGTGGTGAAGAAAAGGCAGTAATTAACATGGGAACTCTTATCAGACATTTTTAAATACTTACTAAAAACTCAACACTGGTTAAGGCATCAAAAAGCCTGCACAATGAGATGATGCCATTCAATTCAGTAATGGGCACAGGTTCCTTGCAGTTTGCTGCCTTGAACTCCAGAATTTTTAAAAGATACTCGTCAACACACCTTTTTACTTCCTCTACCAGGTTCTATTCATTTTAAAAAAGAAAAAAACATTTAATTGAATGGAGTGTAGTCCTAATTGTGGGATCAAAAGAATATGTTTTTCTTGCTTGTGTTTTGCTTTCCACATTTACCATCTGCATAATTGGATCAAAGTTCTGATTTGTTAATAATATGTTTACTGTTCATACTGTACTCTTGTTCACATTTTTCAATGAAGCTGTCCATAATGCAGCACTTTTGCTCCCACTTGATTTTATTGATGTGTGTTAGATTTTGTTGTCTTTTTTTTTTCTCTTAACCAGCGGCACTTGGGCTTTCAGCCCTTTGGCCCAATGACATGTCATTGCGAGGCTGGGGAACCTGAGGACTTTCCTTCCAACCCGGTCAGGAGCTTCGCTCCCTCCCATCCACAGAGGGTTTATCACAGGAGCCGTTCAGGTTATTCAGTCAAATTTCCGGTCATAAACATTCCTTCAAACACTGACGCTCGGGTTTGAACCATAAGCACCTGGTCGCCAGTACAACGCCGAAGCCATTACACCAGCGCGGCTCCCGATTTTGTTGTCTCTATTTGTCTACAATTATTATCGTCTTCCAGCGCCTATTATTGCTTCTGCATATGGCATATCTGTCAACCTGTAAGGTTTAGCCATATGCTGTACAGTAATTTTTGTAATTTTCATGAGCGCCTGAGAGTACAAACGTTTTGTAGAGTCTTTAATCCCCACAATTTTGAAAAAAAATATGCACTTTATTCTTCCTTTCCATGTTGTTTTAAAATCCAATTCTTGTTTTAATTTGGGGTGTTTTGGTACATTATACTTTTACAAGCAATTAAATCATTCTCTTAACCAGAGTCTTTTGCACAAGCTACCACAACTTTCTAGTAAAAAAATCATTGTGCAGACTTTAAGAGAGCAGTTCTCAAACTTGGTAAAGTGGATGGGAACGTGCCATTTCTGGATGACCTTGCAAACTGATTAATCCAAATTGATTAGGTTACTACAACGGTTCTCATCTTCTCATCCGATAGACATCTGCAAGTTAAAAGTTGTAATGGCACGTTCCAGAAATGTCCTTTTGTTGGCACAAGTTTGATGTTTTACTTCTTTGTCCAGCTGACTATACAGTTCACTATATATTTCCTTTAACCTGGGAGACTTAGCTTCTGTTTTCTTTCTTTTCATTTCCTTTCTCTTCGCTATGGTGTTCAATGTTTCTGGTGTTATCCAATCTCGACTCTTTCTTTCCTGGAACCCCAAGCATGACTCACTGCTTTCCTTGTATATTGTTGAGATGATGTTGAATTTTTGGTTGACATCATCGGTCGCTGCTCTTTCCTGGATTTTGGCTTAACCATTGTTTAGATGAAACTGTTGTTCAATGTCAAACAAAATATGTGTTCTGGAATCTTCAACATTAAAGATTAGAAAATGCTGCATCAGTCTATATATTTTTAAGAGTATTTACTGTGACGTTGAAAAGTTGTGCTGTCCAGTAACACTGTGTACATTTGTGGCGGTGGTAATGGCTTCTAAAATACTATAAACAGCGGGGTTAGTCAGAGAACTTGGTGACTGAGGTTTTCACTCGCCTCAACAGATTAGTGGAAATTTTCATCTGAGGCATATAGCCTTTCATTCAACATAAACATTTAATTGTAATATAAACAATTGAACATTTGAATAGTTTAACACTAAACAGGAGAACAAGCAACGTAACAAGGCCATTGGGTTGTTGTCATGAATTTTAGATAGGTTTGAAAATAATTTATGGTCCCGCCTGAGTAGAGAGTAGAGTGGATGGTGATAGTACATGAGAAGTAAAGGTGTGAGAATAGATTTCACGAGTGAATAGTTTAAGGAGAAGATCTGTCTCTGGAATGAGTAGTTTCTCTAGTCCACCCTATCTATACGACTATAATTTAGTATGACAATCTTGCACCTCCCTATATCTAGCAATATAAGTTTAGTTAAAACACACACACCCAATTATGTGACAACAAGACACACAAACGTGAAAAACTATGGTAAATTGGGTATGGGTCTGACCAACACACAAAGTTTTGTTCTTTTGTTGTTTATTATCATTTAAACTTTACAACATCGAATATCTAAAGAAAGATCAAATAAAATCAGAATTCATACATAGAAAAATAACAGAATACATGTGCCCTCCCCTCCTTGAGAAGAAAAGAACCCAACAAGTTAATAACCCCAAAAGTTAAAGGTTAGCACTATGTTACAGCATAGACAGTAAAGAAAAGAACCTAGTTCCTACTAAATCTATCCAGTAAAATAAACAAGATAATGTCTATGTTAGAGAGAAGATAAACACCTATGCAGGCCATCAAGAACCACTTTTGTCAATAGTGAAACGTCGAAAGCTTGCCTGGTTTGGGCATGTAACTCGTCATGACTCCCTTTCGAAAACGATCCTCCAGGGAACAGTCGAAGGTAAACGGAGAAGAGGAAGGCAAAGAAAATCCTGGGCTGATAACATCAAAGAATGGGCAGGACACGGTTTCTCCACACTTGTACGCATTGCTGAGAATAGAGAGCAGTGGAGGACCCTGTCTGCTGATGCTTCCACCATGGCACCCCTACGACCCATGACGGGTTATGGGTTGAGATGATGATGATGAAGCAGACTCAGATAATACAATTTTCCTGTAACCAAAGAAAATATTCACTCTTTCTGACATACGTGGCCACTCACTCGCTCTTCTTACCTACTCTTGGTGAACAAATCTCTTGGACATACCATTCTTGAGTATATATATATATTCCAATGTATTTATCTTCCAAATTGGGCCCCAGTCCCTCCTTGAATAATTAAATTTTATAAGGGGGACCGCCTAGTTTGGTGGTTGATTCCTGGATAAACTAATGTCACCTCGAAAAGTTAATGTAGAAACAAAACAAAAAAAAAAACAAGATCTGGTGTTCACAGTAAACAGTAGCAAATCCTTCTAGTATAGGGAAACATCTGGTTGCTACACTGTTATTTATGATGATGATGATAAATCCTATCGGCTGGCTCTGGGGTGAGTGCCGATTTTGATACAGTGTAACTTGCTGGATAAATCCGCTGCCACGACTGTCAAAAGTCAGATATTACTGTTATTTGTAGTACGCCACAATGGGCTGATAAAATTGAATAAAATATATCTGGGTATTTGTAAGATCAGTTAACTTTACTATTTAAAATGTTTATGTGTCCATTTGGCCAATCCTGTTCACAAATGAACTTGGGGACGTGTAAGCCAAGAATAAGACCACATTAATCACTCAGTAAATGAAGAAAAAAAAGACCAAAATAGTCCACAATAGACCAAAATATAGACCGCTGGTCGCCGTTTGATCAGGTCATGCCTAAGAATAAAGAAACATTATGAAAAAATTACTACTAATAAAATATCTACATATAAGCACATGGTGTCTCTAGCCTATTCCTAGCCGGTCAGTTATTATTTAATTATCCATACACGCACTTTAACAAATACTGCCTGTCGCTAAATAGCTATTAGAGGGTCGGCGTCAGTGGGTCGTCGTATGGTATTTAAACAACAGTCACTTACAAAAATTACACAAAATGAAATATAACGTGAATTCTATTCTGTCAATTATCCATCGCACCTAGTGTAATAAGTAGTCAACTAAAACGTCTCTTCTTATAAGAGGAAGCGGGTGGTAAAATTATCATTAAACTGAACGACTGGTACACAAATAGCTACGCGTTATTTTCCACTGGTCTTGATCACCTAGAAAATCACAGTGAATTTAAGATGATAAACTTTTAACACTTTAACACGTTTAAGAACAAATTTATATTACCAGAAAATCAGAATGAAATCCCCACGAAACTATTAACACATCTATTCACAATGGTTCTAGACGACGTGTTTAGACTCTCCAAAAAATTCTGAGCAACAACTGATAACTGATTTGAGAAGCCACCTTATATATACCATGTCGGTTATCTGCTCTCCAGAGGATGCTAATTTTCACACTTGAGGCACAGCAGAAATCAGGAAACTATGTTACCCCCGATAAAAGCTTTACGGTCGCTCTGTTCGGTGTTGCTAACCAACAACAGAGACTTAAACCGTGTAACGGGCTTCTAGTGGATTTGCCCACTTCTGGAGATCAAAGAGTTTATCTCCCCCTGTATGTATGAACATCAGAGAGTACACGGGAAAATATTTTTCCCACTCGTCTCACTTCTTATGGGTCCGGTGTTATCCCACGTGCTTCTGTCTGTTATCTTGATGATTGACAGATCAGCTCACGTGAGAAACTCAGGTAAACAAACCAGATTTCGCTCCCCATTATGGCTGGCAGGTCACGGAAGTTGGTAATTTGTCTGTTTGTTTACGTCGCAAGGAAAAGAGGCGTGGATTTAAAAGTGAGTAATGCAGGCTGTCAGATGCTTGACTTTGCTAACGAATCATAGAACGCCATGAGGTCACGAAAGACTGTTGGATACTGTAGGCTATATTTCCATTATGCGTCACAGTTGTCACATTTAAGCAGAAAGATCAGTTTGCCATCATGAATATTCTGACATTTATTTGTGCTCATCTGTTCACTCTATCATTCTTCTAAAGCAGTATTTCAAGCAGTTACACTTATCCTGCACCTCTTATGAGAGTTTACTCTAACAGACGTTGTTACGTGCAGTCTTTGATATCTTACAATATAATACATTTGTATGCTTGTTATGTTCGCAAATATTTTGTAAACAAAATAGATACTTTTTAGTGCTTAAGGAAAAGTCATTATTGAGTTACTTCCCTTGAAAGGAGTGGCGTCACGTTCGATCAAACTCCGCGGATGAATCCAGTTTTACTGCGATTTATTCTTTGTTTGGGTAGGAATAGATTGTTCTTGCTTCAGTGTATCTATGGCCTGAATTTATGTGTATTGTTTGTCTGGGTAGGACGAGTCTGTCTTATACCTGAATATCTTTGCATGTCTAAGTCGAACTATATGGTCTTTTGGCTGGAAAGGTCAAAGGGCTGTTCGGCGGATGTGTCGCTAGAGAGGAGTGATTTGGCTTCGCCCTGATGATGGGGCTGTGTTTTTCTGTATCGGCTTGTCGCCGGGAAAAGTGATCTCAAGATTGTTGGGGAAAGTGATAGACGTTTAGACCTATCCTGTATGCTTTACCCCAGTGTTTATTCTTATTGCCAAGGAATGGCAGAATCATATTTCTGATACCAAGGTAAAACAAACGCACTTCTTATGAACTCTTACGAGGCCATCGTTTTTCAATAAGGGAAGATTTAACTATATGAAGATGACATTCATTCATAGCAGCACCATATTGTAAAGTGAAGTCAATTGTCTCATGATAGAATCTACAAAGTAATGAGAACATTTAATGTATGATTAACTTTGATACAGATTCCTAGTTGTATCCAAACGTGAGTTACAGCTCACGAGAGAAGCCATCTTGTATTCACATATTTAAGGACTATCAGGAAGAGAAAGGGATGCCCCGTATTATCGCTTGATGAGTCCAGAGATCACTGCTACACATGAGAACCCATTACTAGCGGTTCAATATGATTATATGAAAAATATGTGCTGAACATTATTTAAAGGAATCTTCGCTAGACGAGGTTAGGTCTAGAAGCCATCTTGAATATTGTTTATAATCTGACGTGCTTTGTCAGTAAACTCAGATGATATATATATATGGGCAATACTGAGTGCTTGTCTACTGACAGTCCATTATGCTATTATTCTACGTGAGTGCCCATGTATCGTTGCAAGACCATTTATCCACTGTACCATGATGTATTATGCCAACCTGTGATTTGTCAATGTATCCGTGCTGTCGAGTGTGTACGTCCAATTAAACTGTAGCAAAGGTACACAGTCGTTGGTGTCGATGACTTCCAGCCATACATGAGTGAAAGAAAAAGACCGATTGTCAACACCACGAACTCTTCTTATCATTCGCGTATTACACTCTCACTTCATGCTTACACACCCCTGCGTAGGTCGAGTTGACATTCCATATTCAAACCACGAACACTGATGTCCTAACACAGCCATTCAACACTGGTGGACATCATTAATCAAAAAAGGAGGTTTATCAGACGTATGCCTCTCAGGAGAAGATAATCTGAGGGCAGTTTTAATAATACTATTTTATCTGCACTAACATATACAGAATATACCCTACTGAGTTATCAATATACTTACACACACACACACACACACACATATATATATATACAGTATATACACTACATAAAGAAATAATAGTTTAAAAACATCTTAAAATAACATGTCATTTAAAAGAAAACTGCTACGCTCCTCTTTGTTTTGTTTTTTTACTCCTGGGGATACACATACCATACTCAGTGAAACACTGATCTAAGGTATCTGAACTCTTTTACTGTTTGATCAAGGTATTACTCTTACAAAATTGAGGGGAACCAAAATTCAGCTGACTTTGCTTCTGTTTAAGAAGTGACGATTTTCATAAACAGTAATGAGTCTGTCTGACTGATCTGAAAATCTTTTTTTAAAGTTTAAGAAGAATGCTTATTGAATGCACTAACATTATCCAAAAATATGCTGAAATCAGCATAAGCTGTATTACATGTTTATTACTAACTCACAATCAAAGTGCTTCTTTTACTGTAACTTCCTACTCTAAAAATGTGTCCCATTTTAGTTTCGGGTGGAGTTTAAGTTCAGGAACAATTAGCATTTATAATCTTCAACATTTGCAGAGGGAGACTGAGCACCTATGGCTTTGCCCGTAGTGCAATGACGTCGATTCTGATCAACAATAACAATATAGCAGTTTCCAAACGTCTCTATGGAGACAAATAAAGATCAGAACTATTGCTATCTCAGGTATGTCGTAAGAGGTGACTAATGTGAGGCTGTCCATGGGAATGGTAACCTCATTATATAAAACAATATGATTTAGCAGCCACTACTGCAAGACCACATGAATTCTTTGGTGCAGGTTTTCCTGCCGGGGACCAGCTGTGGAGAAGGTTCCAGGCTACATGAGAAGTGGGAAGGGAAATGAATGAATAAATTCTAACACTTCCCTTACCTGGTTGGACTTCCTTGACAGCCAACTATCCAAGTAAGGCATAAAACCTAAATCCCTGTAGTCACAGTACACCATGCTAGCTCGAGAAACAGTGGCTGGGGAGGCCATAGCCAAATCTTCCAGCTCAAACAGCAGAGTGACACTCTCTGCTAGGTTGATGCGCTCACCATTGATAAGGGTCAGAATCTTGTTGTCATCCATGAGTGAATTCATGCTCTCAACCCAGACCGTATCCACAGGACCATCAAGAATGATCCACTTTTCATCAGGTTTTTCATCTGTTTGCAGAAGATATCAGATAATATTGCTTAATCTGCATGTGCTGAATGAGCCTAGTTAACACATTAACTACCGCAAGCCGCTGTCAGCGGCTCACAAAATAAACACATTTGGACTGCAAGCCGCTCAGAGCGCCAATCTAATTTTAGTAAATAAAATAAATGAAAAATGTACTGAAACACTTTCTGATCTGGTTCGAGATTTTAAGTTGCCACCGGAAAACAAATTCCCAAAGCATGGTTATTGTAGAACACTGGAAAATTGATATTATGTTCATATTTTTCAGCGTTTTGGGTTAGTTACCAAATCATGCTAAACTGTATTCCGTGGCAACTAGTGATAGGACTACAAAAAGTGCGTGTATATCTCGTCTAACGGCTGAATAGGATAGAAATGTGTTTCAACAATTGACTGATAGATCTAGCGACGGGGACAAGAGTGAAAACGGTCTGCACATTGATTGAAATTGTAATTTTGCTAGAGATGGGGCGCAAGCAGTTATAATTGTGAAAATATTGCAAGTCCTCGGCCATCGGAGGGCCGTTAAATAGCAACAGCCTCTATTAGAGTTACAAACGGTGCTTATTGTAATAGTACAATTCATTTATCTTTAAAATGACATGTAATTCATAAAAATCTGTAAACAATTACGAAAACTACAGCTTACTTTGTGCAAACACCTGCAGGATGAAAAGGGAAAAAATTTAATTCGGCCACAGTGTGTTTTTCAATTCGGTAGTTAATGTGTTAAGGTAACAGGGCATCATTTGGCTAAAGAACAGAAAGTAGAAACAGCTTTAGCCTAAAAAGTAAGAAGTGATGACCCTCTCTGAAGCATTCTAGCAAAATTAGTAATGTATTGGCAAATCTGGCTTCAGACAGACATGCAACAAAATAATCTTTCATTTGGTCAAAAATATAGATGTTCAGATACATTATGATTAACTGCCAACGTCCATACAGCTGTTGGAAACATTCCTGGAACCCATTCTTTGACACCTCTCTTAGCTGCTTTGTTGCATTGGTGATAACGTCCTCAGCATCCTTGAATCTCTGCCCTTTCAGTGCCGATTTTAGGTGAGGGAACAAGAAAAAATCATGTATGGCCAGGTCGGGAGAATATGGAGGATGTTCCAGGGCAGTCACATTGTGCGTTGTGAGGTACTGCTTCACCAGTAGGGATCGATGTACTGGCGCATTGTCATGCAGCAGAACCCAACTGTTTGTGATCCATTTTTCTGGGCGTTTCCTTTTGATTGCATCTCTTAGACGACGGAGGATATCAACGTACATTTCCTTGTTGACCATTCAGCCTTCAGGAATAAATTCATGGTGGCCAATACCCTGGGAGTCAACTCAAAAATGATTTCTACATTGCAGTAACGTAAGCCTGTTCTGAGGGTTACCTTGCAAAACACAAAATTTGAAATTTGTACGTTGTTCAATCAAGGACATTTTCAACTCCCACAATGCTACATGCACACCACACAAACAAACTTCTGTTCGACCATATTATTGAATGCCTATAAAAGATTGACGCTCCTCGAATAAATTCAGTTGAAAATTCAATGCACAAGTATGGCTCATCTCACTACAGAACAACGACTCATCATCATTGGACGTTTACAGACTGGACAGTCACAAGTGTAGTGGCCAGACAAGTTAATGTGGTTAGAAGTAGAGGTGGGCAAATCGACACACTAAGCTGTTTTGAGACAGTCGGCTCAGCGATTTAAACTGTGTCGACACACTGTTTTGACACAACGGCATTTTTGCCCGTATCGGGGAGAAAGAAGTCTCTAATAGACAGTATACATTACTATACATGAACTGTGTGAAACAATCCTTTTTTTTTTCTTGCGCGCTACTGGCGTGTGTGAAAATCTATGGCATTTCGTGTGACCACAATTCAATATTTTTACACAAGTCTTCATTATGATGAAATAAAACGGAGATATGATGATAGCTGCAGTATATGTGAAAATAATAAAAAACAACAATAATAATAACAGTAATAATAACACATGATATCAAACTAGAGTAAGCTAGTTTTGGTATACAATGATTCAAATCCACACCGAGTACACAGATATCAGCAGAGCTAATAAAGTGTCCATTACATTTATATGAACACACAGACACTTTCAACTTTAACATAGTGCCTAAAACATTGACAACTGCAGCACTGACACAATTTCCAGTGTCTATAACTTCTCAGCAAAAATAATATCACTTGTAAAATCAAGTCATCATAACACATCCCTGAAAAATATGACATGTTTGATATTCCATACTAATGTTCCGAACGGTTAACTCAAATTTTACAAAGGCCCACGGAAGGTGAGACAGTGAGACAGTGTGTCTCTGCAAAACAGCGAGGCAGACAGGAACTGAAACTGTTTCGAAACAACAAGCAGGCTGTGTGTCGAATCTTTTGGACTCTATGCTGTTTCGAAGCATTGTTTCGACACACACACACAGTAGCCATCTCTAGTTAGAAGCACCATTAGTCGCCTTTGGAGGTGATTTCAAGAAACTGGCTCAGTGGCAGACCGGCCGCGCAGTGGAAGACCCAGAGTCACAACTCTTGCCGAAGACCGCTTCATTCGGCTGCATCACCTCAGGAATCGACTTGCATCTGCGTCCTCCACAGTCCAGTCAATGTCAGCAGCTCGTCGAATTTCAGATCAAACGGTCAGGAACTGGCTGCACGACTCTGGTCTTTGGGCTAGAAGACCCTACAGAGGTCCTGTTCTTACGGACCGGCATCGCCAGAACTGACTGCAGTGGGCAAACCAGCATCGTCAATGGACCATTGGGAATGACTGGAGACGGGTTTGGTTTAGTGATGAATCATTTTTTGTGCTCCGGCGACACGATAGACGGAGAAGAGTTTACCGCAGAGTCCATGAGCGCTACGCCCAGAACAGCGTTGATGAGGCTCCTCCACATGGTGGTGGAGGTGTACTGATGTGGGGGGCGATCAACTTCATGGGAAGAAGTGACCTGGTTCAAATTGAAGGACGCCTGAATGCCCAACGATACGTCACTGAAATTCTTCGTCCTCACGTCCTTCCACTTCTGGCTGCACGAGGGTCGATTTTACAGCAGGATAACGCTCGACCTCATGTGGCACAACTCAACACCCAGTTCCTCACTGACAACAACGTCCAGACTATTCCATGGCCAGCCATGTCATCAGACATGAACCCCATAGAACACTTATGGGATGAACTCGACAGACAACTCCGCCTGCAAGACGTGGCTCCAGCCAATCTCCGACAGTTGTCTCTTGCACTGCAGGAAGAATGGGCAGCCATCCCACAACAACAGATCAACGGCTAATCGGATCCATGTCAAGGAGATGTTGTTCTCTGATAGAGGCCAGAGGAGGCCATACACCTTACTGAAACGGAGGCCTCAGTCGCAAAGAATAAAAGTCCAAACCAAATTTAATGAACATCATTTCATTGTTAAAGTCTGAAAGTTTCTTCATGCCAAGATTGAAACATTAATTCCGTAAAATAAAATTTTGGTACAAGTTTGAAATTTAGTGTCCATTACCACTGCAATAATGTTGCGTTTCTTTTTGTGAACAGTATATATATATATAATTCCACTTTGCTCGGTCGGCGGCCATCCTTTGTACAGTGCCCCAACTCTGGTTCATTCTTTGCATCTCAGCCTCCACAGTCCTCCGCCAAGTTGTTTTTGGTCGGTTTCTCTTTCGTTTTCCTTCAGGGGTCCATAGCATAGCTGTTCTTGTGATGGCATCGGGGTCTCTTCTGAGGACATGGCCAACCCAGCTCCAGCGTCTGCCAGCTATGATGGTATATATATATATATATATATATATATATATATATATATATATATATACACACACACACATATATATATATATATATATATGTATATATATATATATATATATATATATACATATAAAGCTTGGCTTGATGAAGCAATTTGTTAAGGTACTGAACAAAGATGGTACCTGTTTTAATTACTTATGCAGAAAGTTTCCAGAATTGAGCATAGACAAACTTAAAGCTGGAATTTTTGATGGATCTCAAATTAGAAAGTTAATAAACGATCCAAATTTTATTGATTCCATGAACAAAACAGAGTCCACAGCCTGGTCATCATTTGTTTTAGTTGTGCAAAACTTTCTGGGTAACTTTAAAGCAGACAATTATTCTGAATTAGTTTTTGTGAACGTGGATGCAACATGAGCATAAAATTGCACTACCTCCATAACCATTTACATTTATTTCCGGAGAATCTTTGGCGACTTTAATGAGGAGCAAGGTGAAAGATTTCACCAAGATATAAAAACAATGGAAGAGAGATACCAGGGACTTTGGGATGCCCACATGATGGTAGATTACTGTTAGACCCTTAAGCGTGACTGTCCGGGCATATCATATTCCAGGAAGTCCTCAAAAAGATCCTTTTTGCGTGTTGACTAAACAAGTGCTAGTGATAAAGTTTTATTACATTTTTGGTAATATATGCACAGTAATTACATATAATATGAATGCAAAAGTCAAAATGCCACTGATAGCACCTAACTCTAGGATTGTACGAGGGGCGTTCAGAAAGTAATGCACCACATCATTTTTCTCAGGAGCTATTTATTCAAAAAGCATGAAATTTATACACAATATACATGGATATGTCATGTAAACATCGGTATTATTCAACATAATCCCAATCAACTTGTACGGCTTTATGCCAGCGCGAAACAAGTGCATGTATTCCTAGCCCATACCAGATTTTGTCTTGATCATGTAGCCATTTCTTCGCTGCATGAATCACTCCTTCATCATCTTCAAACCTTGTCCCACGGAGTGCATCTTTAAGTGGACCAAATAGATGAAAATCAGAGGGTGCCAAATCGGGACTATAAGGGGGGGGGGGGGGGGGGGGGGGGGGGGTGGGGGGGGGGGAGGGGGGGGGGGGGGGGGGGGGTGGTAGTACAGTCAAACCCAATTTGGTGATTGCTTCCCGTGTTGCTAGACTTGTGTGAGGTCGCGCATTGTCGTGAAGGAAAAGCAGGTCTGCTGGATTCTTGTGCGGTCGAACTCTGCGAAAACGATGATTGAGTTTCTTCAATGTCTTAATGTAAGCTTGCGAATTAATTGTCTCTCCTCTTGGCATAACGTCCACAAGAATCACACCTTCAATGTCCCAAAAGACAGTGATCATGACCTTTCCAGCTGAAGGAATTGTCTTGAATTTCTTTCTTCGTGGTGATTGCGGATGATGCCACTCCATTGACTGTCTTTTTGTCTCAGGTTCAAAATGATGTGTCCAGGTTTCGTCACCTGTAACGATCTTAGTCAAAAAGTTCTCTCCATCAGCATTGAAACACTCCAACAATTCAGAAGAAATTGCTTTCCTTTGCAATCGGTGGTCATTTGTGAGACTTCGAGGAACCCGTCTTGCGCAAACCTTAGAAAATCCGAGAGTTTTTATAACTGCATTTGCACTACCAATGCTGACTGACAGCTGTAAGGCCAATTGTTGAGTAGTGATTCGCCTATCAGTAAGAATAATGCCCTCAGCGCATTTCAACATTTCTGCGTTGGTGGCTGTGGCAGGACATCCACAGCGCGGCCGATCAAGCAGCTCCGTATCTCCACTTCCTGATTCTCTGAACCCAGCGACTGACTGTACTCCTGTCGACTGCAAAACTTCCATACACATCACAAAGACACTTGTGAATGTTCACAACAGTTTCCTTCTCTGCAATGAGAAATTCTATCACAATTTGCTGCTTATAACGCAAGTTGATAACACGCTCCATTTCAACGGTTTAGGGCAGCCGTATTATTTGGTCGGTTGCGGTGCAATTTGGTGCACACAATGGCACATGCCATATTTGAAGTGTGCAAAATTGCATGCTTCTATCTTCATTATTAGCTGAGAAAAACGATGTGGTGTACTACTTTCTGAACGCCCCTCGTACATAACAATTGCCCTGCTAATATGGTCATTCTTAGTTATCTCAAAAACTAGAGCTGATAGAAAAAATCTGATTACATTTTTGGAATCAGCAACCCAAAATTATCCAAGAACAGCTATAAAATTTAAGGCACCAAAATGTGTGTATACCAGTGTTATAGACCGAAAGGGAGGCATCAAAGAAGAGTTGGCCACTCAAAAAGCAGCAGCTGGGAGACTTTTTCAGGCCATAAATCGAGGATTCCTCAGCAAGAGAGAGGTTGGTGAGAAAACGAAGATGGCTGTATACCTCTACACCTATGTCCCAGTCTTGACATATGGATGCGAGTCATGGGCAATGACTACAACCCACAAATGCCTCTGCTAAGCACACTGGGTTGGAAGATTAACAAGCACATTGTCTTGCTGTCCAACCACCAATGTTAGCCTCTCTGAACAATTATTCTCCCTGAGTATACACACTATAACTCAGGGAATATGATTAACAATCAGTTATTCTTCTGGTTACTTTAATGGGGGAAATGTGTCTGGACAGTGTGAGGGCAATGGCTTGCCTGAAATACAATTAACATGGTTCATATATCTCACAAAGTAATATTATACACTGTAGGCACGTGATGCAATCATCACTTCTCACTGCTCCATTCGGAGTCTGGGGTCACCTCTGCTGTCGTTTTTTCTGTACGACTAGCAAGAAGCAATCTCTAGTGCTTGCTGTAGTGGTTTATAAATATACTATTTTCATATGTTGAGGTGGCCAGCCTACTATGACTGGTATAACCACTTAGCAAGTACAGACATGTCACAATTCACATTTTAAACTATATGTTCACAACTTACCCCAAATTATCTTTTGGGAACACTATCTCCTGGCACAGATATATGGACACAGCACGTTGATGTGATGCTTCGAATTACTTGTCTGGGTAATTTTATTATTCCTCTTATGACTTGTGTTTATGATTCCTGAAGTTTCCAGTCTTTGTATTTAAAAATACGTGTTCTCTTTTAAGTTATAAAGATGCCCAAATACTTTGATCTGTCACTTATAATTTTGGAATTCTTTGTCCGATCCTTGTGCTTCTGATTCCTTAAGTATCCAGTCTTGGTATTTAATAAAATTGCGGGTTCTCATTTAACACATTAACTACCGCAAGCCGCGGTCAGCGGCTCATAAAGTAAACACATTTGGACTGCAAGCCGCTCAGAGCGCCAATCTAATTTTAGTAATAACACGAATGAAAAATGTACTGAAACACTTTCTGATCTGGTTCGAGATTTTGAGTTGCCACCGGAAAACAAATTCCCAAAGCATGGTTGCTGTAGAACACTGGAAAATTGATATTATGATCATATTTTTCAGCGTTTTGGGTTAGTTACCAAATCGTGTAAAACTGTTTACCATGGCAACTAGTGATAAGACTACAAAAAATGCGTGTACATCTCGTCTAACGGCTGAATAGGATAGAAATGTGTTTCAACAACTGACTGATAGATCTAGCAACAAGGACAAGAGTGAAAACGGTGTGCACATTGATTGAAATTGTGGTTTTGATAGAGATGGGGCGCAAGCAGTTATAATTGTGAAAGTATTGCAAGTCCTCGGCCATCGGAGGGTCGTTAAATAGCAACAACCTCTATTAGAATTACAAACGGTGCTTATTGTAATAGTACATTCATTTATTTTTAAAATGACGTGTAATTCATAAAAATCTGTTAACAATTACGAAAACTACAGCTTACTTTGTGCAAACACCTACAGGATGAAAATGGGAAAAAAATTTAATTCGGCCACAGTGTGTTTTTCAATTCGGTAGTTAATGTGTTAAGTTATAAAGATGCCCAAATACTTTGATCCATCACTTTTAATTCTTTAATACTAGTCCAATGTATCTCTTGCTCCTGGGAATTGCTAGTTTGATGTTGCGATGCAGTCTGATTTGTGTCTCGATTTCGCTAGATTATATTTCCATTTCTCAATTAAAATCCCAGACTGTACTTTGAGACCGACTTGCCAATGAAAGTCGAAGTCTATTCCGGCTCTCAAATTAAACCAATGGTAAGCTCTTTAGAACTATGTGGGCCTGGGTGTTAAACCATAATATCCCCCACGTGTTTTAAAATATCAATTTTAAAATTTAAACTCGTGACCTCTTTCAGCTATGTCGTAATACTTCCGTTTGCACTTTTATGCAAACTCACAAACACATCGATGGACTTATTTCCTGGCTAATACCTTCCGCCCATATTGTCTTCTCTGACATATCTGTAAAATCGATATAAAGATGGACCAGCGGAAGCGATTATCTAATTATCACCTATGTCTTCGCACTTCTTTCAGACGGTTTTCTCAGACAGACTGCGAACCCAGGAGGTCACTTGACTGTTTGTCGCTGGCCAAGGAAATGAATTATGTCAAAGTTGCTATTCCTCTTCACGTTTACTGTCTTTTATCAAAGGCGGCTAGACGACATGTGATAAAAGTATTAACAGCTGACCTGTCTAATTAGTTGGTATTATTACGATTCACCTGGCGAAACGTAAACACATCTAGGGAGTGGTAGAGCAAAAATGTAGGTGCATAAAATATGTCAAATAATAGGACGATGAGTGAGGAGAGAAGGTCGCAAAAGTACATGCACAAAACTGTATTGTGACACACCCCGGCACCTAAGATATTTCATTAAATATCCCAGTTTGGGCGCTAACATTTGCTTGTGGTTACTGTGCACTTTTACATGGTTTATGCCTTCTTCTACTACTGTTCTGGATGACAGTATTCTTATCCTCATTATACCATTGGCGAGTCTTTGAATTGATCACTTGGCACTATATACAGCTTTGCATATGCTGACAAACAACTTCCCATCAGTAAGAAAGAAAAGATACCATTATGTCCTACCTGCACAAACTTCCCTCAGTAAAAGAGAAAACATACTATTATGTTCTACCTGCACAGACTTCCCTCATTTAAAAAGATAACATACCATTATGTCCTAGCTGCATAATTTTCCCTCAAAGAAAAAAAAAAAAAACCATTATTTTCTACCTGCACAGTGTTCCCTCAGCAAAGAAGAAAAGATACCATTACGTCCTACCTGTACAGACTTCCCTCGGCAAGGAAGAAAAGATACCGTTATGTCCTACCTGCACAGACTTTCCTCAGTAAGGACGAAAAGATACCATCACACCACTGAATATTGGAATCAAACTGTCCATACAGTTGTCCAATAGACACGGCTTTAGGGTTCAGAGGAAAGTCCTGGAGAAAATTATCTAATTAATGTACAATAATAGAAAAAAAAAATATATTTTATGTTTTAAAAAAACAAATGGACGCAGTCAGCAGGAAGAATAATGAACAACTCAGAGAACAAAACATGATAATCATTGACTGAAAGTATTACAGCTAACATCAAACAAATAAAAGTACAATATGTTAGCAGCCTACAGCAAGCTGCAAGACAATTTTAAACCTGCTAATATAAACTTGTAGTTCTCACACCAAGATACTACAGAGATAGTGTATCAGATTAAAAAATTTTGTTTCTTTAACTCTTTCAGTCCAGAGTTATTTTGCATGCTGTGCCAGACTTTTATTGTGGGCAGAATTTTATTCAGGGAAGTGTTCATCTTTCAGTCTAAATTTTTGTGTGAATTTTCCTTTGAACATGTACTTATTATATACCAAACTGTAGGGAAATGGATAGAGAATTGTAATATATAATGTCTTTGGTAGTATTAACACAAGTATGTTCGGTATACTTAGAACATTTTGCATGTAAAATTGAAAAACGCTTAAAAGTTGACTGTAGAATATGATCTTACCAAAGACAAATTACTGTTGTAGACAATAAAACTTTCTTTTTAGTCTTCAAACATCAAGTTAATCCATATACATGTAAAAAGAAACATGCTTATGGCCACAATTAGTACATTTAGTGTTATTCACACCAGTTTTTCCGTGGTCCTTTGTAAGAAAAATATAAATTATGCAATCGTGCATTACGTAATTTTCAAACAAATAAAGAAGAATAACGTCATATAAAAACTTTTTTACTATTGTTTAATGTTTTAATTGTATCCCTAGCTTCATCTTCTACCAAGAACTAGTGATTAGGTGTTACGGTAGGTCTAGTTTTGTTGCTTTTTGATCTGCCAGAATACGACTACGCCCACTCATCAACTAAACCTAGTATGTCTAGCTTTTCTGCACAGATTCCGTATTTTGACAACAAACTGTGACTACCAAACAATCATCATTAATGTCAGCAATGTTTCAAAGTAGTTTGACACAATTATTTGCTTAGGAGACTTAGAAAATGTAAATATAAAGCGTGACATATTTCTCTAGCAATAACAACACGCAAATTTTCACAAAAATTGTGATAATAACATCAAAACACTCACATGTGCTGATTAACTAGTCAAATTAGTTGTTTAGATAGTAGCGGAAGTCATTCTTACTTACTTACTTAGTCGTTCCCCTTCTACCGTGAGGTGTAGAGGTTTGGAAGAGAGAGCGCCAGACCATTCTATCAGCTGTCTTCTTCCTGGCCTGGTTCCATTCTAGTCCTCGGTCCTTCAAAGATTGTCTAATGTTGTCCTCCCAGCGGACTCTGGGTCGTCCTGGAGGTCTGGATCCCTGGCTCTTTGTTTCCCATGCTTGTCGTGGTAGCCGATCTTCTCCCATTCTGCAGACATGGCCAAACCATCTTAGTTGGGACTGTTCTATTTGGGTCTGCAGCGGATGGGATTTTAGGCCTTGACGGATCGTCTGGTTGCGGACCATGTCTCTTCTTGTTACTTCAACCACTTTCCTCAGATACCTCATTTCTGAGGTTTGGATTTGGCTTTTGTGGGTTGTAGTCATTGCCCATGACTCGCATCCATATGTCAAGACTGGGACATAGGTGGAGCGGTATACAGCCATCTTCGTTTTCTTACCAACCTCTTTCTTGCTGAGGAATCCATGATTTATGGCCTGAAAAAGTCTCCCAGCCGCTGCTTTTCGAGTGGCCAACTCTTCTTTGATGCCTCTATGAACTGCATTAAATGGACGATTTTTAAGGTTTATGCGTGATAAACTAAAAACCACGCTCTGAGCGTTGCTCTGGCACGGCGTGTTGAATTTTGCAATGCTCAGAGCGTTGCTCTGGACTGAAAGAGTTAATCAGAGTAGTGATCTGGGATTGACTTACTGTGATGTAATTCACAAATTTACAATCTAGGACTTTTAAAAATAACTTCCACTCCAGATGCACAAGCTAGTTCAAGTCCAACTGTGTTACAAACAACTGAATAAGCTAAATATAATACAAATAAAACTATTTAGGAAGGTCTGTCCCTTTCTTTTGATCTCACCATTACCATTCAGCTTCCAAAGGAGTATATGGTTTCAATAAACATATGCCAAGTCTTCTTGTCACATGCCATCCTGCTTAAGGTCTTTCTAAGTCTTCATCATCATTTTCATTTCTGTCTCCAGTTCTCTTCTCCGTGTGTGTTTTTGGTCTACCTCTGTTTCTCCTACCCTACTCCAGAACAAAGGTTGCCTGGTACTGTTATTAACAGGTTTCCCCCATGTGCGTCTTATCCACCTGAGGAGTGTTATTATCTCTTGTTCCACTTGCCTAGTTCTTTCAGGACAACACTGATATCTTCTCATCCCTTTCCAATCCTTCTATTCTACTTATAATCTCACTATGAAGACTGGTTTGGTTTGGGTTTGGTTGTAAGGACTATCTTTATTGCACACGGACAACTCCATCAGTGCTCCAATCTCCTTCCTTAGACCACACAAGGAGAATCTCAGCACAGTGCATGAGCTAAGTAGGACCAGCGAGGATCCCAATGTGAGTATATAGGAATCACACATTCTAGAAATATTCTGGTGGGTAAAGGTAATCCCATAGCAGATAATGCCGTAGGGAGTGAAGTGTTAAGAGACTTCACCATACTAGGTCCAGTATGGAGACGTGGGGTGACTAGTTCCTTCCTCGCTGCTTTTTCCTTCCCATTCCCATAGTCAGTTATGTCTGAAGGAGCTATTATTATGGTAGCAAACCCAGTACCTTTAGAATTAGAGGCAGACGCCATATCTCTTAGCCACGCCGACCCTCTAAAAGAATCAGTTAAGGAAGTCAATTTGGTGATGACAGCACATAACCCAAAAAGACTAATATTAATAAAGCGTTACCTTGACTAGCTGGTATGCAGCCTCTCCAGCTTTGTTGAGATGACTCATGCTTGATTGAAGGACTCGCCATATCGAGCTCTTGGCTGACAGAGTTCCTCCAACAAGCATAATTGAATGACGAGAGCTTTTGGCCTCCAATAGCTGAAACACTTTGGTGACAGTGTTGGGAGTCATCTGAAGGCACTTATTCTTCATCTCCTTCTCAATAGCATTTTTTAGCTTTGTAAAACAAATTACAGTTCAAATTATATACCACATTTTTAGCTTTCTAAAACAAATTACAGCTCAAATTATATGCCACATTTTTAACTTTTAAAAATAAATTACAGCTTAAGACCATGAGCCATATTTTGTAACCTTGTAAAACAAATTACATCTCAAATTATATACATTTTTTGGTTAGCTTTGTAAAACAAATTACAACCCAGATTATATAGATTTTTTGTTAGCTTTGTAAAACAAATTACAACCCAGATTATATAGATTTTTTGTTAGCTTTGTAAAAGAAATTACAACCCATATTATACGCATGTGACATTAGATCTGGTGTAAAATGGTGGAATAACATGATGACATCAGTTACTGAATGAAACAAATAAAATGGCATGCGAAAAAAAATCAACAAGGGAAGAAAAACAGAAAAAAATGGAAATGAAATGGAAATTACTCTGAGAATGTCCATTAATTCTTCCCATACCAAGCAAACTCCCTCTGGCATATCATAAACTGCAACTAACATGCAGTTGTACAAAGGCTGCTTATAACGCAAGTTGCTAACATGCTCCATTTCAACGGTTTAGGGCAGCCGTATTATTTGGCCGGTTGCGGTGCAATTTGGTGCACACATTTAGCACATGCCATATTTGAAGTGTGCAAAATTTCATGCTTCTATCTTCATTATTAGCTGAGAAAAACGATGTGGTGCATTACTTTCTGAACGCCCCTCGTATATGATGAAAATGAATGTAAATATATGTAGATTACTGCTGCATGTAATGTATACTTTTTTAAATAAAAAAGCTTTATCAGTTACACAAGTCTAAACTGAGGAAGAAAGATGATGATAGATGATAATAACGCAGAAAAAAAAATAACTTACCTTCAATCAATAAACTTTAGCTCCCCAAGGAGCATTAGCTTTCGACAAACACATGCCAAGTTCTCCTGTCACGTGCCATCAATTCAAGCCCCCTCCACATTTTCCTCTGCTTTTTGGTTTGCCTCTGCCTCTCTTACCCTGGAGGTTCCAGCACAATGACTGCTTTGTAATGCTACCTAAAGGTTTTCTCGGTGTGTTCTATCCCTCCCTACTGTCTTCATCTCATCTCTTGTTCCAGTGGCACGTCTGTTTCATGTCATCAGTTCCGCATTAGTGATCTTTTTATACCATTTCAATCCCTTCATTCTACACACGGTTCCAAAGGTTGTCATAGCCAGGAGTTGTAATGAGGATAAATGCTTCTATGGCATGCACCTCAAATAGCCTCCGACAACCAAGCCCAGCTCTCAGCCTTCATGTGTGGCTCAATTTGAGTCCGGCTGAACTGTTTCCACTGATGGGAGAAGAGGTGAAGGCGAGCCACTGGCGTCTTAAAACCAGTTCGATGTTGATTCAACATTATTCTGGCAACTCCTGCAACGTGGCTGGTACCAAACCGTATCGGCTACTGCCGGTCCTTTGAATCTACTGGCTGCCTGGAGAGGGGGAACATGCTGCAAGGGAAACAGCTTCATCTCCATATAACTGTGCCCAAGCTTGCGTCCTGGAGAGGATATCTTCTTCGTACAACTGGCAGATGGCAAAAGAACCATTGGGCAACAGCTGAGGTTCAAAGATGTGACACATTAGGGCACTGGACATAAATCCAGCAACATGGGAGGATGTAGCTGCCAATCACACCAAGTGGCGATGCTATCAGCGGCGCCACCTCAGACTGAGTGAAAAGAAGCTCTCACAGCAAGAAGAAAAGAGGAGAAAACATCGAAAGGAACACCAGGAAAATAAGCAGCTGAGGGCTGTCACCTCAAGGGTGCATTCCCGTAGTTAGTTATGACTGAAGTGGCTATTATTATATTATTATTCTAAACACCCATTTATAGTTTGCTGTAGATGAAAAAGAAATATGAGAAGATGAGGACAGATATGAAGAAAATCCTCACGTCTTGTTTACCTTAGAGTAATCCATGACAGGCAAATCAACATCAGGTAACAGATCAGATAATATCCCATTGAACAGAGGTATGTCTGATGGTACTAGTCTTGAAACATTCATTTCCTTCATTGCCATATACAATACCTGTGAAAAAAAAAGGTAGAAATACTTCAATGAAATGAGGCATTAGAAACCCCACAACTATATACCTATAGTCATCTGTCCGTGAACTTCCATGTTTCGTCTGGTTTGGCGTGTCTGCTTCAGTAAAATACAAACATGTCCCTCAATGCTTGAAATAAGGAAGGGAACATTGTGCTTCAAAAACATTCATTCATACATGCATTGTACTGAAAATATTTGATACAATATTAATAAACAAAGTAAAAAAAAACAATGTAGCATAACAGGGCATTAAAAAGGTAGAGACATTCCCACAGCAAATACTGCCGGTGTGTGTGTGTGTGTGCGTACGTGCATGCATTACAAACTTCACTAAACTAGGTGAATGACCTGTTCCCTTCCTCACCACATTTACTTTCCCTAACTCAAGAGCTGCGTCAGGTACTCATTTAGAGTGGGTAAAATGGAGCATGGTACTACCAGGTTTTGAAGTTGACAACTTTGCCACAACAGGCAAGCGTGCAAACCACTCTGCCAGTTTGATGCTCAACAAGGCACTAGTCAATTTAAAACACTGCATATATAAAAAATGACAGAGAACTGGCTGCTTAAAGGGTAAATATGAACCATCTTAACCGAGCCCCTTAAAAGAGGTGCCCATTGGTGTATTATTGTCCTTGGATGCATAATTTTTTTATTTCCACTTTTATTTGTCTTGTGCCAGTAACTGTTCCCCTGCTTGAGTATTTTCGTGTTCACCTCTGAATACTGCCTGCCCACTTCATCTTTTATTTAACCCTTTTTCTGGTCTGCATCCCTTGAAGCACAGCCTTGAGCAATCCATTTGTTTGAAAGCATTACCAGATCACTTTGTGCATTTATTAACAACTGTTATTAGGTCTCTTTAGCATTCTATTTTATGTTTTAAGGTTGTTGATAGTAAGAAGCCCTGTTAATCCTAAAACACTGTGAGAAACTGTATGTTCACATGAATACCAAAGAAGATTAAGTTGTGCCAGGGAAGGTTGTAACGTTAGAAGGAAGCAATCCAATTTCTTTAGGCATGTCATGAGAAGAAGAAAGATGCAATATATTGTGACAGCAGGAAAGATTGAAGGAAAAAGAGATGGAGGATGATAAAGAGAGAAGATATTAAACAGTCTGAGATTCAGTTGTTAAATGGAAGATACCAAAACAGTTTGAGATCCAGTTGTTAAATGGAAGATACCAAAAAAGTTTGAGATCCAGTTGTTAAATGGAAGATACCAAAACAGTTTGAGATCCAGTTGTTAAATGGAAGATACCAAAACAGTTTGAGAGACAGTTCTTAAATGGAAGATACTAAAATAGTTTTGAGATTCAGCTGTTAAATGATCCAGTTATTAAACGCCCCAGCTCTTGAAAATGTTTTTTTAATATATTTAACTCATTCTGTCCAAACTGGTGTATGGCGCGCCAGATTGGCCTTTCGTTATACCCAGGGCATATGGCGCACCAAGGTGATATATGCCACATTTGAGCGGAAAATTATAGAATATCTGGCAATAAGCCAGTTTAAAATTATTTCATTACATCCGGCACATGTGTGTGAACGTTTGTGAGTGAAACAAAAAATGTATGAAGTTACAAATTGTGTAAATTAATATGAGACAAACATAAAGGTATGTTATCAGGCACTCGTAGGAAATAAAGAAGTAGAACACTAGACAATAGAAAAACAACAGACATGAGTGGCTTACCCAGGATTTGAACCCTGGACCTTCCGTGCGACAACCCCGCCTAGCTATGCAAGTGAATCACACTATCCTCCCTGCCATCTATGCATCACCAAAAATGATGTTTCGATGACAGGTCATTACAAACTGTGTTCTTTATATCTGTTGCTAGAGTTCCTTTGGATCTAGCTGCAGGCCACGTGGTAGGCCCGCTTTATAAGATTCCGAAATTGAACAAAAAATTAGAAAATAAGTGGCCATAGAGTGTTTATATCATGTAAACACTTCCTGTAGACATCGTATTTTGAACTGGTAGCGAAATAATTATATTGGTGCTTAGTTTTTGCATACTTTTATCAATTAATGACGTCATAGGGTTATTTGTTTACATGTAGTGTTGTCACATACATAACACTCATAAACTATTACCGAATCAACCTCAGTATACAATTTTGAAATGAATTTTAGCGATATCGGTAGCGATAGTAACCTGTTTTTGATTCCGATAAGGACTTTGAACAAACGTGATATTTTTAAGTAATAAATTAATTAATTTGCATGGGACAGGAATGTGTAAGTGAGATTCCAGTTCAGCAATATGTGACTTCACAAAAAAAAGTATATAAACTACAATTTTCATTTGTTTTTTTTATCAAACTGCTTGAATTAATTGTCAACCGGATATACGTTTCAATTCCTGGTGTTTTACTACCAAGGGATTAAGAAAATGTCTGCTGTCTAATCTCTGAAATGCACTGGCTAGACTGGCGCTCTTCAAGAAATGATCTTGATAGGTAGACTCAACAACTTGAGTAGGTACTCTTGATTCATAAAATATGATTGGGAGTACGTTGAGCTTGCTAGCTGTATATGCGAATCAACTTGTAAATATGGTATCTTGATTCACAAAATCTGCTTTTGAGTAAGTTGAGCTTGCTAGCTGTATATGCGAATCAACTTGTAAATATGGAATCTTGATTCTCAAAATGCGCTGTTGTGAGTGAGTTGAACTTGATATTTGAATATGTGAGCACTTGATAAAAGGTGAATGAAAATGCTGCGACCACCTTGTAAACGTGGACGGGAATTCTTCCTTCTTAACTGAGGAAGTTAAGGATGTCCTAAAGGCAAATTCTGCTATCCAGACGTACACTTTGCTAACTTCTTTCTGGTTAAACGTTCAACGCATGTAATATGTCGACTCAGTCTTCATAAGTTTTCACACTTAATATCAATGGTTGACTTTCTTTTATACTACTCCTTGCTAATGATGAGTTCAATTCTCTAGTAATTATGTATGACATGAAATGCATATGAAAAGTGTGTAATGATGATCTAGCAATTTAGATGGAGGTGAAGTATGAACTATGAATTACCTCCTATCATCTTAGAGGAAAATCTTCTGATTTAATTAATCATTTATGAGAATGGTTAATCGAAAAACTGTCTTCTGCACATTAAGCTATGATGCTAAGTGCAGAAGTGATCTTAACTCTTGCAGGTCATAATTTTTTCATCAGTTTTGCCAGAATTATTTTTTTACCTTAAAGCAGTACCTTTATAAATTCTGAAGTTTCTGAGTTATTACACAACAAAGACACACATATTATACATCACAGTAAAGATAAATGAATGTAGAATAAGAATATGAAGGATTTTTAGTGTCATAATATAGACCCATTCTACATGAATAGTTTTATAGACTGAAATATCCAGAGAGCTCCAGCATCTTTTAAAATATCACTAATCCATATATGAATATTATTTACAAGTGTCAGCTTCCTGTGATATTTTGTTAATGTTTTCAGACCAGCAAACCATAAAAACTCATTTAGTGAATGCTTTTAAATTAAAAATGTACTCACCAACCCATGCATAAAAACTGAAACATATATCCAGAGATAGCTCCTAAGCATCTTTTATCCATATAATGAATATCACATTATAGACATTTGGAAAGAAAAAGGACATTACAGGCCGCGTGGAAGTTTTTTAAATTAAATCATATATTGCTTATTGTTATTATACAACAAAGACACACATATTATACAATCACAGTAAAGATAAATGAATGTAGAATGTAATCATTTTAGTGAATGAAAAAATGTACTCACCAACCCATGCATTAAAAGCTGAAACATAATCCATAGTGCTCCAGCATCTTTTCGAATAACCATAATTCATATATGAATATTATTTACACCTTTCAACTTCCTGTGATATTTTGTTCATGTTTTACAGACCATCCAGCTGACCGTACCATCATCATTAATCCAAATGAATATTAAAAAAGAAGATATTCAAGGCCGCGTGAACTTTTAAATTAAATCATATATTGTGTTGATATTACACAACAAAAGAAACACAAATTATGTTTCACAGTAAAGATAAATATATTTAGAATTATAATATTGGGGCTTTTAAGTGCTATTCTTCATATTATATTCAATTATCAGTAATAATGTAAACAATTTTTTTAAAAATTCATTTTAGTGAATGAAAAATGTACCCACCAACCCATGCATAAAGACTGAAATATTATCCAAAGTGCTCTATGGTTTTTTTTTAAATAACACTAATCCATATATGAATATTAATTACAAGTTTCAGCTTTCTGTGATGTTTTGTTAATGTTTAAGAGACTCTTTAGCGGACCGTACCATCATTATTAAAATTTGGAAACAAAAAGGTCAAATTCAAAGTAAATCATATATTGTATTGTACTTACATTATTATGCATAAACAAAATGTACACAATTTTATCTGAAAGGATATTTACATTTTAGTCAATGGTGGCTTGTGTATGCCATATCTTGAAGCAGTGTCTTGGGTGGAGGTGAGGATAATCATCGCAACCCTCGCAAATAAAATTTGTTCTTTTTGGAGAATCTGGTTTGCTGCAGACTCTATATCTTCTGTCTTTTTTTGTGTAAGCTATCATATGCTTAGCTCCTTCAAGCCTCTGAATTGGGTTGGCTTGATACTCCTCTGTGGCTTGGGCATTAGATCTGCGGCCCATTGAAGCAAAGCATCAATCAGAGATACTTTAAACTGTTTTAATGTCATTTTTCTACTGCCTGTGAGCCTATAGAGGATGAAAGCATTGGTACAAGTAATTTCCATTATCCAGTAGAATATTTTTTTCCACCACTTGTTGCTGCATCGTTTGTGAATGCCATAATACCCAAGCATTTTATCAGTACGGTCACATCCATTCATGCTCTGATTATAGTCATGGACTGTTATTGGCTTTGGTTTTGTCGTGGTAGTCATTCCTGTATTTGTTTTGGTGGAAACAATGATTACTGGCTGTTTTGCTTTCTTATCCCTCCATCCAATACAAAGCAAAGATGAATCTTTAGTTTGCCAGCATTTCCGTTCCATGTGTGGTATGGAAAGTGCTTTTATTTCTAATGGAAAGCCAATTTGGTTTGACTGGAGGGTGCCAGTATAATATTGCTTTTGCTGAAGCAAATAATCAATGAGTGCTCTTGTTGTGTAGAACCTGTCTGCAAATATATTCTTCTTCTTCGTTCGCCCTGAAAAGGACGGTGGTTGCGTTGTGTCTGTTTGCGCCTAAGCTGTGATATCTGCACCTTTCGGTCGACACATCCGACTTCTGCACGGCATTTTTTAGGGACCGGGTTTGCCTTCCCATTTCGATCCGTACTCGCTCAGCCAGACTGCACTGCTGCAGACTGTTTCCAGGACCACCACGTGGAGGTGGAGTACGGTCTTGATCAGCTCTGGTTCACTGATCCTGATGCAAGCAGTCAAGCTATGGGTCGCTGACTGCATTCACTATTGCTGCATCTTGGGGTCCCTGCAAATATATGATAACCAGTTCCAATTTTCTGTAATAGAGTTCCAAAGACTTTTATTGCCATCCCACTATTGGTGTCTGTGCTTGGATCGTATGAGGTATCCGCTCCATAATAAGTAAGCAGGGATAAAACATACCCAGTGGTACTGTCAACAAGACCAAAACTCTTTATATGATACTTACTAGGCTTAGTTGCATTAAATTGCTTGTATTTCCATCTCCCTTTAAATCCTACAATCATTTCATCAACCGAAACATTTTCAAAGGGCGTAAAGGCATTATTGAAATTTTCAATCAAAGAGTTGATGAATGGCTCCACTTTACTTTTCCCCTCAGCATCAGGCTCTCCCACATGCAACATTGTTTGATAGATAGACAAAAATCTATCTCTTTCAAAGTTTTTGTGGTAAAATGGTGCATAAAGGCAATCAGTTTCTGATGAATAATAGTCTCTAATAGAAGGTCTGGGATCAATGCCCATAGCATTTATTGTAGCCATAAATTTTAACAACTCATAGTTTGATAGTGCTGTCCAGCTGGAAAATCTTGATCTTTTTAGGGATGGATTATTTTTAAGAACTTTAAGTTTTGCATACTCATTTACAGAATGTACTATTGAATTTGCAATGTCATCAGTAAACAATGTCCTATAGCAGTCAAAAGGAATTGATGCCTCACTAAGACCTAAGTCATCGTGTACTCCTGGTTTGCAACCATATTTGGGAAGAAATCTGAATGCATTTTGGGTCTCTGTAATACTGATGTTTGGTACTGAAATCCATTCATTACCAATTGCCCCTTGTTGCTCCTTGGTACTAATGCTTTTCCCCCTTTTTGTCGATGATTTGGTCAAAACTTTTTGTCATTTTGTAGATCTAGGGCCTGGCTGTGACCACGCTCCCTCGTCACTAGAACTAGCTTCTTCATTAATGTCAAATTCGAAATCATCAATGACATCATCTTCACTAAACTCATCAAACATACACAGCTCCCTAGCCTTTTCTACAGATAAAAAAGACCTACGTTTTGATAAACATGATGTGGTTGGTTCGCTAGACATTGTCTGTATAAACAACAATAATCACCTGATCGAAAGCTGACAGATTTAATGTTTTTTCACAGTGAAATTAGCTAGAACAAGCGTGTTTCCGAATCCCAACTCAAACATAGCACTTTTCTGAATAAAAAAAGAGTAACTTTCGTTATGTTAAAATACCAAATTACGAAAATACGGAACAAATTTCACAGAACACAAAAGTGACGATGCCAACGTCGATTTGGCTTCTAGGGGGTTTGCGGATGTACGCTACCAACGTCGTTTCGGCCTCTAAGAGTTAACTAGAGACTACAGAAAATTATTAATAGTTTTGAACAGATTCACTAACCTCCTTTTCCTTTTCGCAAAATCCTTTAATAACACTATAAATTCCACATATATGAATTTCAATATCCACACAGGAATGAACACGTTTAATAAGGCTAGGCTTTCGGGAAAAGTTCTAAACCACGCTGTACTGAAACTGTACTGATCTCTGATGAACATTACACTACATTATATCTCTAACCCGTCCCAGGTGGGTCCAGTGGGCCTGTGATGTATAACTCCGCCCATAAAACCAATAGCTAGGCCTCCATCTTGTGACTCAGACCTTGGCTCTCTATTGTCACCTGTCAATCTAAAAGTGTGTGGGCTATTCGCCACAAACTTTCAATGCTGTGTGGCGTGGCAAACAGGAGTCTGACCATTGGCTGGCCAAAGCAAAAAAATCACCCACCCTCTAACTGTCACAAAGCTCTCCGTGTCAACATTGTTTTCCCATGCATGCAGCAACCCTTTAATCTCCATGTTTCATATCTAAGATTCCTATCCTTCTACCGTCAGCTACCATCTGGAAACAAAGATTGTCCGTGTCATGGGCCTATGATGTCCCAAGCCTGGAGTCCATTGTTTGCGTGCATCCATTGTACTGTGCGCGATGACCGTCATTTGTTTAAGCAGCAGACTAGCCATGAAAAGGCTAAACTCTATTGTCCAGCCGGCTCTTTAAAAAAATAATCAATATCCCGACAAAATTTACCCGGGGGGAAAAAGATATCATAGAAATTGTACCATGCCCATGTGTGTTTCACCAGATTTCTCAGAAGGCAATCTGGGGTCGACACGATAACGTCAATTGTCAGAATAAATCAAAGGCGTGTTAACGTCCAGTGGTGATTAAAAGATTAACTTTAGCTGCGATGAAAGAGCGAAATGTGGTTGAAAATGCAATGAAGGCAGATGATGGAAAGAGAGAGCTATAAGACTTGGTGCTCGTTTATTACAGTCGCCTCGTACATCATACCTAAGGGTAAAATAAAAGGTAAAGGTAATCCCATAGTATATACTGTCATAGGGAGTGAAGTGTTAGAGACTTCACCACACTAGGTCCAGCATCGATAGGTGGGGTGACCAGCTCCTTTCCTCGCTGCCTTTTCCTTCCCTAACTCAAAGAGCAGCCTAAGGATGCAGTGGTTGTTGAGGATTGTTTCATGTTTACAGGCATTTGGATTTGTCGACGATCCGAATGACTGTATCATGGAACACCTCAAACGAATAGAGATATATCTCATCGACCGATGTCGATGATTGTTGCATGTGTGCAGGCATTTGAGTTTGGCCAACTCGAATTGCTGCACCATGGAACATCGCAATTGAATAGAGTAACGACATGGTACGCATATCTCTATGCATGACGCGTATGTCTCGGTAACGTCATTCGACTTGTGGGTTTTGACCCCTACGGCAGTGTGTTTCAGAAGTGTGGCCATTGCCACTTATATTGTGTGGTATAACCGCTTAAAAAGTGTGTGGCGTCGTCCACTTATTAGTGTGTTGGCTGGGAAGCCACTTGAGCAGTGTATTTCGTGGATCAAACGTAAGGCGTATCGTTCCTAACGCAATTTGTATAATTATGGCAGATTAGCCTGGCGTGGTATGCCAAAGGAACATTATGGTACTAGCAATAGTGTAAGACTAGTATAGATGGATATTATATAGCTAGCAGTAGATGTAAGTCTAGCTTAAGAAGTGTATTGCGAAAACTAGCAGGATAATTAAGTCTAGTGCAAAAGGCTATTGTATAAACTAGCGACGGGAGTAAGTCTAGTTAGCCTCTGAATTTATGCCAAAGGACATTGGCCGTTTAAAAAGGAACTGACCTCTAACCAGAACTCTAGATAGAGATTAATGAACATGTGTTAATGAAATAACGAGAACTCTTGCAGAACGTACATGAATGTGACGTGACTTTTGTTCCCATGTAGTTGGTGTCTGCTCATGGAATGAAATCATTAATTAAATATTTTGAGTCGTCAAAATCACGGTCTTATCAACTGACGTATTCTGAGTTGAGTTTAATGCTGTTTATATTCAACTAATCATGACCAGTGATAATTAATGCCTGAACACGCTGCATCTCACACTGCTAATATAATTAATAAGACAAGAGACTAATTCAGGTCAGTCAATGGTCGAATATTTAATATGAAACATGTTCAGCTAAGAATGCATCACACGGGTTAAGCAGACAATATCGATACCAACGAACAGTATTGTGGAATCCTATAAAAGTGATATAAGAACCCGAAGGACTTCGACTGTAGGAACAGAATACGCATATAACAACTTGGTCATCCTAAATACTTGGTGTCATAAATAGAAGCCCCACAACAACCGAAGTTGTAAAAGAAGTCCTTAACAGTGGTCTTATTCATTGTTTCCTCAGAGACCACCGGCAACTACACGAGGCTTTTAGTTTTGTATTATATATACTTAATTTCATTTGTGTATGTTTCTTCCTGATCATCCCAATTTTACCAAGTGAAGAGTCCTGCAATGCACAGTGAAAAAATCCTGCCACTTTTGTTTGAGAAAGTACAAAAGAGGTGCACACTGCACAATGAATGTTAAATTGAACACCAATTTAAAGATCATGCAGGCCTTTCCATTTTTGTGGTAAATTGACCGTAAGATCCAGTGTAGTTAAAATGGAAAGGGTAAAGGAACGAAATGGCCACAGCAGAATTAGTTCTGTTATCAGGACATGCAGTAGAAGGAGCATAACATACTTATGTCATGTCACGTTTTGGCGGGTCATTTGTTTTTTACACTCTGTTGTCTCACTTCACGGGATGTTATGCTACCAGTAACGTATATGATCTTTAACTCATTCTAACCCAGGCATTTTTTCGGTTTTACCCAGGACCCAATGTGCAGACAATTTTTTTCTACAAGTGATGTTTTAAAAACAGGCAGTAGACACGCATATTAATTTAGTAGATATATGTATTATGCATCAAACTTTAGGAAATTGGC
Source organism: Oreohelix idahoensis (assembly GCA_024509875.1). Lineage (NCBI taxonomy): Eukaryota > Metazoa > Mollusca > Gastropoda > Stylommatophora > Oreohelicidae > Oreohelix > Oreohelix idahoensis. Next base: position 866,511 of record JAMPIV010017453.1, read on the forward strand.
TGCAGAATGTTGTGACATACTGTTGAGTACTTATGTGATGTTATAATTGTTTGTTGTATCTTGTGAAGTGTAGAAACAATAAAAAATGAATAAAAATTATGCACATACACGTAAAAATGTCAGCTTTACTTAAGACAACAGTCAACGATACAGAGATAGTGCCAAACATTGAAGGACTGTATATCGTCAAAGTTCTCATTACAACACAAGTTTTCATCAGTTCTACTTCGTCTTGGAGATAACCCACACAGCATAACATAACCTACCTGGTACAGTCTATGCATACATACGTATCATGATACACGGGAGAATCATTTAGACACACATGGACAGAGTAGATTAGCTCTTACTATACGGGAGCTAAAACCGCGTTTTTACGCGATAGTTAAGCTATCGTTACCGTCGCGCGCCACTTCACGGGGCGAGCCGTAAAATTGGTACTAAACCCGCACCACTTCACGGGGCTTGCTGGATATTAAGAGTTAGACATCAGTTTGGTAACAAATATCATATCACATCATCATTTCGCTTCACATAAGTTCATTCTCCTATTTAATTAACTACATTATTTATATCTCATCTGTGTGTTTTTTTGTGTGAAGTGTCTTTCACTATCATCATGTTGTAATTACTACTAACCCCACATGTGTAGATGTTTAATTAATAAACCCAATAACCATTTGATCATTATCTAGTTCGTTAATGTATCACTCGTGCTGTCGGTGTTAAATATTTACATACAGGTAAAATTCTACATTTAGATGAGATTGGTGGCTCTTTCTTTCTTTGCGGGATCTGAGACAGAAGCTAAGGTCATGGGGAAATAAAACACTTTCCATAATTTACTAGAAAACTCTATCCAGTGGAAAGCATTCACATTTTCGTCTTCTTGTTCTTATCTTGAATAGGTCTTTTTCTTTCTTAACAAGCCAATTTCTGGAGACCTTCATAATATTTCATAGGCCATCCCCAGCGACAACTACTGTTGTAGCCACACCAATATACACCATACAACAGTGACTAATATGATTTTGCGCATGGGGTTGGCAACAGCATCATGTAAAACAAATTGCCAAAGAAGCCATCACTGCAGGTTCATGTGAATGCTTGATGCAGGTTTCCTGCAAGAGGATAAGTTACAGTGGTGGCTCCATGCTCCATAAGCAGTGCCATAAGCAACGCAAAGGAGAAGGATAAAGAGGAGGAATGCACAACTAAACACTGAATGGGAACTTCTATGATAAGAGATAACAAATTACCTCTTCATCAGACAGATTCGGAATCAACCTTTTCTTCTTTCCCGCATATTTCAGCATAGTTACAACAGCACGAAGTTCAAAGTCATAATGGTCTTGTTTACTCAACTGTTGTACTGCCAGATTGTACAGCGTAGCCGTTTTCTTCGCAAGAATCTGCAAAGGATTGATGAAATTGTTAAAAAACAAATTAAGACAAATTATCCCCTTGCAACTCTGTAAAATTTCTATACTGATGATGGATAGGACGCACAATGAGGAAACCTGTTGATAGCATTACAAGGCAATCTTTGCTCTGGAATCCCCAGGGTAAGAGAGGCAAAGGTAGACCTAAAAACACATGGAGACAAGAACTGGAGACAGAAGTGAAAATGAGGAAAACATGGAAAAACCTTGAGCTGATGATATGTGACAGGACTTGGCATGTGTCTGTTGAAGGCCTATGCTCCTTGGGGAGCTAAAAGGTATTGATTGATTGAAATCTATATAACGAATGTAGTTCTTTGGGGTCTATAAGGAGACTAAAGAACAGTATTACTAGTCTTTCTAGCATGTTGCAAAAGGTGACTAACTTGTGCACCGGGCTGTCAACTTCATCAAGGAAAATAAACTGCAACAGAAACAAATGCTGGAAGAGCATATGAATGTTCTTGGTCCAGGCTTCCTGCAGCAGTGGTTCCATACTTCACAGGGAGTAAAAAGGAAATTACGATTATTATATTTATAAATCACTATATGATTATTATATTTATAAATCACTATATGATTATCAAGGGCTAAGCCAACCAACCTGTTACTGATTAAACTCAACAAAAATGCAGGTATATTAACTTTGATGTCCTATCAAAGTTACAGCTGAACGTATTTCTAGAACAGTTAAGATTAATTCTAGGGCATGTAAATTTATAGGAATAATTAGGTTAACAAATTGGAAATTTAAAATTGAAGGACATTTTAACACTATAAAAATTTGAAAACTCAGATGTTAACTTTAGAAAGATCAGTGGGCTGTGTCAACATAAAGGACCACAAACAAAAAAGCAATGATGGCAACTATGTCTAATTTATTAGGGGCATAAATTGCATAGCCTTGTTAAAAAAAATGTCATTATCCCCATTTCTTCCTTCTATATTTAAATTTAGTATCATGAAAAGAAGTAAAATCTCCCCCCCCCCCCCCCCCCCCCCCCCCCAATGTCGAAGTGAACCTCTGTCTGTGAGGCTAAGTACGCCCTCATTGACTCTTGAAATCATCCACACACTTCCAGGGATTCCCCCCTGTGGTGAAACTTGTTGAGAACCCAGCACTGCACACTAAGCTTGGAGAAGTCACTTGAGCCCTAGACATGATTCTTTGGCTTTGACCTGGTTGATTGCATGCAGGAGGATCTCAGTATGGATAGGCTGGGGGAACTGAGACGTGGCTCTGTACAGGATGTGACAGTTCCTTGGGAGAGCCCAGAACCAGAGCACATTATTTTAGCTCTGCATAGTTGGGAAGCCCCCTTGGATGTTGTTATGATTAAAATTCATAACGATTGTGCCTATTATAGTTTAGCTCAACTGGGCTGTGTTTGTTTATTTTATACGGGTCACTGATAAAGTCGTGTGAGTGACGTTAAGCCGATATGCTTGGCTGGCTCACGGGAAACTATGGGAGAAGTGGGGGAAGAGATTGGAGTGTGTGTCATGGCGAGTGGACGTAATGGGTTTGAGCTCCTGATTGTTAAAGTGTTAAAAAGGGAGTTCTGTTATCACTAATACATCAAGATCTTTGGTAAAATGTATCTAGTCATCTAATTATCTAGTATCTTTATGGACAAGAAGTATAATTGCTTAGTGTCGAGTATTGAGTGAATAAAGCATATTTAGAAAAAGGACAGCCTTCCTGACATGGACTGACTTCCTACGTTATTTCGTCTACTGCATATTATCTGCCATTATATGTGGGCATAATCTGTATTCGATGTGGAGCTGCGTGCAGTACTACATAAATTGCATATCGTCCATTTCGGCCATTGTGACTCAAATCATTCTGAGTGGTGTGGGGCTGGTTGCGGTGTCTTAAGAGATTTACTACCCTAGAAGTCATCTTGGCCACAGGAACCATCCTGTCACTACTAACTAACATTATAATAGAAAAGACACGTAACAGATGTACAGTATGCCACACGCTTTTTACTCCTAGCTTGGGACCGAATGTGATATTTTAAATGCAAGACAAGCTGGAGAAAATGGAGCTCTTGACTTTAACTCAGCATGTTTCAGAATGGCAGAAAGGCACATGTAAAGCCTAGATCTTTGTAGTGAGATGTCCTTGATACACCCTGCCCAAATATAATAATATTACCGCATTTGAATTTTTTTTCACTACGCCAAGATAAAATTTTCTACCCATCCCGACACCAGTACCCTACCCGCTTGATATTTGAGATTTTTCCACTATTGAAGGGTCACAATAAAATCAAACCGTTAGAAAAATAAAACTAACTAACGCATTCTTATGGTCTATTAATAGAAACAGCCTAAGCAACGGTTGTTAGGGCACATTTTTTTCCCCTATCGCCAAGATTTAAAATAAAGCATTTTAATCTTTTGTTAGCGAGTGGGCAAGTCCCGCCCTCAAAAACCCACTTTTTCTCTACAACGTTAGACAGTTGGCAACGAACCAAAAATGTTACCTCGTCTTGAGAACAGAAGAGAAGGGACAAGGGGGATTTGAAAAGGAAAAAATCTAGCCTAGCGATACTGAAACTAACAGACCAAATTTGTGCAGGGAGAGAAAGGGGTAGGAAAGGAAAACTTAGAATATTTATTTCTTCATAAAACGAGAGTAAATAAAAGAGATGCTTTGACAGTAGAGCAATATTGTTTAAAATAACAACAGTCCTGTAGAACATGCTCAGCAGTTTGTTCGTTTAATCCACATGTGCACAGTGGTGAAGCAGACAATCGTAGCTTGTGCATGTGTTTATTCAGTTTGTTATGCCCTGTCCTGAGTCGAAAAATAGTTGTCTGTCCCTGCCGGTCGAGAGTGTGATAGTCGTCTTTGGGTTGGTTCTGTTCTCTTCTGATAGTCTGGATAGCTCTCTTTTTCTCAAAGTATGTGACTTCATTATCTTCTTGTTCACATTCTCCTCCCTTTTTTGCAAGTTTATCTGCCTTTTCATTTCCGGGTACACCACAATGAGATGGTACCCACTGAAGTATGGTTCTCTTTTTGGCAGCTACCTTGTTTAGTTCATTTCTCAGATGCGGGAGTTTACCACCCTTGAGAGCTTGCAGGACAGACAGTGCATCTGTGAGGATGACTACCTGGTGGCAGTCAGAGTTGGTGTTATAAATCATATTTGCAGCTTGCTCTAGAGATAAAGAAGAAAGTAACACCTATCTAGAAGGATAGATGACAGTAGTCTGATCAATAATCACTTTAAATAATTAAAATCACCCAAGTAATAACAGAGATATGGTAAAAATAAAAACTAAGATGGACTGACAGACTCACTGATAACCTTGCTCAGTTTTGAAAATCTTCGCCCAAAATGTCAAATCCGTTTGACTTGATTTGATTGGGTGAGGCTAGTTAGGAAAAGGGAGGTAAAACTGAAGATTTGCCAGCCAAAGCGAAACATATTTCTACACAGTAAGATAAAATCAGACTGGCCAACGCATTGATAGACACTCAAAAATGTTTGGGGTTTTTCAAAAAAGAGTCAAATTTTGGACGTGTTGTTCCATTGGCTAGTAAGATTGATAATAGGAAAAGAATACAAGGCTAGAACGCCATTTGAAATTTTATAACCGCAGTGCTAAGATGAGATCAGAAGGGGAGCTTGCCTGAATGTTTTACCTTCTGGAAAACGGCAGTTTAACTTGTGCCATTATTCTGCTAGTCATCTTGTGTATTGTGTAACCTATTTCATTGATTGCGGTAAGAGAAATGATTTATTAATATTCTTATTAATGTGTAGAGGCTAACCCAGATAGGGCGCCCACAAATTTTGTGTTGTGCGACATTGCTATTGTGGAAGCTTATGACATCCTAAGGGAGCACATGCATGCCTAAGCAGACTATTGAAGCAGAAAAACAAAATGTAAATGGTGTTTGAATATTGCCATGCATAACAAAATATTTTGACTATAAGACCAGAAAGCTACTGGCAGTTCTCTACAGGTCACAGTGTTCCAATAAGTCTTGGAGATTAAATAGGAAGTCATACTATCAGAGTTAACAGATCATTAGAAAGAAAAAAAAAGAGAGTATCCCAGCTGATGATATACAAGATAACTAAAGTCTAAGTGACAGAGGCGTTGAAGCCATGTGGGAAAGAGCAGAAACCCACGGATTGAGAAGAGGTCACAATACAATTAGGAACTGTAGCTATTGATTAGCACGTGGGCTGATCACTACAAATGTTTAACGATGTTTATTTGTTAGGTGTGGAGATGTGTATATGAGGTGTATTTAGGGAGGCATTGTTCATTGTTGCAGGGTTGCATCAACGAGTAACCAGTACGACAAAACCTGGAGAGGCAGTGTATGAGGCAACTTACCTGTTGCTTGTATTGTGAAATCTAACTGCAAAAGCTGTCTCCAGCTGAGACACGTGTGGACAGAAAGTGTCATATTTCCAGTCAACCACCTACTTGCCACTGAATGAAAGATAAGCCTTCGTTTTGAGGGCTAATGACTTCTCATTTCATTGTTAACCTCCACACTGTAATTAAACGTTCTAGTGACATGATGAAAGGAACAGTTCTTCCAACTAGTGACCCTTCTTAATACCTTGTTACTACAGCCAGGGTTACAAGAACAGAAACATTTTAATAATATCATTTATTGGACAAGATGTCCATTCACTGTATTTACCTTTGTACTTAACCACATTTATTTTGAGTTTAACCTTCCTGATTCAAAACCTTTGAGAGTCAGGAAATTAAAATTGTAAATTAATTCTATAACTTTAACCACTGTCTTACTTGAGTTTATTAAATTGAGTTACAGTTGTGTTAAATTTGTTATCATACATCACACATACAGTACCCTAGACACGTAGCCATATAAATTAATAGAATTAAAATATTTCACAGAGTGAGATCATAGAGTGGTAGCAGTTAGGTACCTGAGAATACATCATCATCAACTATTAGACTCAGGGACTTACATAGCTTGACCCTACTCTGTAGACAATTAATAATAATTAACATAAATAACATATAAACCCACCACAATCTTCAGTGTAGATAATATCAAGGAGTCTTCAACTTGGTATTGGCCGCAAAAGAGCGAAAAGCTCAGTACTCTAGTTAAATAACAACAACCCCCCCCCCCCCCCATCCCCCCCTCATGGAAAGGTCCTTTCTCTCTTACTTCTTGCTCATTCACTTGTAGAAATTTTCTGAAAGCAGTTCACAATGCTCTCACTGTGTTGATTTCTATTAGTATGACATCATTAGGACCCATTGGTTCTGAAAAAAAATTTCCACAGAATGATAGTGCCCAAAGTCAGTGTTTCTGGTCTATATTGCAACTCTGGGAAAGTTAAAAGCAGCTGGCGTGATGCTGACCACATCACGCTATGTGTGCCGATGGTCAAGAACATATGAGCCTACCACCGTATTCCCAATATACCTCACTAGGCATGTAACAGGATCCTTTTTTTTCCCCACTGATTTATATCAATGACATACTAGACAAAATACCATAGAAGGTCCATAGTTCACTAGATGCTGATGACCTAGGGTTATAGAAAGAAGAAAATATCAAAACCTCAAACTAAAGGACACAGGAAGCCGCCAAAAGCAAGGTAAATGAACACAACAATAGCTCCTAAACATACATGAGAAGAAAACAATGAACACAATTTTTATACTCGTAAACAAGGAACAAAAAGGCATAATGAAACTGAGCACAAAAGTTATAATTAAACTGAAAAAACATGAGAGACATCTGACTAACAAAGAAACATTTAATTGATAAGTGCTAGCAAAATGCTAGACATAGAATGACCTTGGTTAAAAAAAAAATAAATTTGCAGGACCTGCATGGGGCATAGGCCATTAACACATTAACTACCGAATTAAAAAACACACTGTGGCCGAATTAAATTTTTTTTCCCATTTTCATCCTGTAGGTGTTTGCACAAAGTAAGCTGTAGTTTTCGTAATTGTTTACAGATTTGTATGAATTACACGTCATTTTAAAGATAAATGAATGTACTATTACAATAAACATTAGTTGCAACTCTAATAGAGGTTGTTGCTATTTAACGGCCCTCCGATGGCCGAGGACTTGCAATATTTTCACAATTATAACTGCTTGCGCCCCATCTCTATCAAAATCACAATTTCAATCAATGTGCAGCCTTGGCAACTTCTTCAAATTCCAAATTTGACAGAACAGTCAGAATACAAAACCAGTCTAAGAGAATCATTACTGCAGCAATGAAATTAGTCCCAGTAAATAACATTGACAAAACTACAATCCACTAGCCACAAAAGAGAATACAGAATACTACGACAGGCGAAACTTTCAAGGCTCAGAAATCACCCCATGAACGATGGACAGACTGAAAGGAATGCCGAGGTAGACTGCAAAGAAACTGCCTTGCACACACACACACAAAGTTAAAGAACTCATTCCTATTATACCAGGCCTCACACAGACCAAGGCAGAGCTTCTAACAATAAACAGCAAATATTCACTCTTGTCCTCGTCGCTAGATTTTTCAGTCAATTGTTGATACATGTTTCTATCCTATTCAGCCGTTAGACGAGATGTACACGTATTTGTTGTAGTCCTAGCACTAGTTGCCACGGTAAACAGTTTTACACGATTTGGTAACTAACCCAAAACGCTGAAAAATATGAACATAATATCAATTTTTCAGTGTTCTACAACAACCATGCTTTGGGAATTTGTTTTCCGGTGGCAACTTAAAATCTTGAACCAAATCAGAGAGTGTTTCAGTACATTTTTCTTTCGTTTTATTACTAAAATTAGATTGGCCCCCTGAGCGGCTTGCGGTCCAAATGTGATTATGTTGTGAGCCGCTGACAGCGGCTTGCGGTAGTTAATGAGTTAAATACTGAAACTGTTATTTACAGGTTAAATTGACACTGGTATATGGAATCCCAGCCTTGGCAACTTCTTCAAATTCCAAATTTGACAGAACAGTCAGAATACAAAACCAGTCTAAGAGAATCATTACTGCAGCAATGAAATTAGTCCCAGTAAATAACATTGACAAAACTACAATCCACTAGCCACAAAAGAGAATACAGAATACTACAACAGGCGAAACTTTCAAGGCTCAGAAACCACCCCATGAACGATGGACAGACTGAAAGGAATGCCGAGGTAGACTGCAAAGAAACTGCCTTGCACACACACACACAAAGTTAAAGAACTCATTCCTATTATACCAGGTCTCACACAGACCAAGGCAGAGCTTCTAACAATAAACAGCAAATATTCACAATATGAAGGAGAACAAGATTCTCAGAGATGGTTGATAACGTACCAGACGTGATGAAAAAACCCAGAAAGGAAGTACACAGCCCTGCAATTTTGGAACTTTCGGGAAAGGATTTCAGGGTCACTATTCCCTAAATGGGTGTCCGACTGGCTAAGAGCTTAGTGCGCTTGTCTATGGTGGCATAGTTACCAGGTTCCAGGATCAAATCATAACAGATCAGTGCTTCTTAACTAGGGGTGCATGCAACCCATGGAGCTGCGACATGTGAGACATGACAGAAATTTGAGAAGGTGACATCATAAACAGCTATACAATACATAGAACTCTTCATATAAAATAGAACAGTGACAACACAAATTAGATACCGAACCTTTGCCACATTTTGTAAATAACATTTTCTCAAAATATAACTTTATATATATTTTTTTTAATTTCTGGAACATTTTGTGACCTTGAAGATATTAGAGTGTGAGGCTCCTTAAGATATTTTAAATAACTACAGGATCCCTTTTGTAGAGTCAAGCTCCAGTCTACCTATCCGTAAATTGGTACCTGACTCTGCTCTCTAGGGAAAGCAAAGGCAGTGAGGCAAGTAACTGGACAACCAGTTCATAAAGGTGGGCCTAGTGTAGTGAAAACTTGAACTCTTCATTTCATTATGAGAGTTTGTTATGGGATTATCTTTAAAAAAAAATAGTACTACCTTAGCTGATACTGCCGTAGGGGAGTGAAGTGTTAGAGACTTCACTAAACTAGGTCCAGCATCGAGAGGTGGGGTGACCAGTTCCCTTCCTTGCTGCCTTTTCCTTCCCTAACTCAAGAGCAAAGTCAGGTCCCCATTTACAGCTAGGTAGAATGGAGCGTGTCGACACCGTGAATCGAACCTGGCACCTATGCTGTGAGAGACCAGAGCTTTAACCACTCTGTCAATCGGACGCCTGGGGCTACCTTTACCTTTATTAATTCCCTAAATATAGAAAATATGGATCTAGAGAAATGAAACCATTCTAAAAGTAAACACAAATGTTATTATTATAAAACAAGTACTAACTTTGGTGTTATTAAAGCCTTCAGCAAACAAGAAAATCTCTGCAATCAGGGCTGTATCTGGGGTAACCATGGCAATAGGCCGAAACAATGACTTCAGGTTTTCAGGAAGTTCTCTCCTTCCAGCATAATAACCTAGTTATGGATATTTGTCAGTGATCAAGCAAACCATTAATATACAATAGAAGCAAAGGGAATTATAATTTTACAGGGAAAGAGGACATAATTGTTGGATAAAGCCGTTATTTATTTACATCCTATATAACAACAATGTATGACCCCACTTCACATACCTGGGGTCTACCATCAATGACAAACTCTCTCTGGACACAGAAATTGACAGCCACATTGGCAATGCTGCAACCATCTTTGTCTACCTTTTAACGTGTGTTTGGGGAAACTCCAAACTCACAATAAAAACCAAAACTGCGACTATAATGCCTGTGTCACCAGCACACTTCTATATGGCAGCGAGACATGGACAACCTATGCTAAGCAAGAAAGAAGGCTCAATACCTTCCATCTGCGGTGTCTACTACACATTATTAGTATTTTGTAGAAGGTCAATACCTTTCATCTGCAGTGTCAACGACACATTCTTGGTATTTTGTAGAATGTCAATACCTTCCATCTGCGGTGTCTACGACACATTCTTGGTATTTTGTAGAAGGTCAATACCTTTCATTGCAGTGTCTACTACACATTATTAGTATTTTGTAGAAGGTCAATACCTTTCATCTGCAGTGTCAACGACACATTCTTGGTATTTTGTAGAATGTCAATACCTTCCATCTGCGGTGTCTACGACACATTCTTGGTATTTTGTAGAAGGTCAATACCTTCCTTCGGCAGTGTCTACGACACATTCATGGTATTTTGTAGAAGGTCAATACCTTCCATCTGCGGTGTCTACGACACATTCTTGGTATTCTGTAAAATGATAAAATGAAAAATGTTGACTCGTGATGGCCATCACAGCATGTATACACTGCTCTAACAGACAGTAAAAACTGTGTATGTTGTTCATGAAACATACATTTTTAAAGTGTTATATGTAACTTTGAAACACGCTGTATATGTTTGCAATACAATCTGTCTTAATATACATAAAATTGTTGTAAAATACCTGAACAATATTCTGAATTGTTGTAAGCCTTATATGAAAAAAACTACGCCATTTTTATTTCACATTAACTCTTTTCAGACCTGATCTTTTGTATCATTTTCTCATACTCTCTGACTTCTAATGTTCCTTGATACATTTTAATTTGAAGTCTACCCAAGAGTGTTATACATCAAATTGTTTGTAATTGAACAGACTACCATATTTAGATGTAAAATTAATATTTTTTAAAATTTATATTGATGTGAGTTTTAAAAAATTGAAGTAACGTCAACAGGAAAAATACACAAAAATTGTAAACATGATATTTCACAAAGAAGACCAAAAAAAAAGTATTATCAAAACAATTAACAAGTCATATTTTATTGCAGTCTGACCATTTCTGCATCATATGTTACATTTCCAAAACAATACAACATTAAATAATAACATTATGCAAATGTTTGAAATGTTTCATAACTAGGCTTTTTTTTTAAAACATGTTCACACACAAAAAAATCTTCCACTAAATACATTACAGTTATTATAAGTAGCTGCCACATCTTAGCTAAATTAATGAAATTTGACTTCAGCAGACATATTTCTAGTGTATCACTGTATGATCACTAACACATAAGTAAAATCAGTTATGAGGGTGACATAATAAAGACTCAACACATCTTTTTATATTTCCTACTAAGGCTTGTGGTATTCTGACAGACAATTCCTACCTGCATGAAAACATAAAAAAGTATCACAAACTTTACATTTAACTTTTGTTTTTCTTTCAATCTTTACAGTCTGATAGCAAAGCTTACAATTTCTTTTTGTCTTTGTAAACTCGGGGTCCATGGCGTGCCGAGAAAAAAATGGTCGCTTCGAAGCGAGTGGTACATCATCATACAAACCTATGTTCCCCAATTCCCAGATTAGTTCTTCTGTAAAATCTAGCTGACCATATCTAGCTGGTCTTTTCAGTTCTTCTACATCTGGGTGTTTTTTCTGCCAGTCTTGAAATAAAATGTAAGCATTTACCCTTGCAATATCCAGAAAGTGAAAAAAAAGTTTTCCAATATTTATTGGTCTTTCTCAAAACATTCTACTTCTTAATCAGCTAGTCATTCTTGTCCACTCCTTTCATGTATATATCGTAATCGCTTACAAGATTTGGCTGTCTAACAATAAGTTCTCAACAGTTCCCATTAACCTTAGTTCTACGCTTAGTGAACCTATAGCCATTTGCACTGTGAATGCTTGAAAGCAGTGTTATAGTTTTGTTATCTCTCCTCTGCAGTGCTAGTAATTCACCTCTAACCTACCTCATTGCACCTGATACTATTTTTTTAGAATTCCTTTATATTTGAAAGTGCAGCTGGAAACCCCTTTCTGTTTCTAAGAAATGTGCCACAAGCTCCAATCGCTAACTTCCACAAGTCGTTCAGTAACTGAATGGATGTATAAAAATTATCAAAATAAACCCTAAATCCTTGTCTCACCAAAGATTTCATAAGATTCATAACTACTTCTTCTTCTTCTTCGATCCTTAACCACCGACCGTCAAAGCAGTCAGTGGCCATCACGCCTAGTGGCGTCTTGTAGGGCAACAACAAATTGATTCCTCTGGTTCATTCTTTGCATCTCAGCCTCCACAGTCCTCCGCCAAGTTGTTTTTGGTCGGCCTCTCTTTCGCTTTCCTTCAGGGGTCCAAAGCATAGCTGTTCTTGTGATGGCATCGGGGTCTCTTCTGAGGACATGACCAACCCAGCTCCAGCGTCTGCCAGCTATGATGGTATGCATGTCCTCTTGCTTGCTATGAGTAAGCAGATCTTGGTTGGTGATGGTATTCGGCCAAAAGATTCGATGAATTTTTCTTAGGCATGTTGTGTGAAAAGAGGACAATTTTGACATTTCCTTCTCTGTGACTCTCCAGCATTCCGCACCATAGAGAAGCACAGAAAGCACGCAACTCTGGTATAATCTTAATTTTGTGCTTGTGCTGTATTGGGAGGACTTCCAGATGTTATTTAGGCTAAAGAAGGCTGTTCTTGCCTTATTCATTCTGATGTTGATGTCTTTGCCTGCCCCACCGTCTGGTGTTACTATGCTTCCTAGGTATGTGAAGGTATCTGTCTGTACCAGTTGCTGATTCCTTACTGATATGGGCTCAGGGTTGCTCACATTGAGCATCATGACCTCAGACTTCTTTAAATTGATGTTCAAGCCCACCTGCTGGCTAAATTTATTAAGTCTATCCGTTTTTTTCCTGGATGTGTTGATGTGAATGTGCCAGCAGTGCAATGTCATCTGCATATTCCAGATCTTCCAATGTTGAAAATGTAGTCCATCTTATTCCTCTTGGACTGCCCTCTGTTGTCTGGCGCATCACCCAGTCTATGACTGTTTAAAATAGAGTGGTTGATAAGGGGCATCCCTGTCGTACTCCTGTCTTCACCTCGAAGGTTAGGTTGCTCTGCCCAACACTAAACGTAAAGTTGGCATAGAGGCTTTTTATGATTGACACTATGCAGCTTGGAATTCCATAAGCCCTCAGTATTTTCCATAAACTGTCCCTATGTATGCTGTCAAAAGCCTTTTCAAAATCAACAAAATTTATGTAAAGCTGTCTTTGCCATTCTGAGCACTGCTCTATAATGTTCCTGAGAGTGAATATATGGTCTACACATCTTCTGTTCTTTCTAAATCCTGCTTGTTCTTTCCTCAGTTTGTAGTCTACTGCCTTTGAAATTCTCTGTATAATTATCCTGCCTAGTATTTTGCTGGGAACTGAGAGAAGAGTGATTCCTCTCCAATTATTGCAGTCTGAAAGATCTCCCTTCTTGGGCAATTTGACAATTATTCCTTCACTCTGATGGTGTTGTCCCCGTTTTCCACACTTGTGCAAATAGTGGTTCTAATAGTTCTGCTGCTAGCTCAGGGTCTGTCTTAAATAGCTCTGCATTTAAGTTATCATGGCCCGGAGCTTTACCGTTCTTTAACCCTTTGATTGCTGTGATGATTTCTTCTTTTCGTGGAATGTCTGTATTTACATCTAGATCGTTTTCAGCCTCAGGAACATTCAATTTTGTCTCTGGTATTTCCTTGTTCAGAGTTTCTCTGAAGTGCTCTGCCCATCTTGTTTCCTGTCCCTCTGCTGTCTTGATGAGATTTCCTTGCTTATCTCTTACTAATGTAATATTGTTTGCACCTTGTTTTCCGCTGATGAATTTAGTTATTTTGTATACTGTGCTTTGTTCATTTCTCAGTGCTGCCTCTTCTGCCTGTTTTGCAAGATCGTCTAGGAAATTCCTTTTGTTGGCTCGGGTTTGGCGTTTAACTTCCCTGTCCAGTTGACTGTACTGTTCGCTATATAGTTGCTTTAACCTGGGGGACTTCGCTTCTGTTTTCTTTCTTTTCATTTCCTTTCTCATCTTTATGGTGTTTAGTGTTTCTGGTGTTATCCAGTCTTGCTTCTTCCTTTCCTGGAATCCTAAGCATGATTTGCTACTTTCCTTATATATTGTTGAAATGGTGTTAAAATTCTGGTCTATATCATCAGTCAATGTCTTTTCCTGGCTTTTGGCAAATTGATATCGTTTCTTAATGTCGGCCGCAAATGCTTTTCTGGTAAGGGGGTCCTTCAATTTGCTGATGTCAAACCTTTTCTGTGTAGTTACAGTTGGTCCAGCCCTTCTTAGTTTCACTTTCAGTTTTGCAACTACTAAATGGTGGTCGCTTCCCACATCTGCACCTCTTCTTACCTTCACATCTTGTAATGCATGTCTCCATCTACCGTTAACCATGATGTGGTCTATCTGGTTTCTGTCCCGACCATTTGGTGATTCCCATGTTAACTTGTGAATTTCCTTATGTGGGAAAAGTGTTCCTCCAATGACCAGGTTGTTAATGCTACAGAAACTTATTAGCTTATCCCCATTTTCGTTTTCTATTCCATTCATAACCACAGTATTAGCTAAACCCTATGGTCCATTTGCAGTGTTCCTACCTAAATAAACATCAAAGTTCTCCAATAACAGCATCAGCAAGAACCCATAACTTCATCTCCCATTTTGTTGGCTTTTCTCTAATATACTGTCAAAAAGAATAACGCCTTTTATTTCTAACCATTCTTTCATCAACAGAAACATTTTGATCAGGTTGGTATAGCTTTTTGCACTTCATTCTAATATATGTTAACAACATTCTCACTTTACATAGCTTATCTTGAGGGTCTTCAGTCTTTTGGTCTGAAACTTTTAAAAAACTCATTATTGCTTTGAATCTGTTTCTGAACATAAATGCCCTGGCCCACCGTCCATTGTAAAGACTTTTTCTTGACCAGAGGTGATCAATACTTGGGGCTGGTACAAGACCAGCATACATTAGCAAAGCACAAAAGCGATAAAACTCCTCTAGAGTAACATCATACCATCCAGTAAAGACAGTAGGCTTGTTAGGTCCATGCTGCTGTGCATATTCATTTGTAAACTGACACAGGTAACCAACAATGTCAGCAGTGAAATACAGTTTGAAGAAGTCAATGGGCCTCAAAAACTGCTTTGTATTTTCTCTGGTCCTCACCTTTGACAGTTGCAGACCTGAAACCTTCTCAGGCAAAAAGGGTGGAGGCTTGGAAGGTGGGCCTTCATCAAGTCCATCATAACCAAAACATCTGCAAGAAGAACAATTTAAAATTAATTTTTACAGATCAACAATAGAATTCAAAGTTACAGTTTAGTGTACACAGGAAAATTGACACATATTAAATTTTCCGTACAAAGGAATACTGTCAATCATAAAGTCATATGATGTAAATAATAATTTTAAAAAGCAGAGACACAGGGCAAATGAGGTCAGAAAAATCAGTTGATTCACAGGTTATGTCCGACCCCCTTTATATTTATTTCCTGGTGCCATGAGTTCTTTGTTAACTGAATGGTGAAATATTTGTTTCTTTTTTTTCAAAAACAAACAGAAAGCAGCTATACTGATTACAATAGCCCACTAAAACGACTGTTTTACAGCTTTTCAAAATCAGCTGTTATCATTTCAGTAACATTACCTTTGCATGTACAGATGGTGATTTGAGTTGTTCTAAGCTGTATTTTCACCATCCGACTCATCAGATGTTTCAAAGTCCTCTGAATAATCATCAGAACAGGAATCTACATCACTAGATACGTTGAAGTAACTATCAGACTGCATTTTGTTTACGATGTGTTAAGACGAGTTGTTCGCAAAATATCCAAAATGGCGGACAGACAAATGCGGTTTTTTTTTACATTTTTCCGTATGTAATTTCAAAGTCAAAATAAGTGAAAGCTGTATATTTATTTAGCACAGATATAATTGTTAACATGTATTCTTAATATAAAAAATTCATTTGAAGTCAAAATTAAAAAATAAAAGTGCTTTTTTTTAACTTCAAAAGTCATCTTTCTGAACAAATTTTTTAATTTCTGGTTTGAAGAGTGTCAAGTGATGACATGCATAAATATAACTTTAACCAAATGTGTGTACTATGTGGCTCTTAGTGATATGTGCCCATATGAGGAGGACAAATAAACAGTAGAACACAAACTCCAAAACAGTCAGCTCCACGGGAGGAGCAGCATGGCCTTCTCCAACCCAGTTGAGGGAGAAACTGTATGGTGACAAGAGAAGCCTGAGATGGACTTCCAGTTGTGGTTATCTGAGAGAGAAAGACGAAGTGGTTCTTAGTCATACAGCCCATGGGGGGGGGGGGGGGGGGGGGGGGGGGGGGGGTAGTTAATGTGTTAATGCAGATAAATGCTGCTTAATAAGGCGAGATGAAAACAAGGAGGTAAAGGAATGAATCATAGTTGCAATGTGGATCTATGGCAGTAGCTGGCAACCAATCAATCCAGATCTACTGGTAGATCCCAGTTAATGATTTGGTAGATCTTTAGGCGACTTCAGGGGAAAAAGTAAACTAGGAAAATTTGGACTAAACCTTCTCCCCTGGCATTTAAAATCATGGTCCCCATGATCAAAGTTACTTTTTCCGCATTCTCAATGAAAAGTTGACTACTCAATATATTCGTGAACTGCATGAGAGATAGGAATGAGATCTTTTCTTTGTAAGGTTCATCATTCCCCATCCCCTTCCCTCCAAATTTCACACACACACACACATGTATATATATATATATATGGTAGATCTTTAGAGGGCTTATTGTCACTAAAGTAGATCACAAAAGCTCCTGGGCTGCCGAACACTGATCTATTTAGTAAAAAAGGGGCAAATAGTGCAACAAAAATAAATAGGACATGTTTCTCACCTGGGTTCATGGTGATGAAAAAGCCACATGATTTGACCACTTTAATCATATGACCTTCAAACACAAACCTCTCCGCATGTGCAGCCAGAGCAGTCAGAACGGAGAGAATCTGTTGGGCAACCACAGATAGCACTTCTATGTTGATACGATTCATTTCATCAAAGCTGCCCCATGCACCAGTCTGGAAGTGATATTTTATAACAACAACATATCAAAAAATGAAATCCATTCATTTAACACCCTTCATCATAGACCTTCAACACACCTAAGCCAAGTCCCTCCTATTCCATGCTTTTAGTCAACATCTTTCCACATCCTTTATTTGTTTCCAGTTCTTTCCTTTATGTGTTTGTCAGTCTCCCCTTGCCTCACTTACACCTTGTTTCACACCAGCCCAGGATATCAATATTGTTGTCTCTCATTTCTGCTGCCACCTCTGCAACTCTTTTTCTTTTTCATTTAATGTGCAAAAATGATTCGGCACCTGGAGATTTTCCTTCAAGAAAAATAGGTAAGTTACCAACCCAGACTCTTTTCATCTAAATGTGATAAATACAATACTATTAACGTATAGTAAACCACGTATGGTTTTAAAAGTATATTTCCAGATGGCCCCTGATACAAGAAAT
Organism: Oreohelix idahoensis; assembly: GCA_024509875.1. Lineage (NCBI taxonomy): Eukaryota > Metazoa > Mollusca > Gastropoda > Stylommatophora > Oreohelicidae > Oreohelix > Oreohelix idahoensis. The sequence goes on from JAMPIV010017453.1 coordinate 884,322, forward strand.
AATATATGAGACATGCCAAAAGAAGTAATTAATTATGGGGGGGGGGGGGTAGCAACCTTATCACACAGAACAGATTGCTTCAGAAAACACCAATGTAAGAGTATGAGTCTGTGATATGGTACAGGCTTACTGCAAAGTGGGCCAAGTGCATACATAATAAGGTGACTGAGACATACAGGACTAACAGAAACAATAAGCATGTAGACAGAATAACATCAAGTGGGCACCAAAATGGAAGATAAACAGTCATCCTGTGTTGGTGTTGGTGGCTTTCTGATTGATTTGATCATCTTTTTCTTCTGATGTTACGTAACTGGTAAATCCGGTTGCTCGTCTGCAGTACCTTCTTTAGCCAGTTGGTCCGCTCTCTCGTTTCCTGGTATTCCACAATGAGACCGTATTCACTGCATAGCGACCCTGCGCTGGTTGCACAGTTCAGAAAGTAGGGCTTGTATACCTGGCAATTTTCTGGACTGAAGTGCTTGGAGTGCTGATCTTGCATCTATCAGGAATACTACAGGCTGTGGACCAAGACTGGTGTTCAACAGTTTCTCATTTGCCACCTTGATTGCCTGGATTTCTGCATCATAGTTGGGGAATGAAATGGAATGAATGAATGAAAAAACAAAACAAAATTACTCCTACTACTGAGAAGCTCATTTTTCTAATAATACATTAGCTCACTGTAGCTCTCTCCAACCATCTCTTACCTGAACCAAGCCAGCAAAAAACTTGCCCATTGATCTAATGTCCAGACCTTCAGAACAGTTCACTACGATAACAAGTAAGCCCAAGGCCTTCCCAAAGTCTTTAACTGTTTCAGTTTTTCCTGTACTAGCTGGGCCTAGAATGAGACGAATTTGTAATTTTCTTGAACTTATACATTTTAAAAACTGTTTAACTCTTAGTATCCAGCAATCCACTTCACGGGGCTCGGTTTTGGTACCAAATATACGGCAAGCCAGTTCACGGGGCTTTTTACATGAAGTCTCTATCGGCAAAGAGTTAATGAAATATTGTCGATGTTTTATCCAATCCAACATTTATAGTCACTTCCTGTATCAGTCTGTTTACAAATATTAGCGTGGTTTTCGTTTTGATGAGTTATTAAATTCGATTTTTAGTGTTTTGTTCGGGTTTGATCGTAAACAAATTTGTTCTAACGAAAATGGCTTCATCTTCAAACAATTGTAAGCAAAGGTTATCGGCGGTGCAAGTAGCACGACTTATTTCTTCTTAGATCGAACATGAGGATGATCAGTTATCGAGTGATAATGACAGTTCAGATTCAGAATGTATTTTGCCCAGCGAAGATATATGTAATCAAAACACTGAATCAGATGAGAAGGGGGCGTTTCCCCTAGCTGGTTCTGTCAGTAGTACTAGCACCAGAAATGCCAGGCGTGAAAAGACAAGGAAAAGGTAAAACTCCCATTAAGAAAAGATAGGCCTACATCTAGATCAACCCATAAAGAAGCAGAATCCACAAGTACTGATGGTAATACAAGTACAATGAATGAGGAAATTAGGTGGAATGAAGTTGATGCTGGCTCAACACAAAATGCTTTCCGCTTTGTACCGCCTCATGCTAGGATTACAGGTGTGAATCCAAATATTATACCTGATGATTCTTCTGCATTTTATTGTCTCAAAGCTCTTTTAACTAATGAGATTATAGATGAGCTTACTGTTTCTATAAATGAATATGCTTATCGACTCTGTCAGTCAAATTCAGAAACGGTGACAAAAAGATCTGTCTATCAAAACTGGTATCCAGTTACATCTCCAGAACTGTGCAAGTTTTTTGCTGTGATAATAGCCATGGGAATTGGGAAAAAACCAGCCATTAGTGATTATTGGTCTAATGAAGGCTTTATGAGAACTCCCTGGTACAGACAGATGGTTATACGGGATAGGTTTCAGATGTTATATCACATGATGTTTCATGTGAGTGATGTAGACGCACAAGGTAAAGCAAAGATCGAACCATTTCTACAGAAAATATTATCTAGATTCCAGGAAGCATTTTACCCTTACATGGAGCTGTCTTTGGATGAAATAGTAATTGGGTGGAAAGGCAGATGGGCTCACAAAATGTTCAACCCAAAAAAACCATGCATTCTTGTTTCAAGTTGCGCAATAGTGGAAAGCAAGGACATCACCAATCGCTTTGGTGAAACAAAAAATAAACCACTGATGATTGATTATTACAATCAACACATGAATGGATGGATGTGACAGAGTGGACCAAAGCATTGTAACATATGGCACATTTAGCAGAAGAACAAGAAAAATATTTTCTTCTGGATTTTTGAAATAGCTCAGCTCAATGTGTATAAATTATTTGCACTGTCAAGAACAACAAATACCAAAAAACAGAGCCTTCTTCAATTTAAATGGCAACTTGTCAATGAGCTCTCTCTTGTTGCTGCTGTGGATTTCCAGCAAATTTCTCCCAGGATTGGACATGGCAATCAAGTGAACAATCCAGTCAACAGACTAGGAGGAACAAACCATTTAATTAAAAAATTCAAATCTCATCGCAACTGTGTCGTTTGCAGCACCCCTCAAGTAAGGGTCAGGACATCCTTTTATTGTGAAGGATGCACAAATAATCCCCATCTACATCCAAATAACTGTTTTGCTGCTTATAGTGAAAGAAAATAGTTTGTGGTAAATATCAGTTGTGTATAAAGTGTGTACATAGTTTATTTTTGTCATGATTTTTCAATATGTGACCTGAACATTTCAAAAGGAAACATTTTTATTTAGTATTCAAAACAATTGAAACTTGTCTGTGTTCTGTATAATTGGATGAAAGTGGTTCTAGGAGTTCCAGGCTTCCAAATTGGATTATTTTTGTGGGTAAATACAACTTTTTCCCAAATTTTTTAATATTTTAAAATTGTTCTGCACTCATTACTGTATATGTTGCATGCATGTTTAACACCACTTAACAATTAAGTTAGATGCATGTCAAAGGGGTTTCATTTCTCTATATTTAGATATATAACATTTCATGTTATCATTATAAATAAATTATTTTATGCAAAATCAGTAACGGTAGTCATGTCTGTGAATAAAGGTTAAAATATTTGTGCGCTTTATCTAAATATACCAAATAAATTCAAATTGTGATAAAAACGTTATTTGTGCTCAGAAACAACTCCAACTTTCCTACATTATGTGAAAATGGATGTACTTTAAAATGAAAGTAGGATTAGGGGTAGAAGTTTACCAGAATTAATTATACATATTGATAAGGACAATTTGTTTTTCAATTTTTTATCTTTTTAAATTTTTCTGCATTCATTACTGCATATGTTGCATGCATGTTTAAAATCATTGAATAATTCAGTTAAGTGCATGTCAAAGGGGTTTCATTTCTCTATATTTAGATATATAACACTTCATGTTATCATTATAAATAAATTATTTAATGCAAAATCAGTAACGGTAGTCATGTCTGTAAATAAAGGTTAAAATATGTGTGCGCTATATCTAAATATACCAAAAAAATTCAAATTGTGATAAAAACTTTATTTGTGCTCAGAAACAGCTCCAACTTTCCTACATTATGTGAAAATGGATGTACTTTAAAATGAAAGTAGGTTTAGGGGTAGAAGTTTACCAGAATTAATTATACATATTGATAAGGACAATTTGTTTTTCAATTTTTTATCTTTTTAAATTTTTCTGCATTCATTACTGCATATGTTGCATGCATGTTTAAAATCATTGAATAATTCAGTTAAGTGCATGTCAAAGGGGTTTCATTTCTCTATATTTAGATATATAACACTTCATGTTATCATTATAAATAAATTATTTAATGCAAAATCAGTAACGGTAGTCATGTCTGTAAATAAAGGTTAAAATATTTGTGCGCTTTATCTAAATATACCAAAAAAATTCAAATTGTGATAAAAACTTTATTTGTGCTCAGAAACAGCTCATACTTTCCTACATTATGTGAAAATGGATGTACTTTAAAATGAAAGTAAACTTAGGGGTAGAAGTTTACCAGAATTAATTATACATATTGATAAGTACAATTTGTTTCTCAATTTTTTCAATTTAAACATTTTTCTGCACTCATTACTGTATATGTTGCATGCATGTTTAACACCACTTAACAATTAAGTTAAGTGCATGTCATAGATGTTTCATTTTTCTACATTTTAATATATAACACTTTATGTTATCATTATAAATAAGTTACTTAATGCAAAATCAGTAAAGGCAGTCATGTCTAAAAATGTACTCTCTGAAATCAGCTCGTAAAAACGCGGTTTTTGAGCACGTATACTAAGAGTTAACCAGCAAACACAAAGGCAAAATTCTGATATATATTAATGAATAAAATCTAGAGTGACAGATAATGTTTACATTACACACCCTTATGCTAAATTGTTTTTTTTTGGGTGTTTGGGGGAAAGATAAACAATAACAACAAAATATGAAAATGAAATTTGGCAAGAAACAGCTGTTAAGAGATCACCAAGAAATCTGGGAGGAAACAGCTTATGATGTACAGTCAAAGTGCTGGATGAAAGACAAAATATAAATTTTTTTTTCTCTGCAAATAATAAACATTTTCACAATCCCTTTCAAAATACTCTCCGTGCACACAAACAAACATGTTCCACCATTCCGGCCGATGTTAGAAATATTTATACAAGTTTTCAGTTTGAATCACCGTCAGTCTTTAATACTGGATCTGGTGTCTTTAAAAGCATTTCCCCTTCACTGTTACACAAGGACCTTTAACTGATTCCGTACGTAATTATTTTCAGCTCTGGACGGAATTATTTTTAAGCCCAAAAAATTTACACATACATAATTTACGTTTACTGACAATGTGTGTCTAATCATGAGTTAAGTATAACATATTATATATCAAATTAAAGTACATTGGATGAACAATATAAATCCATATGCCTTTCTAGCTAATTTTATGTTATGTTTATGTTATAACAGATAACATGTACACGGAAAAAAGATAACTTGAAATTTTGAACAAAAATTTTCGACTTACGTAAGGCTTGTAACATAAATTGTTATCACAATACAGTTTCACTGCTCTCTTTGTGCAGGTAATCCATTTAGAAACACAGAAAAAGTAAGAAAGTTATGGTTGATCACACAGTTTGTTCACTGTTCACATATTATAGCACGTTTCACTAGCTTTGCCCTCAAACAAATGTAATTATCTGATTAACCGTCTAACGTATTAATGCCATTTTTTGCATACGATGTTATATTGGGTTAGACCCAACAAATATATACTTTATATCTGTGCATCTTGTCCAGTTCCCATAAACGGATGAAATCCTTTGATCTTTGTCGGCATACTAATTATTGTGTATCGAGAAAAGAAATTTTACCACTTCATGCACAGATTCTGTGAATTGATTAGGCATAGGCGTGTCTACTATTACAATAATGTGGCCATCACGTTTGCAATTGAATACGTGTTGAAGATGATTTCTTAAATGATCTGCATGCGAGATACTCGTGACATTGTTTGTCATTGACATTTAATGCGCTACCATACTGGACCTTCCTTGATCTAATTATTTCAATGGGTATCATCTCTTTGCGGTTCACAAATATCATAATGGAACGTTGCTCCTCTAATGTGCTTGTAAATAACGGTAAGGTCATCTTTAAAGAAATTAAACTTCATCCGAATCATAATCAGATGTCTCTGAGAAATTGATAATCAATCTCGGCTGAATGAAGGACAAACCATCATTCTTCCAATATTCCTCTTCCTCTTGTAACACATGGTTCTCACTTTTCTTCCAATAATCCCTGGCTATATTGGAGATGGCGGCTTTTATAAGTATTTCAACATCTTTTAATTTGAACGTTCTATTTTCTGTTGCTACCTGTTCCTTAATTTTAGCCCATACTAATTCTATTGGGTTTAAGTGAGAATGGTAAGGAGGTAATCTTAAACATCTGTGACCATGTTCATGGATTGCCTTGTCTATGTGAAATATCTTTGTATGCTGTGTCTTTTTTTACAATTCCAAGTAATTCAGGTTCATGGACATTTCGTTGAATGGAATGTTGTTGATGGTCAGCCAAATCTTTATTACATCTTTAATACTTGGTGAATTAGAAACTTTATCTTCTGGTGCCACAACGTTGTGATATGAGGCATTGTCCATTATCAAACACCACGGTCTATCCAAGGATGGAAGTACATGATTCACAATCCAATCTTGAAATATCTTGCCATTCATCTCTGCATGGTAATCCCTATTATCTGTGGATTTTGAAACAAATATGAGTTCAGTATTATTTAGAAGCCTATGATGGCTGCTTCCTGGATGTGCAATTATTAGGCGCGTCCTTTGCTGCTTGGTACTAGTCTCTTAGTTGTTCCATCAGATGATTGCCATTCTCGTTCATTACTGTGGTGCGCATTGATCCAAGTTTCATCTAAATACACAAAATCATAACAATCTCTTCTCATTTCTCTGACCTCGCGTAAATATTTGCTTCTCATTGCAACTATATGAGGCTTCTCACAAATAATGTTTCTACCACCAACATATTTTCTAAAAGTGAATCCCAAACTCCTAATAGTCCTCCATAGCGTAGATATGGAAATATCAATGTCATTATTCTTTCTTAACCAAATTTTCAATTTCCTTAAAGTCAATGCCTCATTATTGTGAAACATATTGCAAATTTCTCTGCGGATCAATTCTCTGTCAAAATTATCCACCACTCTTGGCCTAATTTTCGTGTGTAAAACATGGAATTAGACATTTCAGATGTCGCTATCCAGCGGTGCAATGATCGTTTGCTTATCCCCAAGGCGTGAATAGTCCTCTTTTGTGGGTTTGAAATAGAATGATATAGTTTCCCTCGAGTAGCTTCATTGCAGAAATACTTAAAAATCCTATTTGTGATTTGCTGTAATGTCATAAAATGTACTCGCAGACTCATTTTTCCTTCTTAACCACACAATAATTTTTGTAGACACACCTCTGATTGACAATGTGTGCGTTGCACCGGATATAAACTGTTTTATGTTCAAGAAGTGCGATTTCACGCAATTTCACTCAAAAATCATGCCAATTGCTTGATAAACCAAAAATGTGCAAATGAGGTCGTATAATTTACTGTAGACATTTCAATATGTGAAGTGGTGCACCACTGCCAATTCATAGTTATCGATAGTGATAACTGGTGCAGCACCCTCATCCTGACTCAGCACATTCGTTTTCTTTAGACTTATTGTGAGGCCAAAGTCCTTGCATGCTTGGGTGAAGCAATTCATCAAGCTCTGAAGCTCCTGTTGGCTTTGAGTGATGACTGCAGCATCATCTGCGAACAACAAGTCCCTTATGGTGACCCTTCTGATTTTTGTTTTTGTCTTCAACCTTGAAAGATTAAACAGACGGCCATCTGACCTAGTGTGAAGGCATATTCCTTCAGCTGCATCTCTGAATGCAAGTTTCAGGAGTAAGGCAAAGAAGATCCCTAAGAGGGTCAGAGCCAGAACACAGCCATGTTTTACACCACTTAGTATGTCAAAGGGTAGTGATGTGCTTCCAGCATATTGGACTGTTCCCTTCATGTCGTCATGGAATGACTTTATCATTTCCAGCAATTTAGCAGTGCAGCCTATTTTCAGGAGGATTTTGAAGAGTCCATCTCTACTAACCAGGTCAAATGCGTTTGTGAAGTCTATAAAGGCGATATATAAGGGCCTTTTCTGCTCTCTTGATTTTTCCTGAAGCTGGCGGAGAGAAAAGATCATGTCTGTTGTTGATCTACCAGCTCGGAATCCACACTGTGACTCTGGATATATGCGCTCAGCTAACTTGTGTAGTTGCTGTTGTGAATTCTGATTCACAACACGCCATTCACACCAAAACGGCGCACCATACTAAATAAAGTGTAGGCTAGACGGGCCAATGAAACGGCATTCACATATGTTTACAAACGTATTAGGCATCTAACATGGCCAGACTCCAAATCTGTGTTATTAACTGAGTTGGATTTGAATATAAACTATAGGTTTATGAGCTAAGTGCTGCATGGAAGAGGTCAGTAATTCTGTAATGGAACTGTTCCTTTATATGAATGTGCAAAGATTTTCACGGAAAGTGTTATACTAACTGAGAAAATTTGAGTGGAATGCATCGAGACATCAAGCAAGTAAAAAATTTTGCTGTTTAGGCTGCGCCTGTGAAAAGATGGATGAAGTAACAGAAAAGACAATTATCTAGAAAGATAAACAGGAATCCAGGGTGTACTTTAAGCCTAAGATGAAGGAAATCGGTCCAGGAATAAAGGAGATATGAATATTTCTAATTTTCCATAAATGCACAACTTGACAAAATTATGCCTGCATTCGGCCCTGACCTATATAAGGACGTGCCCACATTTCGAAAGCTTGCCACAAAAATTGAAACTACAGCGAGAGCGCCAGTTCTGTCAGAGAGACTCCATTGCCTTCTGCATCTGAGAGCAGACTGAATAGTCATTAACAGCTCGACTGTATGTACTTGAGGGTAAGAAAGAATGTTTAAATTTATATATATTTCTAATTAATTAATCAAATTATGCTTTAGGAAGTGTATAACTGTGTTATAAACCACTGTGTAATTATTGGAAGCAATCCAAGCCTGTGTATATTCAGATAAATTGAGAATGGAAGCGGAAAGTGTGTTGATAGTTTTAGAAACGCATTTAAAGAATTATTTCTTGAAGGAATGGAACACACACAAGGAGCGAAGGAAAGAATGAAAGTACTGGAATTACTGTATTGATTAAGATATCACATAGTGTTTTCCACAAGGCCTAATAACTGTATGGAAGCGAATCATGGACAGATAGCTGTAATCAAGGAATTGGAGAAAGATTGTATTCACAATGAAATAAATTGTGTTATTACTGATTTATTATGCCCTGTGCGTCTACCTGCACATTGTCTGAAACTGTCTCTTTTCCCCTACATCTGTGGTAGAGAGATAGAGATAGACAATACAGTGGTTAACCAATTATATTTCAGGTTACATCCTGTAACCAACGTGTACCTTTAAGGAGCCAGACACAACTGAAGGAGCTAGTGGTGCAAGAGCCCTATACGTTTAGAGGGACAAAAACATAGTTACCTAATGCCTGGAAGAATCACATCTGACAGTTTCTTTCCAGAGCAGTATTGTGAAAGACTCAAAGACAAGAAGTGAAGATAAGTAGCCATACAAGGCTACTGACCAGTGTTTAACCAGCTGTACCACAATAAATCAAATAAGACAGTATGATGAAAAGTCAGTGCATCTAGATAAGCAAATTCACAAATCAGTGATTGACGTTATTTCATTTTAACTGTGAACAACCCTTATTGATCCTAAATACAGATAGTCTACAACAAGATTAAGTTCAGCCAGGAAAGGAGAACTGTCCTTAGAAATATTCAGACTGTAGATATTTGTGAATATCTGACAAGTTATTTTATTAAGTTTATACCTCAATCAATTTTGAGTTCAGTGAAAATTTCACAAAGAAAAGAAAACTTGTACAAAATAAATTGTAAATTTTACCAACAGAGTTACTTGGATTATTTAAGTTAAATTACAGTTCTTGTTGGTTAATAGTTTAGTTTAATACCCCTAGCATAGCCTAACACTATAAATAGAGGAGGATCTTGAGAGGAGCATTTAGGAACCTAGAATAATACACTATCATCATGCCTAGGAACTTATACAGCTTGATCTTACCTTTGATGTCAGTACACCCTTACTCTTTTCAGAGAAGGGGGTATTTCTTATAAGACCTGACTATTATCTGGCACTATCCTGGTATCACCTGATACAACTTTGTGTCCAGGATATCTTTCATTTAAAACTATACCAACCTCTCGTGACAGTTGCATTAAGATGACTCTGGCAAAAACCTTACCAACAATACTAAGGAGAGAGATGCCTCTGTAGTTATTGCAATCACTTCTGTCTCCTTTATTTTTATACAGTGTTACAATCTTGGCATCTCCCATGTCTTGAGGAATAGTTGTCTCTTCCCAGCACTGGCACAGCACCCTATGCTGCAGGGGATGTAATAGCGGGCTCTTATAGCATTTGATTAAATTAGGAGGAATCCCATCACTGCCTGGTGCTTTGCCAGAGGCCAAGCTATCAATGGCCTTGCTGGGTTCCTCTAATGTTGGTTCGGCATCCAGCTCCTCCATAGTTGGCAGGCATTTGACAGCATCAAGGGCTGCAGGGGTAACGGTATTTTCTCTAGCGTAAAGCTCAGAATAGTGCTCGACCCACCTCTCCATCTGCTTACCATTATCGGTTAGCTTCTCTCCGCTGATGGTTTTTAGCGGTGTCGTCCTGCTTTTTTGGGGACCAAGGGCTTTCTTTATACAACACCTTATTGACTGGGGGCTGCCCAGCTTGAAGCGGTCGGTAGCTGTCCAGTGAGATCCTAGAACCTCTCCCACTGTCGGAAGTAGCCCCTGGCGCCATGCTCTATGCCAATTGGGCAAAATGCTTATAACCGGTAACTGCTACTTCCCGTGTTTTGCTGACACCTATAGGGTGAAGCTGGATTGTCCTCTCCAGGGCGCGAGCTTGGGCACAGTTATATGGAGATCAAGCTGTTGCCAATGCAGCATGTTCCCCCTCTCCACGCAGCTGGTAGATCCAAAGAAACGGCAGTAGCCGATACAGTTTGGTACCAGCCACATCGCAGGAGTTGCCAGAATAATGTTGAATCAACATAAGACTGCCTTAGGGACTCCGACTCTGGATTTATCCTCAGGGTTTACTCCCGAAGCCAATTCCATAAATGGATATTCCCGCAAGGCATCTGTGGTTTGAATTCCTTCTCTTAGATAAGCTGCCAACCAAGGATCACGAGCCCTATCTGCCCGAAGCTGCTGGTTTTAAGGCGCCAGTCGCTCACCTTTGCCCCTTCTCCCATCAGTGGAAACAGTTCCGCCAGGCTCAAATTGAGCCTCACGTGAAGGCCGGGAGCTGGATTTGGTTGTCAGAGGCTACTTGAGACGTGTGCCATAGAAGCATTTATCTGCAGTGAGAGCTTATCCTCACAACAACTCCCAGCTTATAACAACATTTGGAACCTAGGAGTACTGTATTAAGACTGTCACAGTCTAGTAAGAATAATAATACTGGTTCAGAGTAACCACAGGTGCCAGGCATATTTGTGTTCTGTTATCAAATTTATTTATAGATTAATTTGGAAAGTAACATATCTTCCATATGTCGTGGCAAAAATAATAACAAAGATGAAAGAACAGACAGGGATATCAAAATAAGGATACAGAAGGCAAGAGAAGCTTTCATTTCATTGGGAAATATGTGGAAATGAAGTCCAATCCAAAAGAAAGAATTCTCAACTCAAATGTCAGATCAATCCTAATGTATGGCTGTCAAACATAGAGAACAACATAAACACCAGCCATGAAGTTACTTTCATAAATGGGTGAAAGTGAAGAATAGACTTATTGAAATGAAATGACATGATCACTAATGTAGAACTGATGACAAGAACCAGACAAATCTCAATGGAACAAAAGATGAGAAGAAGACACTGGCAATGGATTGCCCACACACTGAGGAAACTTGTTGACAGCATCACCAGGCAGTTCTTATTATGGAATCCCCAGGCTAACAGAAGCAGAGGTAGACTGAAATACACAAGGAGAAGAAAACTTGAGACAAATTAAAATGATGAGGAAAATGTTGAAAGACCTTTAGCTGATGATGGCATGGGACAGGAAGACCTGGCATAAGTTTGTTGAAGGCTTTTGCTCCTTGGGGAATTATATTGTGATGAATGATTGAATCTTCACAGAAGAACAAGGCAATCTGTCCTCTTTTCATTCGAGCTGTTTGATTACAAAATTTTGGATCAGAATTGATACAGGGCAATGGATCTTAGGACAGTGGTTATGGCCTGGAAAAACAAAGAAGCTTAACTGATTCCATACGCAAGATCTAATAATAGATGCAAAGGCCGAACGCTGTAGACGTAAGATCTTTTAAAAGACGCTGATTTATTTCATTGTTTCTTTCTATTCTGATATTTTATACTGCCCGGAATTTATCTCGAACGGAAGTAAACACAAAACTGGGCAAATTTCAACAAGCTTCAACGTCTTTTATTTGCGTTTGAACGGATTTTTTTACATTTATCTTCATCTTTAATCGTGTTTTGTCGTATCGCCATAATGGCCGAAAAACACACAGGATATGTTACTATAGCACGTTTCACTAGCTTTGCCCAACTTCAAAATGCTATATCTCAGCGAATATATAACGCATATAAGTGAAATTTTGTGTGTGAATTTGAAATGGTATAGACCCTATGAATTAAATTTTTCATTAAAATGCGGCCATTGGTTTCAATTTTCGTTTCTTTGCGATATAATATAAAATCCTACTTGCCAACACACATCACACGCACACATATTGAAATGTCTACAGTAAATTATACGACCTCATTTGCACATTTTTGGTTTATCAAGCAATTGGCATGATTTTTGAGTGAAATTGCGTGAAATCGCACTTCTTGAACATAAAACAGTTTATATCCGGTGCAACGCACACATTGTCAATCAGAGGTGTGTCTACAAAAATTATTGTGTGGTTAAGAAGGAAAAATGAGTCTGCGAGTACATTTTATGACATTACAGCAAATCACAAATAGGATTTTTAAGTATTTCTGCAATGAAGCTACTCGAGGGAAACTATATCATTCTATTTCAAACCCACAAAAGAGGACTATTCACGCCTTGGGGATAAGCAAACGATCATTGCACCGCTGGATAGCGACATCTGAAATGTCTAATTCCAGTGTTTTACACACAAAAATTAGGCCAAGAGTGGTGGATAATTTTGACAGAGAATTGATCCGCAGAGAAATTTGCAATATGTTTCACAATAATGAGGCAGTGACTTTAAGGAAATTGAAAATTTGGTTAAGAAAGAATAATGACATTGATATTTCCATATCTACGCTATGGAGGACTATTAGGAGTTTGGGATTCACTTTTAGAAAATATGTTGGTGGTAGAAACATTATTTGTGAGAAGCCTCATATAGTTGCAATGAGAAGCAAATATTTACGCGAGGTCAGAGAAATGAGAAGAGATTGTTATGATTTTGTGTATTTAGATGAAACTTGGATCAATGCGCACCACAGTAATGAACGAGAATGGCAATCATCTGATGGAACAACTAAGAGACTAGTACCAAGCAGCAAAGGACGCGCCTAATAATTGCACATCCAGGAAGCAGCCATCATAGGCTTCTAAATAATACTGAACTCATATTTGTTTCAAAATCCACAGATAATAGGGATTACCATGCAGAGATGAATGGCAAGATATTTCAAGATTGGATTGTGAATCATGTACTTCCATCCTTGGATAGACCGTGGTGTTTGATAATGGACAATGCCTCATATCACAACGTTGTGGCACCAGAAGATAAAGTTTCTAATTCACCAAGTATTAAAGATGTAATAAAGATTTGGCTGACCATCAACAACATTCCATTCAACGAAATGTCCATGAACCTGAATTACTTGGAATTGTAAAAAAAGACACAGCATACAAAGATATTTCACATAGACAAGGCAATCCATGAACATGGTCACAGATGTTTAAGATTACCTCCTTACCATTCTCACTTAAACCCAATAGAATTAGTATGGGCTAAAATTAAGGAACAGGTAGCAACAGAAAATAGAACGTTCAAATTAAAAGATGTTGAAATACTTATAAAAGCCGCCATCTCCAATATAGCCAGGGATTATTGGAAGAAAAGTGAGAACCATGTGTTACAAGAGGAAGAGGAATATTGGAAGAATGATGGGGTCTACCATCAATGACAAACTCTCAGTGGACACAGAAATTGACAGCCGCATTGGCAAAGCTGCAGCTACCTTTGCCCGCCTCACATCGCGTGTTTGGTGAAAACTCCAAACTCACAACAAAGATCAAGGCTACGGTATATAACACCTGCATCACCAGCAGTTTCCTATATGGCAGTGAGACTTGGACAACCTATGCTAAGCAAGAAAGAAGGCTCAATAGCAGCATCCATTTACGGTGTCTACACCACATCCTCGGCATCTCGTGGAAAGATAAAGTAACAAATGTCGAGGTGTTGTCATGTGCTGGCCTTCAAAGCCTGTATACACTGCTTAGACAACACAGACTACACTGGCTTGGCCATGTCCGCCGCATGGAAGATGGTCGCATCCTGAAAGATATCTTCTACGGGCAACTAGCAGATGGCAAAAGAACAGTTGGGCAACTGCAGTTGAGGTTTAAAGATGTGTGCAAGAGAGATATGAGGGTCCTGGACATAAATCCAGCAATGTGGGAGGATGAAGCTGCCGATCGCACCAAGTGGCGATGCTAATTATGGTGCCACCTCAGATTGGGCGAAAAGAAGCTCACACAACAAGCCAAAGAGAGGAGAAAACGTTGAAAACATCAGGAAAATAAGCAGCTGTCACCTCAGAGGTGCATTCCCATAGTCAGTTATGACTGAAGGGGCTATTATGTTAGTAACCATCTGTCTGTATCTTGATGTATTTTTAACACTGTAGGAGATAATGATAGGGACAAAAAGCAGCAGGTGATTGCTTAATCAATCTTTCTCATTGTCACAGTGGATTCAAGAACTAAATCTCTCTAACATGCCCATAGAAATTATCGGTCTATTGCAAAAATGTGCAGATCTTTTCATAAAGTTATGAGTAATGGAATCAGAACATTCCAAACATGATGACCATTGGGAAGTTAGTGATGCTGTGATAAACACAGAAATCTAACAAATTTATATTGCTATACACAACATAAAAAGATATGTAATCAACTTCACAATGCTAAAGCCCAAAAGCTTACCTTTAACACAGCCTCCTTTGTATACATTCAAGCCAGTAGTGATGGTCATTTGACATCGGTCTGTCAGTGGTGTGATGACCAGTCGGCCTGTGTTACCCAGATACTCATAACCATAGAGAAAGTGAGCATTGGTCTGCCTGATGACACAATCATCATAGTCCTGGAAACACAATAATGCTGCAAATGACAGCCAGGTTGCACTTAAAGAAAGCATCTCTTCAGAAAGCGTGATCTCAGACATATATCAAGCAGAGGTGAAGGAACATAGTGCTATAAAATTAAGGACACACAAGGCAAGAGGAACATTTAAATCTTTGGGAAACGTATGGAAATCAAAATAGATATGGCCGTAAACAGAAACAACAAAACGTTTTTAAACAATGAAATATTTGATACTTGCTGCCTTATTTCTTGTTTATATGAGAGGAAGATAAAAACAGGTAAAGGTAGTCCTGTAGCAGATACTGCCATAGGGGAATGAAGTGTTAGAGACTTCACAATACTAGGTCCAGCATTGAGATATGTGGTGACCAGTTCTCTTCCTTACTGCTTTTCCCATCTCTAACTCACCAGCAGAGCCAGGTAGATCAGAGTGTGATGCCACAGTATTTCAAACTCAACACCTTTGCCTGGAGAAACCAGTGCTCTAACCACTCTGCCAATCAAATGCTCAAGAGAAGAAGCGGGACATTAAAAAACAAAAAAAACATATGAAGAGAACTGGAGGCAAACATGAAAGGGATAAAGAAGACGTAGAAAGATTGTCACAGGATAGACATTCGTAAAATATTTTGAGTGGTCAAGTTGGAAAGTGGCTAAGCTGTTAGGGTAGAGGAAAAACCTGTTTGGTCAGTCTGGGCAAAACGGAAATCGGTATAAAACTTTTGGCGCAAAGCAGTCTTGAGATGTCCGCCGTCCTGTGAGGACGCTTTTTGCCTTTATCAGCAGTTGTGCTGGGTTTTTGGGAATGCCAGTGTGGTTCATACTACTTGCCAATTTTCATGTGATCAGGAGTATTTGATTTGTCGCTAGGTGGTGGTTATAAATTCTAGTGATTTTCTCCTGGATATTATTTATGAGAAGATTATTTGCAATTACGTATTGCGCTGTTTCAGTAGTGCATTCCGCCTGTGAGCGATAGTCATGGTGGTTGCTGAGTAGATTATGTCGTTGACCATTTTTGCTATTATGTGAGTTGGTATTATTCTCGCAAGTAAGTTGGCATTCTTATTACATTGTGTATTGCATTTTTCATGCGTATTGATAGCCGTGTGTGGCTTTGTGGGTGTACTATTCATTAAAGGGTCAGTACCTGTTCCAGGTGTTACTAGTTTATGTCAGTTAGTTCTAGTTGTGGTCATACTTCTAGATAATGAGTCTTGATGTTGCTATGGTTGTTATTAACATACGTATGCTGATGATGATAAATCCACGCTATTACTAGTGTCTGACAAAGATGTTGAAGTGATGGCACAAGGCAGGAGGACTTGGCACAAGTGTACGGAAACCCTATACTCCTTAGGTAGCTGAGGGAGGATGATGCAATTGGTATTCCTCCTATCCTTGACCAATAATAATACATAAACGAAGTAATTACACAGTTGGCATTCCTCCTATCCTTGACCAATAATAATACATAAACGAAGTAATTACACAGTTGGCATTCCTCCTATCCTTGACCAATAATAATATAAATGAATTAATTACACAGTTGGAATTCCTCCTATCCTTGATCAATAATAATATAAATGAATTAATTACACAGTTGGCATTCCTCCTATCCTTGACCAATAATAATATAAATGAATTAATTACACAGTTGGCATTCCTCCTATCCTTGACCAATAATAATATAAATGAATTAATTACACAGTTGGCATTCCTCCTATCCTTGACCAATAATAACATAAATGAATTAGTTACACAGTTGGCATTCCTCCTATCCTTGACCAATAATAATATAAATGAATTAATTACACAGTTGGCATTCCTCCTATCCTTGACCAATAATAATATAAATGAATTAATTACACAGTTGGCATTCCTCCTATCCTTGACCAATAATAATATAAATGAATTAATTACACAGTTGGCATTCCTCCTATCCTTGACCAATAATAATATATAAACGAAGTAATTACACAGTTGGCATTCCTCCTATCCTTGACCACTAATAATATAAATGAAGTAATCACACAATTGGTATTCCTCCTTTCCTTGACCACTAATAATATAAATGAAGTAATCACAATTGGTATGCATCCTATCCTTGATCAACAATAATATAAATGAAGTAATCACACAACTGCACAGAAATAACGTCTTTCTATGCACATTTAACAAAAGAGCATCGTTGTCTTCTATCCCTTATCCTCTCCTTCCTCTTTTATGTTGTTATTCAAATGTCACTTATCCCCCTATGTTTTCCCATTTGTTATTTTCTTCTCCATTTTCATCCAGTACATTTCTTTTGCGATGTAGGATAAAGAGAGAGGGATAGTACCTCACGGTCAGAGACAGCCATATCCTTACTGGATAGTCAGGATCCTATTTGGTTCCCCTCTCTTTATCTAGCTCACGTATGGCTCCAGGAATACTGCTTGTGAACGGCAGTGGCCACATCCCGGACAACAGTCTTGGCTGACTGGCTAAACTACATGAGTGAAGTAGGAGCAATCTTACTCAAGGGAATGTCCACAAAGACTGAGACGGTGAGTGAGGCGGAGGAATCTAAAAAGATCAACGGCTCACAAAGTGGAACAGCAAAGTGTGTGGCGCACTAGAGGCGTGTCGGACATAGAAAAAAACAATGCTAGCCATCGTGGAAGAGATTGGGACCTTACCAAGTACGTTCTAAAGAATGTAATGGAATCACAACAAAAGGTAAGAAACGATATGGAGAGAACTCTTGGTCCCCTGGGCAGAAATCTACTGTACATAACAACAGGGAAGAGGCAACTCCTCTAATGAGAAATACCACCTAAAAACTAGTAGGAGGAGCCTAAAAATAGGAACATGGAACGTAAGAACTCTAAATAGAGGAGGAAAGCTAGATAATCTCATTTTAGAGGCAACAAATATGAAACTTTATATACAGTAGAACTCCATTTATCCGAACCCCATGGGACCGAGCATCGTTCGGATAATCAAATGTTCGGATAATTGGATTACATAATGTATCGAGTACATGTACACATATTTCTAAAAATAATTAACCATCACAAGGAAATTACACTATAAAACATATTTACATACATGCCACACCTCAGAGATGAAAAACCTGTACAAAAAATTTTAAAAACCTGTACAAAGACC
Organism: Oreohelix idahoensis; assembly: GCA_024509875.1. Lineage (NCBI taxonomy): Eukaryota > Metazoa > Mollusca > Gastropoda > Stylommatophora > Oreohelicidae > Oreohelix > Oreohelix idahoensis. The sequence goes on from JAMPIV010017453.1 coordinate 902,551, forward strand.
TGCAAAACCTGTACAAAGACCCGCAAAACCTGTACAAAGACTGAAAAACGTAACAAAAGAGTTTATTCATGTAAAAGTATATTCAATTAGATGGTTCTGCACCATCATAGTGACATGCGGCCTTTGCCTTTTTAAGCATGTCTTCACTTGCTTTAAAACCTAAACAACAAGAGTTAGAATTTATTGTGCATAGTAAATACAAATATTAATAATCAATTTGAAAAATATAATTATTTGTAATTTTAATATTATATAATGAAATAGAATCTTGGAAAAAAATTAATACAATTTATGGTTGAAATGAAGAACAGTTGCTGTGTTTTCTATAGTGCCTTATAAAAGTACAGGCCTAAAGAGACCAGTAATAAGCATTATGGGTTAGGAATCTTAAATTTAAAATCTAATAAATTTTTTGCTAAAGCTGGTAATGAAAATATAAACTAGCGCTGGCGTAATATTAGCCTGTATATTTTCTACCGAACTTCAAAAATTGGAATAGCCGTTAAAGCCCAACTGGTAGTTTTAAATAGACCTTCCCATACAAATTTTAGTGTCAATCAAACATTGATAGTAGGCTAATTAATTATTTAATAATTATAAATCATTGAATGACCGTAATGATGACCACCAAAGGCAAAATAACATTGTTTTTTAAAGAAACGAAATTAAAACTAAGAAGAGAAGTAGGCTAACTCCAAATAAACTTTTCTCTGATCGAGTTAAGATGTAAATTTTCCACGCTATTGTGGTTTTTTTTTCTTTTCAGTTTCATAATTTGGTAATATCGGAATGACGTTCGCCGAATGCTCCGCGTGTATTTTCGTACCATTTAGATTTAGGGTTAACCCTAGCTGTAACCCTAATTATAACTCTAAATGGTACGAAAATACATGCGGAGCATTCGGCGACCGTCATTACGATATTAGGCTACCCATAATTTGTAGGCTATTGTATTATTTTTCAAATTTACATTTCTTACGCACTTTCTACAAGTTTTAGTGAAATCAAATAATATGTAGTGGTATCAGCCTTTTTTTTTTACCAGCCGTAAATAATAAATTATGCTAAACCTTAGGGGAAAAGAAAGCATAGGCAGTGCTGCGTAATCGTTCAAATAATCAGTAACCTCGCGCTAGCTTTAGCGAAAAATTGTGAATGAACACGCCACGCACATCCCGCGGCAATTGAAAAATAGGCAGCTTGATTTTCATTGGTTATTTTTTTTTTTTATCCACTTGGCTTAAAATCTCGCCGAATCTCATGACGCAAATTGTGTAGTGGCACAAGATTTATATGTATATTTAATAATTAGGCAAAAAAACCCGTACAGACCCGTGTACGGCCCGTACACATCTGAAAACGCAAACACCCCGTACAGATTATGGGTAAACCTTTAAGTGTGGCATGTATGTATTTACTTGTACTGTAATAATAATACCCACACTGTATTAGATCACTGTATCACCAAAATCTTTCATTACATTTTGCAGTGCATGTACTACTTGTATTAATTATTTTTTTTTAAGAAAGAGAAATGTTTTCAAAATAACATTACAAACGATTCAAAACCAGGCGCAACTTACGTATACATGTACTTGCACAGATGTAACCCACTATTTAAATTAATGAGGAATCCTCTTTTGCACCAAACTGGATAGTCTCCTTTTGGCTGCTAAGTCCCGCATTCTCTTCAACAGCAGAAGCTGTATAGGACAGCTGTCATCTTCTTGCTCGTACCAAGCCATCGCTGTTTCTAGTGCTATAAAGGCCTCTTCAGGACTTGGTCGACGTTTTGGGTTTTCTTCATAATCTACAAGTACATCATGTACTTCTGAGGAGTCTTCATCATCGGTCACTACATGTATTTGGTTTTCTTCTTGCACAAAAGACAAAATTTCTTCGTCATTCAAAAACTGAAAACCAGAATCATTATCATCTTCTAGCCACATGTGTGCATCATCTTTTTCACAGGCCGAAAATCCGGGCATTGCTTGAAACAGTTCCACAACTTCATTTATATAATCATCATTTGTGTCCACTACAGTAGTTTCATTTCCTCCTTTTTTCCCAAGCAATCTATTCCAAGCCTTGTTGAGATTATCTTGTGACAGGGTGGTCCAAGCATCAGCTAACATATATCAGCAGTCTTTGAGATTAAGCTTTTTGGAAAACGCCACCACACTTTCTTCATCTTCAGCCAACAATAAACGACGCATGACTTCCTTCTTGTACATCGTTTTAAGCTTTGCTATAACACCCTGATCCATTGGTTGAATCAGTGCTGTTACATTGGGAGGCAGAAAAATTACTTTAAAATTTGCATCAACTGCATTCAATGTATCCGTCTCTGGATGAGATGGTGCATTGTCCAGTAGAAGAATTACTTTTCCAGTTTTCTTTTCTTGTTCTCTCAACCTCTTCACATTTGGGATGAACTGATTTGTATACCAATCAAGAAATATTTCACTATTCATCCAAGCACTCTTCTGTGCTTTGTAGCACAATGGGAGACATGTCACATTCTTTAAACAACGTGGTTTTTTGGCTTTACCGATCATTAGCACCGGTAAACGATGACTTCCACTGGCATTCGCGGCTACCAAAATTGTTACTCTCTCTTTGCACTTTTTAAACACAGGGGAAGCTGCTTCGCGCTGAGATGCAAGTGATTTTTGAGGCAATGATTTCCAGCATAAGCCAGTCTCATCGGCATTATACACATCGAGTGAATAATCTTCTTCTTCCAAAAAAGCCAAGAATGTTTCTTTAAAATTTTCAGCGGCAGTTGCATCTCCAATTCTCGTATGCCATGACGAGATTTAAAGTTTCTTAACCATCCCTGGCTAGCCTTAAAGTCAGGAGGACAGTCAAGTTGATTGTTGAACTGAAGTGCCTTTTCACACAATAGAGAACCAGAGATAGTTTCCCCTTTGCTTCTTCTTTGCACAAACCATATATACAAAGCCTCTTCCAATTTCAAATCTTTCGCATGTCTCATGGTTTACGTTTCTTCGACCCATTTTCACTATCCAATTTCGGTGCAAAACTCATAATTTTATCCTTGTTACTTTTGATGTCAGAGACGGTAGCTTTCCCAACATTGGAAATCCTCGCAAGTGAAGACACAGTTTCACCTTTTCCTAGTCTCTTGATAATTTCTGTTTTCGTTTCAATTGACAAAACATTGCGGTTCCTTTTATATGCTTTAGGCCTTCTGGAAGATTCCATATCGCACAGAGAAATACTTGCACACCAAAATTATTCTGCTGTAGTAGCAGACACAATTATTTTAAGTTGAACTGTCTGTTTAGCCAGTGTTCTGCCTAGAACGCATACGTACACTAGATTGGTAAACCAGATATTAACTGACTTTATGATCTGACTGACTTCCTGTACGTAAGCGACTGACCATTAGCCCATTCCATCCTCTAAAAATTGTTCGCACACATTTGAAGCTTGCAGCATCAAAAGATTCAAAAATAAAGTCTAACATGACTGGTGGCGCCTGATTTTTTTTTTTCTCGAAAAAGTGTTCGGATAATTGGATGTTCGGATAATTGGGGTTCGGATAAATGGAGTCCCTCTACACCTCGTTTCACGGGGTAGAAGAGGTTTCGATTATGAGATGAGATAAATGGAGTTCTACTGTACTGGGAGTTGCAGAGGCAAGATTATGGGGTACAGGCTACATAAAAAGAGACCAATACACGCTTATACACTCAGTAGGAGAAAAACACAAAAGAGGAGTAGGAATGTTAACTCTTAGTATACGAGCGGCCTTTTAGAAAGGCTGATGATCGATCCCCGTCAATAGCGAAAATGTATAGGTGCATCGGCCTTTCTAAAAGGCCGCTCGTATACTAAGAGTTAATAAAGAAGGAATTCAAAAAATATGTATGTGGATACTGGACACACAATGACAGAATGATGTTACTGAAAATGAGAGCAAAGCCATTTGACATATCAATCTTACAAACATACGCGCCAACTAAAGAACACAGTGAAGAATAAATAGAGGAATACTATGAAGAGCTACAACACACACATAAACCAGTAAAATCTACAGATGTGTTGACAGTAATGGGTGATTTGAATGCAAAAATAGGAAAAGGAAAATACATGACAATAGTAGGACAGTATGGATTAGGGAAAAGAAATGATAGAGGAGACACTTATCCAGTTCTGTGAAGAAAACCAACTGGTTATATGTATTACCTTTTTTGAACACCACCCAAGGAAACTATACACATGGAAAAGCCCAGGCGATGTGACAAGAAATCAAATTGACTTTATCATGATAAAACATAGATTTAAAAACAGTGTCACAAGTGCAAAGACACATCCTGGCACTAATTCAGATCACAGTCCGGTCGTCATCAAAGTAAATAAAAAGCTAAAAAGAGCAGGAAACGGAAGACAGGAGGAACCCCAGATAGAAATATCAGCACTGAAACAACCAGATATAAATCAAAAATACCTTGTCGATGTCAAAAATAAGTATGAACAGTTACTGACAGAAAGCATGGAACAGTACAGAAGAGAAAACCCAGAAGAAAAAGTAGCTGCAAAATGGGAATGTTTAAAAACAAGCATACAATAAGTAAATGCAAATTTACCTAAAAAGGAGCCTAAGAAAAATCAAATTTGGATGACAGATGACATCTTGAATAAAATGGCAGAAAGAAAGAGCAAAAAAAACACTCCAGAATATAAAACAAGAAACAATGTGTACTATGTGTAGACAAGCAAAAGAACTGTGGATAGAAACAAAATGCAAGGAAATAGAAGACATGGAAGCAAAGCATATGACAAGAGATATGCATGAAGACATATTCAAATAGGAGGAGGCTGTATCAAGAACAAAAATGGTGTAATCTTACTGTTACCTCTACTTTTCTGTTGTGTTGGCCTGTCTGGCTTACTGTTAGTGGCCGACATATTACTTGCTAATGCGAATGATGTGGGCCGTTTTACTTTGGCATATGGTTAAGTTTGGTAACATTGTTAAATGGGTCAAGACTGGGTGACCAAATTGCAGAGAAAGTAGACGCTGGACTCATTTGTTGAATATATATATGACGAGACGATTTATTACGAGTACGGACATTGACATCATATGCAGGTACAGTATATCATCAAATGGTTTCATGGCAGATATATAATAATCAATATGAACGTTGATCAACCTCAATAGCCGTTACCCCACGAAGGTTAACAGATGTTGTTTGGCAGTGAAGTTGTAGGATGCATTGGTTTATGAAATGAACCATGTTAAAAGCGTGAGCATAGATATATTTCAATGACATCTCCAAGCGCTATATTGACACACTAGCAACCGACACCACTGGTTGATTGAAGCTCTACAATAAAATGGCACTGAAGGGATCTGTACCTGAGGCTTGATACAGTAAAAAGCCGAATTATAACTGAATCTTCATAGTATTTTCTCTTGGCATATCAGGCACAAGTAAATCAATTTCATCTCACAGATGATTATTAATACATGACCGGGTCCTCCCTAGACTTGGGATAAGACCCCGGGCCAAAATCACGTCTATGCAAGACAAAGGATATATAAATCTGCCTCTAGAATATTTGCTGGATGGCAACAAATCACCACAACAAATCGCATCATAACCGTTCAATAATAGTGCACGGTGGTGCATAAATAATCAAACATACGATTAACTTAGATACACTCAAAAGTGCGTCTATACTAGACTCACGTGTGAGGATCTCAAACACTTAACTCCATGCGAAAATAACTTAACACTTACTTGATGAGAAAGACATATCAAACAGATGGGCAGAGTACGCAAAAGAACTATTCAAGGACAGAGGTAAAAAACCATCACCAGATTCTAATGAAGGCCCAAACATTCTCAGATCAGAAGTAGAGAATGCAATACATATGATACAAAAAGGAAAATCAGCAGGCATGGACAACATAAAAATTGAAATGATAGAAGCCCTGGAGAGCATTGGTATAGATACAATCACAGATCTATGCAACGATATATACAATACAGGACACAGGACATGAAGACGTCAGTCTTTATAACACTGCCGAAAAAACCTAATGCAACAGAATGTTCAGACTTCAGAACAATCAGCCTGATGAGTCATGCAATTAAAATACTGCTCAAAATCATTCAGGAAAGAATAAAAAGTAAGGTAGACAGCGAAATCCAAGAAGAGCAGTTTGGTTTTAGACGGAACAGCGGAACAAGAGAGGCAATATTTTGCCTAAGAATATTAGCAGAAAAATATACAGAGGTCCAAAAAAGTATGTACATGTGCTTCATTGACTTTAAGAAGGCTTTTGAGTCCATCATGAGAAAATAATTGAATGCCTCGAAGACATAGGTATTGATGGAAAAGACATAAGAATACTCAATAACTTTTATTGGCAGCAAACTGCTACAGTATGATCTGGAAGTAATTAATTCACCAAACATAGACATAAAAAGAGGTGTCAGACAAGGTTGTTTGCTGTCCCCCTGCCTATTTAATCTATACACCGAAAAAATTTTCAAACAGATAAAGGAAATGCCAGGACTGAACATCAATGGAAGGTCAATAAACAACCTTAGATATGCAGATGATACCGTGTTGTTAGCTGAAAGTGAACAAGATTTGCAAGAACTAGTGAAGCAAGTGAACAGTTTAAGTCATGAATATGGATTGGACATTAACTCTTACTATACGTGAGCTAAAACCGCGTTTTTACGCGCTAGTTTAGCTATCGTTACCGTCGCGCGCCAGTTGAACTGGCGAGCCGTAAAATTGGTACTAAACCCGCGCCACTTCACGGGACTTGCCGGATAGTAAGAGTTAATACTGAGAAAACAAAAACTATGATAATTAGCAAAACAGATGATAAGCCCACATTAAAGATAAGCATTGATGGGAAAATCCTGGAACAAGTCAAGAGCTACTCGTATCTCGGTCATATAATAACAGAAGATGGCAGATGTGAAACAGAAATCAAGAAGAGAATAGGAATCGCCAAAGCTACATTCAACAACATGAAACATATACTGACATCTAAACAGTTAACTCACAAATTAAAACTGAGAATCATAAAATGTTATATACAAGGTAGCTTCAAAAAGTTCCCAGAATAGTCGACTCATGTTTGAATGAGTGATTATGTCATGGAGATTATAGTTTTATAAGTTGGTAGTGACCTTGAGGAAATGACACGGCTGATGTAACCTTCACATGTACTCTCGAACAGAAGTTTGTTTGTGTGGTGTGCACGTAGCATAGTCGGAGTTGAAAATGTCCTTGATTGTACAACGTACAAATGTCAAATTTTGCTTGAGAAGTCACCCTCAGAGACAGTAACCTTGCTTAATAAAGCATATGGTGATACCGCAATGAAGAAATTGCAAGTTTTTGAGTGGCAGAAGCGTTTCCGTGAAGGTTGTTAGTGTCGATGATGATCCATGTAGCAGACGACCACCTACCTCGATAAACAATGAAAACATTGAGTGTGTTTGGAACGGTGTTCATGTTGACAGAAGACTTAGTGTAGAGAAAATAGCCTCATAAGTTGGAATATCAGTTGGAAGTTGCCACAGTATTCTCCACAACGAACTGCACATGCACTGTGTTTGTCAACACATGGTTCCCACAATGTTATCTCCTGAACAGAAAGAAACAAGATTGACACTGGCAGGAGACTAAATCACTGTGGCTGATCAAGATAGCAATTTTCTCAACAACATAATCACAGGAGACGAGATGTGGTGTTTTTTGTACGATCCTCAGACAAAACGTCAGTCCTCTGAATGGAAATCACCCTCATCTCCCCGGACACAGAAATTTCATTTGGACAAGAGCAAAGGAAAAGTTATGTTGGAATTTTTTTATTATTCCCAGAGTATTGTCTACCATGAATTCATTCCTGAAGGCTGAACGGTTAACAAGGAAATGTATGTTGATATCCTCCGTCGCCTAAGAGATGCAATCAGAAGGAAACGCCCAGAAAAATGAGAACAAACAGTTGGGTTCTGCTGCATGACAATGCGCCAGCACATCGATCCATACTGGTGAAGCAGTACCTTGCAACACACAATGTGATTGTCCTGGAGCATCCTCCATATTCTCCCGACCTGGCACTGCCTGATTTTTTTCTTGTTCCCTTGCCTAAAATCGGCACTGAAAGGGCAGAGATTCAAGGATGCTGAGGTATTTATCACCAATGATACAAAGCAGCTGAAAGAGGTGTTAAAGAATGGGTTCCAGGAATATTTCCAACAGCTGTATGGATGTTGGCAAAAGTGTGTAGTTGCCGAAGGGAACTATTTTGAAGAAAATGTAGTGTAAATAATTGTATTGTTACTTATTTCTATATAATACACAAATTTCGGGAACTTTTTGAAGCTACTTCGTATATTCTGCAGTACTGTAAGGTGTAGAAACATGGACAATAAATAAGCAATTGGAAGAACGAATTGAGACTCTTGAGATGTGGATATATAGAAGAATGGGGCAAATCTTCTGGAAAGAGAAGAAAACAAATAAGGAGGTCCTACAAAATCTAGGTATGAAAAGAGAACTAATGAGGGAGATCAAAGTTAGGCAGCTAAAATACTTTGGCCACATAAAAAGGCATAACACCTTGCAGAAGACCATAATAGAAGGGAGAGGTGAAGGCAAACGTGGAAGGGGAAGACAGCGCTATAAGTGGGAAGATAACATCAAGAGATGGACAGGAAAGAGTCTGTCAGAGTGCACCATCAAGACAAGAGACAGAAGACGTTGGAGATTCATTACAGCCAACCTTCATTGTGGAGATGGCAGCTTATGACATTTCTTTTCCTTCAACCTTTATATAAATACTGTCATTTTCAATCAATCAATACCCTTCAGCTCCCCACGGAGCATAGCACTTAACCCTTTGAGCCCGAGATCCCAAATTTTGATCCGTGTGTAAATAATCCATTACCCGAGGGACCGCTATCTTGGTCTCACAGACCTACCTTAGATCGGCAGGCCAGACATGGAAATGTGTGCAATATAATGAAGTCAGAAGTACACATCTTGTGAAAAGTTACATTAAAATGGCGGTTCTCACAAACTGATAATATTTTGCAATGTTTTCATCATGAAAAGGCGTGCTGAAATTCCAGGAAATAGCCATTCTAAAAGGCTAACAATGGAACAGGCTGTTGAACTTGTGCTCAATGATTCGGAGGCTGTTGAATCAGATTTAGATGGTGATTACTCTGAAAGTGACATCAAAATGGAATTGAGTGATGAAATGTGTGAATTGGATTATAATCAAGCTAGATCTAGTTCTGTTCCTGGTCCCTCGGGGGATCAGGCTTTGGTACAGGGGTGTGTAAGCGGGTGTGTTCAATGAAATGTATTAAGTAAATTTGATACGTGTCGGTCTCCCACAAATATATTCAGACCTACGTCTGCAGTAGACACAACATTTGTGGAACAGATAGGCCCCTAGAACATTCCAAAATCTGTTACTCCCAAGAGTAAAGCCATTGAATTTTTGAAACTTTTCCTCTACATTAATTTCTGGCACAATTTGTGTGAAGAGAGAAACAGACATGCTGAGCAAGTAAAAAGCAAAAAGCCAGCCAGCTACTATACTAAAAATTATAAAGGTGTAACAGTGCCAGAGATGAAAGCATTCTTTCAACTGCACCTTCAAATGTAGCACAGTGTGAGTAAACCACGTTAAAAAGACAGACCATTCACAAAAGTGAAGACTAAATTTTGGTGTAAATATTGTGAAAGTTATCTGTTCCTAAAGAAAGAGTCTACATGCTACATGACTGGTACAATAAGCAGGAATATTGAAGATGATCAGGTCAGTCAATCTGAGATAGAATAATTAAACTGAGCATATTGTTTTGTCACAGTAACTAGTTTTGCTTATGTGTCCGTTTTTTGCACAGGAGTCCAGGGGAATGGGGTTTTATGGGCTGGGTGGCCAGGGTTTTAAAAATGCCCTTGTTTGCTTTCAGCTCAAGATCTTATCATATTTTTTCCTGTTCTCCTCTACGTGTGTTCTTCACTCTGCTTCTACTTCCCTTACCCTTGGGATACTAGAACAAGAACTGCCTACCAATACTATCAACAGGTTTTCTCAACGTGTCTCCAATCTATCAGCGGTGTCTTCTCATCTATTGTTCTATTGGCACATCTCTAGTTCTTGTCATCAATTCGGCACTGGTAACCTTGTGTTACAACTGTAAATTTGGGTTTCAAAAATGTGTTTGTCATAAAACCACTACATACCATTTGTAAATTTAACATACCTTCTCCCAGTAATATCTGAGCTGTGAAAGCCAATCAAACGCACTGACATCACTGACACTCAATTTTATAAGTTTCTCAATGATGTCACGAGCATGGACTTCAACAATTACCAAGGCCATAATCTTCAATCTCTGTATTTTGGAGAGGTTGGTACGAATGGCTTCTGAAAACCTATTCAGCAATATCATCTGAAAATATAAGTGAAAAATAAAAGTCAGTTAAAAACTTTACTCTGTCTGTACTAATTAAAAAAATCAGGGTTTTTGTGATGTTCATGTACACAGTTATAGGGACAGAGTCATATCAAAATAAGGATGCAAAAGGGAAGAGGAGCTTTCATTGCATTGGGAGATATATGGAGATATAGAGAAGTCAAGTCCAACACACAAAAAAGGAATCTTCCACTTAGTCAAGTCAGTCCTTCTGTATGGTTCTGATTTGTTTGGTTTGGTTGTAAGGACCATCTTCATTGCACATGGGCTCCATCAGTGCTCTGATCTCCTCCCTTAGATCGCACAAGGAGGATCTCAGGACAGTGCACAAACCTCCGTAGCACTGGCGAGGATCCCAATGTGTGTATACAGGAATCACACATTCTGTAAATATTTTTGTGGTGGGTATGTTTCTTAATATTTTTTATTTTGCCACAGCAGCAGCCACATGGCCTACTCTTTATGATTTCCAACTGCCAAGGAACTTCTTATTTGTTCGCCCCTTATCCTTATCCCTAAGAGACCAGGGGGAATATGACATCATTAGGAACCACAGGTTCTGAAAAAAAATGTCTATCAATTACATTCCCTGTATAGGGAGTGAACCTGGTACCTTGAGAATTGGAGGCAGATGCCACACCTCTTAGCCATTCTGACCCCCGAAACATGATTTCACACATTAACTACCGAATTGAAAAGCACACTGTGGCCAAATTAAATTTTGTTCCCATTTTCATTCTGTAGGTGTATGAATGATTTAATCTGTAGTTTTCTTAATTTTTAACAGATTTTTATGAATTATATGTCATTTTGAAGATATACAAATGTCCTATTTATTGCCTAAAGTTGGTAAAAGGAAAGTTTACTTAATACGAGGTGTACGAGTGTTTTTTGTGGCCCTATCACTTGTTGCTACGGTAAACAGTATTACAATTTGGTAACTAACCTGAAACATTTGAAAAATATGAATATCAATTTTCAGTGGCACAAATTTATCCACGCTTACAGATGTTGTCTTCCGGTGGTCAATTAAAATCTCGAACCAGATCGGAAAGTGTTTCGGCACATGTGTCATTCGTTTTCTTACTAAACTTAGAATGCCGTTGTGGGTGGCTTGTGGTCCAAATGTAATTTATTTTTGCGCTGCTGACAGCGGCTTGCAGTAGTTAATGTGTTCAGAAATGGTTAAAAAACACGGAGAACAACAAAAACAACAGCCAAGAAGTTAAAGACTTTCATAAATAAATGGGTTATTGCATGGAACAGAAGGGACCGGTGTAAACTGAAAAGCAGCGAGATGTAGAAAAAGTAAATTTGTTTATGTGCTTGTTGAGTCTAGTGTGTTCTGTTCTTAAGTTGAATGATTTAACTCTGCTCAATGTGACATAGGTTCTGATGCTGTCATTTTTATTGAGGCACTTTGTACTTGGCATGTCCAGAAGACACTTCTGCCCATCGGTTCAGCCATTCCTCCTTGAAGTTGTTTTGAAGTTGTGCAGTATGTTGGGTGTAGTGTTTGTCTGAACGATGCTTGCTCCTAGTTTTGCTAGTCTGCTTTTTTCATTGCCTGGTATGTCTACGTGTCCTGACATCAACTGGATAGCGACTCTGATGTATTTTGTTAGCAGACTGCCAATCATTTCAGCCGTTTTATTTCACTATTTTCAGTTTGGAGCTATTCTTCCAATCCCTGAAATGTTGATTTAGAATCAGATGAATAATAAAATCTGAGAATAACGATGATTACGATATAAAAGACACAGATACTCAGAGATTAAGACCACTTTTCTCCAGCTCAAAGTTACTAGGTTGTTAAAGGGAGTAAACACAAATTACCAGACTGTGTCTAGGAAACACGCATAACTGCATCCTAATTTTTCTTTGCCCAGGCAATACTTGTTACTATTTTAATTTCTTGTAAATGACTTTAAACTCAAGTTTTTCATAAACTGCTTTTATTTCTTCATTATCTCCATAACCTCTACATTAAACTAACTAAACACCTTACCAAGCTCGCCCAGTGATTGAATGCATGAAATGCTTTCTCTAATCAAACAAACCTGCTTCTTTTTCAGAGTCTTCAATGCTTTCAATTCACCCCTCTCACTGACTAGAACCAAGGCCTTCGTCACATCTTGAGACCACTGGATCTGACTAGCAGCGATGCATAACTGGTGTATGAAAAGGCAAGAATTCAAGCACATGAATACTTTTAATTAACTGCAAAACTAATCTATATTTAAACCATAATGCATGCTTTTCAAAGTTGCCATTTCTCTTGTGACTGTTACTTATATTACTTTTTTTTTCTTCCTCCATTTTATTTTTTAACTTTTCAATAACTTCTTACCCTTCTTCAAGTGCCATGTCTGTTGGCATAGGTGATCACGTTTCTCCACAACATTCTGCTCCCAGTGCTGTATATAAATTCTGTTATGATATTAATCTTTTCAGTGTCTTCTCTCTTTGTTGTCTAATGCTGATTTTTCCATCAATCTTTCCTCTTGGCACAATATATTCCTGAACTACTTCTTTCATAAGATGATCTTAGAAATTATCAATATATCCTTAACAAATTAGCAAAATCTTCTTCTTTAGTCCTTGGCCACTGACTGGACTGACAAAGTAATCAGTGACTGTCATGCTCGGTGATGTCTTTTAGGGCAGCAACAAACTGTCTCCACTTTGCCCGGTCAGCAGCCATCCTTCGTATAGTGCCCCAGCTCTGGTTCATGCTTTGTATCTCTACCTCCACAGTTCTTATGCATGTAGCTTTTAGCCGGCCTGGCTTTCGCTTTCCTTCTAGCATGGCAGTTCTGGTGATGGTATCAGGATCTCTTCTGAGGATGTGGCCAACCAAAATTCAGCATCTACCTGATATGATGGTGTGTATGTTTTTTGGGGGGCTCCGAGTTAGCAGTTCTTGGTTGGCGATGGTATTCAGCCAGGAAATTCAGAGAATTTTTTTTAGGGAGGTTGTGTAGAAAGTTTGGACATTTCCTTTTTTGTTGCTCTCCAGCATTCTGCACCATATAGAAATTATGCAGCTCTCATATACTTTTAAATTTAGTGTTTGTACTGTAATGGAAAGATTTCCAGATGTTTAGATTGGCGAAGGCTATTCTGACTTTATTCATTTGGTTACTGATGTTTTTGCTTGTTTTGCCATCTGGTGTTACATAATCATACAGCAAAATATTTTTACATTATTATTCTATCACTGTGATATTTACTTTTGCCCCTTAACTACTCCAATGTGAAAAAATATGAGAACACGGCACGATCATTCCCAACAATTTAACAACCTTCACCTCTGACTACATACCAAAATTTAGCAGTCACTGCATAAAACATCCACCACATAATGTCAGTCACAACAGAACATACAACAATCATCACTAAAAATACAATAACAGCATGATCAATGTTGACCAGATAGCACAATCAGTGGTCACACAACAACAACCACCACCACTGAACATAACGACGACAGCATTATCACCTCTGACTAGACGTAGCTGGAGGAGGCATGTAAATGTATCATTTCCTTTGTGCTCCTTATGGAGCATGAAGCCACCACTGCAGCTTGTCCCTTTACAAAGAAGTCTGCACCAACCAGTAACAAGGCCTTGCTTTTGTGGCTTCTGCAGCATTTTCTTTTAAATGATGAGGTTGCCAGACCCCATATGTAAATGTTTACCAAGTCACAAAAAGTTTGGTTTGGTTTGGATTTTTAAGGACCATCTTCACTGCACACGGACAACTCCATCATTGCTCCAATCTCCTCTCTTAGATCACACACGGACAACTCCATCACTGCTCCAATCTCCTCCCTTAGATCACACACGGACAACAACTCCATCATTGCTCCAATCTCCTCCCTTAGATCACACAAGGAAAATCTCAGCACATGAACTCCGTAGCACCGGTGATGATCCCAATGTGTGCATACAAGAATCATGCATTCTATAAATGTTTCTGTGGAGGGTAAATTTCCTAATTTTTACATTTTTGCCAGTGTAGCAGCCCTATGGCCTCTTTAATATAACCTAGTATGGTGAAGTCTCTAACACCTCACTTCCCTATGGCAGTATCTGCTTTGGGACTACCTTTATCTTTTTTTTTATATTCAGTATAACTGCTATACAGTATGATTGTATCAAGAAATACTAAAGTTACACAATTACACCAAGCATAAACGTTTGAAATGTAAAATAAAAAATTGCAGGTTTTATTTGTTCTCAGAATTATCCACCTTTTTTTTTTCTTTAAATAAAGTTTTGCTTCATTTTGGCGAGGGGCATCCTGTTCGACCTGGTCGGTTATATTAGGGCACATGTCCAAATATAAAAGACCCTTAGGTCTCAGATTATATTTATTCTTTTCTTCATTGTCAAAGCCCTTTCTTTAATTTATTTTAGTATTTCTTCAACTTCTTTAGTTCACTCATTCAATACCTTTCTGTTCCATAAGAAGCCACAAACTATTGCCAAGATCTCCTGCTGTGTACCATCAGTGCAAGGTCTTTCCAAGCCTTCATCGTTTTCATTTCCTGTATCCAGTGTTTCTTCTCCATGCATTATTTATTCTCTACCTCTCTTACTTCAGAGATTCCAGAGCAAGGACTGGCTAGTATTGCTATCAAGAGATTTCCTCAATGTGTGGGTCATACCCATCATCAGCATGTTCATCTCACCTCTTCTTTCACTGGCACTTGTCTGGTTCTAGTCAGCAGTTCCACATTGGTGATCCTGTTGGATCATTTCAATCCTTCTATTCTATGCAAGCACTCTTTTATGAAAGCCTGTAACTTCTCAGTTGTTGTATTTGTTATTCTCTATGTTTTACAGACTGACTTGACATCTGAGTTGACGATTGTTTTTTGTGGAATAAAAAGAAGTTGATTTCCATATAATTCCCAATACAATGAAAGCTTCTCTAGCCTTTTGTTTTCTTATTTTCATATAACTGTCCATCCCTCCAATTGTGTCTATATTGCTACCAAGACATATGTATGGTTCTGTATCTTGTAGGGGTGTTTCTTCAAAAGCAATCTCGTTTACCTCATTCATTCTCATAAACTTTGTTTGGTACTGGTCTAGAAAGCGGGCCCCAGACTTTTTCCGAGAAACGAAACACAATTTACAAAATGGTAAACGAAATATGTATCGTATGAGGGGGAGATAACCCAACCGTCTTGCCGTTGTTTTTGCAAAGGGGGAGATAACTGTGCATACTTAGTGATACTCAGTGATTGTTGATTGTTAACTTTGATAGATATTCAGGCCCTGAAAAGGACCGTAGCTGGCAGCCGTAGCTGGCATAAAAATGCAATGTCTATTCTGGAGGCCAGTAAAGTGAAATGTCCTCAAGGATAGCTTCAAATACATTTCTAGTTGTAGGTACTCTCGACCTCCACATAAACTCGGCTAGGTAGGTTTTCAGATGTTGTCTAGCTGTACCTCGATGTTTTTTATTTCTCCACTTAGCGCTGCCCCACATTCTTTCCACTGTTTGCGTGTGTACTCCCGTGTCTGGATCAATAAAATTGTATCTGTGGTTGACTTGAAAATGAGAAAATCCAGATGCCTCGATGTCAGCGCTTCTGTACCCTCTCCATGAGTCAGAATAGATGGTTGAACCTTCCTTGATATGTTCAACTATTGCTTTTAAGAGAGTTGCTGCGCTCCTATCTGGGATTGGCACCAAGAAGACTTCACTTGTTTCGCGACACACTCCTCCAAAAATCCATTGTTGCGGTAGGATTCTTCCAGTGTTGTTTTTCCGTTTCGAAAATAAACTCTCATCGATTTCAACAATGTGACCCTCACCTCCAATCTGACAATGTTGCACTTTTGAAAGAGAAAAGACGCATACTTCACGTAAGAACGCATTCCATTCCACAACAGTTGTTTTGGAAATAAGCAGTTCCCTAGCACATAGGCATACTTTCACTGAGGTTGACTCATGGCTCCAGTAATAGATAAACGAGATAACGTTCACTAGGGATAGTTTCGTGGACTGCAAACACGTGCCACTACGTAGCTCTCTTCTCTCCTTATGCTTCCGTTCCCTGCAGATCCATCTTATTCTGCCAGCGGTGTAACAATGAAGTTTCATTTCATGGCCAAGAGTACAAATTCTTTCAGCCGGCAATGCAATATGCCACGCGCTTGTAAAAATTTGACAGCGTCATTTTCAGTGCGTGGCAAGATCGATAAATTGAACTCCATGTTGATACAAAGGCGGTCGGATCGTCGAATGGGCGGTTGATACAAAAGTCGGATCGGGAGTTGTTAAATAAAAAGTCGGATTCGCGTTTTCAAAAAACTGAACTTCCGGGGCCCGCTTTCTAGACCAGTACCCTTTGTTTTTTCCCTATGTCTTTTTAGACCCACTTGCTGTGAGCTCTCCTCAAGTGTTTTCATTCTGAATGGGACAGAAGAGTCAGGTCATTGGCAAAATCTAGATCATAAAATTGTTTTGTCAAGAGTCCACCACATCACACTGGTCAATGTTATTGTTTTCATAACCCATCTATGAAAATATGTCATTAATACCCTGTAAAAGTCTGTTTGACAGTAAAGTTGGATTGCACGGAGACTGGAGATGTATAAGGTTGCTCAGTGTAAATGTACTGATGTAACGTACTGTTTTTCTGTGTTATGAAGGGTAGTACGTTGAGCGTGTCATGTTGTCCTGGACAGTATCAAGTAGTAGCAAGGAATCTAAGTCACTAGCGTGACGTGTCGCCAGGGTTTAGTAGACACATACATAATGTCAGTATTCCTGCAGATTCAGACGTGTAATACTTGTATGACAATGTGGTTGATGGTGTAAGTGTGTAGATAACAGTGCTGATAACACGAAGGCCGTATAGGCTCTTGGACGTCTTCATATTAACTCACACAACCACAAGTAGAAGTCAGTGAAGTAGAGAATGCTGCT